>CANJKZ010000952.1:1760000-2225000 GCA_947471745.1 Closterium sp. Naga37s-1
GGAGCCGGACCCTTGGGATTACTTGGAGGGCATGGACGTTGCGAGGAAGGTGAGGAGCATTGGGAGAGGCTGGTGGCAGGGCAACCCCTGGGGTGATCTGGTAGGCATGGACATGGCAAGGAAGGTGAGGAACGATGGGAGAGGCATGGGTGGGCCAACAGGTTCATTGAGCGCATGGACGTGGCAAGGAAGCGGACCCCAGGGATGATCTGGCGGGCATGGACATGGCGAGGGAGGTGAGGGCAGTGTTGCGAGGAAGACAAGGAAAGGTGATACGTGTGGGGAGGGGATGGTGGCGGAGACGCAGGCCAACGAATTCACAGAGCTTAGGGATGATCTGTTAACCCACGCCAAGGAAGGTGATACGTGTGGGGCGTGGACATGGCGAGGAAGGTGAGAAGAGCATGCAAGAGAAGGCGGGGAGGTGGAGTGTTGAGAGAGGATGGTGGCGGGGGCGTGGGTTAACAGATCAATGGAGACATAACCTAGGGATGATCTGGAATGATTGGGGGGGCATGGGTATGTGGAGGGCAGATTGAAAGCAAAATCTAGTAATTCACTGTCTCCTCTTATCCCACCTTTCTCGCTCCCCCACCCACCCCACTCATCCCTGTTCTTTCTCCACTCACAGGTGGTCATCTTGGCTCGGGAGTGTGGTCTTCGCCTCGAGCTCGACCAAGTACCCGTGCAAAGCCTTGTGCCAGAGGCTCTCCAGGTACGGTACCAAGCCTCTCCAGGTACGGTACCGAGGCTCTTCAGGCATGGTATTGAGGCTTGTCAGATACGATGTTGAAGCACTCCAGGTGCGGCAATTGAGCGTTGTTGGTGTGGTAACTATGGTATTCAGGAATCATAGCGGCACTCATTTGATAGTGACAACACACCTTTGTTACAGTAATGCAAATCTACTGATAGGCTGATCTGAAGCTGTAAAACACTTTGTATGGGTGGAATATCTGAAACAGCAGCCCTCTTCTTGGAACTTTCTGAACTCCCTTCCAACCCCGTTTGTGTCCCCCTCCCCCCTCCCACCCTCGTTCCGTGTGTCTGGCAGCACGTGGCAAGTGTGGACGAGTTTATGCAGCGACTCTGACACTCACAGCACTAGACCCACCTCCATCCCCTCCTCTCCCTCCCCTCTCTCCCTCCCCTCCCTCGTGTCCTGGCAGCACGTGGCGAGTGTGGACGAGTTCATGCAGCGGCTGCCTGAGTTCGACGATGAGATGGAGGTCAAGAGAAAGGCGGCCGAGGAGACAGGCGAGGTGAGTTGGTGTGGCGACTGTATGCTATCCAGCTATCCTGCTCATTGGAAATGCTCATTGGATGCTCGTGCCGCTAGTTCCCTAACATCATCATCTCCCTCGTCTGCTCCACCTCTCTCCCTCACCCTATCTCCCTCCGTCCTTCGCTCCCGCTCTCCCTCTTCCGATGTCCCTCTCCCCTCTCTCCACTCGCCCTCCCTCACCCCTCCCCTTCCTCCAGGTGCTGCGTTATGTAGGCGTGGTGGACATGGACAAGAGGGAGGGCCGTGTGGAGCTGCGCCAGTACCCGCGCACGCACGCCTTCACACAGCTAGTGGGCTCAGACAACATCATCTCCTTCGTCACCTACCGCTACAACGTGCAGCCCCTCATTGTGCGCGGCCCTGGTGCCGGCGCTGAGGTCACTGCCGGGGGTGTGTTCAGCGACCTTCTGCGCCTTGCTGCCTTCCTCGGCGCCCCTTCATAAGTCTACACTCGCTTTGATACCTGAAGTGGCCGGTACCCCTGTTCCTGTAACCGTGGTGACTGGAGCTTACTGTACTTTGCAGTGCTGATTAATTGCTAGTCTTCATTATTTTCGTTTGTTGAGTCTAATGATGTGTGCGTTTCTGTTTAGTATATGAAGATATGAATATCCAATAAAGGAGTTTCGCCCAGTAAAACATCAGTCAGTATCGTGTGTACTTTAGCTAGTGGGCTCAGAAAACATCATTGTTACGGTAAGAAAGAGAGTACAGCGGAATGATTGACTAACAGCAATGGGGAGTACAAGTACCACACATGTTGCTCAACTGCTGCGCGCGAATTTTCCCTGGCCTTGGCAGAAAGTCTGCAGCCTGCGTGTTTTTGGGGCCAGCCAGTTGCACCCAGTTTATAAGCCCCTCGATCAAGTTGCAGTGATGATGAACCAATCGTAATGAATACCGTAGTGACGAAGAGACCGGCGTCAACTGTCAACATGTAACATTTGAGAATTTTATTTTTTTTGCTAGCTGCGACGTTGACGAAGCTTGCGAAATGCACAGAATCACTTAAAAGCCCCCTTCACAAGGCTACAGTTGTCTACTCAAACGAGCATCACCTGTAACCCTAATGGGTTATATTATATTATACCCTCTATGGGCTACCCCACTACAGCCTAGACAACAACTACATATGTTTTGACACACCCCCATAGTCGAGGTGGGGGATAGCCAGAGCAAGCAATGGTCATAAGACATGTCAAGAGAAGCAACAGAGCAAAGCTCAGGGTGGATCTCAAGATCACCACACAGTCCGAGCACAAGCAAGCGGCCACAAGGCCACTTCACACGAAGAGTTATTATAGCAATGGCAGTACACTGATCACAACCTAACAAGTGAAAACATGCAGGTATACAGATATATAGCAGTGTACAACAAGGACAAGGCTAGATCAAGAAACAAGCAAGTGAGGCAAAGTGGGCACAAGCCCAAGAGAAGTGCAGAAACGCTGATGATCACCAGACCCGAAGGCATTGGTGAAGATATCAGCAGTGTTGGCCTGTGAGGCCACGTAAGCAAGGCGGAGCTGACCACACTGCTGCAATTCTCGAGCGAGGAAGTAACGAAGAGCAATGTGGTTCGTTCTGTGCTCCATTCTCTGCTCCTGACACAAGGCAATCATAGCCTTGTTGTCGACGTACAGAACCGGAGGAGAACGAGGCCGCTCACCCAAGTCAGTCAGCAAGTAGGTCAGCCAGCGTAGCTCCAGTGCAGCCATAGCCCCAGCATAGATCTCTGCCTCACAGCTGGAACTAAATACAAAAGACGAGCGGGTGGACCTCCAGGAGACAGAACCAGTGCCAAGACTGAAAGTGTAACCCTGTCAAGACCGCTGAGTCTCCTGGTCGTTGGCCCAAGAAGCGTCAGAGTGCCCAGTGAGCACAACTCGACCCCGTCCTCCAAGCACAAGCCCCATGCCCGATGTACTACACAAGTAACGCAGTACCCTCTGCGCAGCCCGCCAGTGCTCAGGGCGGTGCTTCCCGGGCGCAACGAAGCGCACCAGGATGCTGAGAGGGTACGCGAGGTCAGGTCGAGTACAGGTCATCAGGTAAATGAGGCAGCCCACAAGCTCTGGATACTGACCACTCGGCTCTACGGACTCGTCTGAAGGTGGAGCTGAGAGCGAGTGGCCTGTAGGCAGAGGAGTGGCTTGCGAGGAGAACCGAAAGCGGAAGCGCGTCAGGACCTGCTGCACCATGTGTGACTGAGTCAGAGTGATGGTGCGCCTTGCTCTATCCTGGGTGATATGCAGGCCAAGATAGCTGCGCAGCTCACCCAGGTCAGTGCAAGTGTGTCTCTTCTGCAGCTCCGCCTTCACAAGGGCCAGTGCCTCAGTGTCAGCAGTAGCAAAGACCAAGTCGTCAACGTACACGTGGATGTAGAACGGCGGCAGAGAAGGGTCGGTGCGCAGAAACAGCGACGGGTCAGCAGTCGAAGGAGCAAACCCAAGAGCCGCATGTGTCGTTCTCAGTGTGTCGTGCCACTCGCGAGGCGCCTGGCGGAGACCGTAGACTGGCCGCCGGAGGCTCCACTGGGTACCCTAAGGAAACGACCCAATGAAGCCAGGTGGACGGCGCAGCCAGATCTCCTCATGAAGGCTGCCCTGCAAGAAAGCTGTGGAGAAGTCGAGGGAGTGCAGCTCGTAGTCACGCTGTGCTGCAACGTGCAGCAACACCCGAAGAGTAGTCATCTTCGGGTTGGGGAAGAAGGTCTGGAAGAAGTAGACCCTCTGTCGCTGACTGAAGCCTCGTGCAACGTAACGCGCCTTGAAGACAGACAGAGAACCCGGCTGCCGCTTCACCCTGAAAATCCGCATGCCATCGACTATGCTCGACGTAGGTGCCTGTGAACTTCCAGGATGCCATCTCTGCGTCCATGGTTGTCTGGCACTGAGAGGAGTACTGACACCTCTGCGTAAGAGCGTGGGGTCGGGACGTCCAGTGTATCCGGGTCTCCCTCAGGGGCAAGTAGCATGGCAGCGAGATGAGGTACAGCAGCCGCAAGGCACTCCAGCTCAAACTGCCGGTCCTCAAGGACGTCACTGCCAAGGGCAAGCTCACTTCCAACGGATGGAGGACAGTCACACTCAGACTCAGTAACAAGACTCGCGAAATAGTCAAGACGACAGGTAGCAGCAAAGTCAACAAGCTCAGTGACTAAGGCAAACGCAGCGGTAGACTTAAAAGTAGGGTCATTGACAAGTGTGGCCAGACAACGATTGACAGTCGGACTTGCAGCATGAGCAAGGTCAGACTCTGGGTCCGGAACGTCAGGAAGAGAGGATGCAGGAGGAGACGACAAGGCAACACGCTGTGGAACAGAGGAAGGACGATGTGTCATAGTGTGCGTGCCAGGGACAGGCAGAGGACGAACACGACGAGCACGACGAATAGCACGAACAAGCGAGGCAGGACAAGACGCAGGCTCACGACGCTCTGTCAGGGAGTCTGACTGCTCAGTGTAAGGAGGAGCAGGCAGAGGGGAGTCAGGCAGTAACTGTGGCTGAGACGGGTCAGGCGGTGGACACAGTAGGAAAGGAGTAAGGTCAGTGGAAGACGGAAGACTGAGAACCTGACGAAGCGCCGAGCCGGGTGGTGGCAGCGACGACTGCGGCTGCGGCAAGAAAAACGGTCGCCGCTGCACAGGCTACGCAGCAACCCCAGCACTTAAGCCTCCAGTACCTCCAGCTCGAGTGCCGTCACCTCCTGTACCTCCAGCTCGAGTTTCTCCAGCTCTAGTACCTCCAGCCCCAGTACCTCCATCTCCAGTACCTCCAGCTCCAGTACCTCCAGCTCCAGTACCGCTAGCACCAGAACCCCCAGCACCTCCTGCTCCAGTACCTCTAGTGTCAGCACCCCACGCTCAGCACCCTCAGAGTCAGCACTCCCAGGCGCAGCACCCCCAGAACCAGCACCGCCAGAGTCAGGACGGCGTCCAACGACCCACTCACGCAGCTGCTGTGGCAAGAGAGTCTCCCGTGGGCGCGACGACATCGGCTGTCTACCCCCAGAACCAGCACCCCCAGAGTCAGCACGGCGTCCGACTGCCCACTAACGCAACTGCCGCGGCGAGAGAGTCTCCGGCGGACGCGACGGCAGCGGCTGCCCACCCCCAGGCTCAGCACCTCCAGGCTCAGCACTCCTAGGCTCAGCACCCCGAGAACCAGCACCTCCAGCGTCAGTACCCTCAGAGCCCACACCTCCAGTGGCACCACCTCCAGCATCACCGGAGTCTACAGCGACAGGCTGCAGAGGCGGCGAAGACGGTCGAGGCGGAAAGCCAGGAGGGGTCTCCAAGCGCGGGGAGCGGCGAGAGGCCGCATTGTTGTTAGCAGCAATGTCACCCCCCTCAGCTGGGCCAGAGGAGACCTCCAAAGGCTCAACCAAGGGGGGTGGTATGACCTGAGACACACCTGAGGGAGCAGGACGCGAGGGGAGACGGTAGTAGCAAACCGACTAGTCAAAGGTGACGTCCTGGGAGGACAGGACACGACGCGTGGCTGGGTGGTAGAACTGCCAGCCAGGCGCGTCGGTAGGAAAGCCAAGGAAGACGCAGCGAACGATGCGAGAAGAGAGCTTGCCCAGTCGTATCGCAGACAAGGGCAAGCGAACCCCAGACTTGAAACACCGACGCATCGCCAACCTCCCCCGTCCAACGCATTGTAGGCGAGTTCTCAGGCTCGAAGACACGAGGCTAGAGGTTGAGCTGATGCGCGGCGTATCGGACCGCAAACGACCACAAAAAATGGGGAGAAGCCGCATGGATCATGGAGGTGCGAGCAACCTCCATGACCAAGCCAATGCAGCGCTCAGCGATCCCATTATGCTGTGGAGAAGCCGGAAGCGTGAACGACTGGGTGATGCCCTCCTCACGACAGAAGTCCCCAAGGAGACCGGAGGAAAACTCACCTCCACGGTCAGAGTGCAGACGGAGTACCGGGAGGTCCTGACAGAACCGTGCGCTCAGCTGGCAACGAACAGGGCGGATCCAAGGGATCAGAACAAGAGAGACGTCGCCCTTGCACTGCAAGGGAAACACCATGCTGTAGCGCGTGTAGTCGTCGACGACCAGCAGGAAGTAGTGCTCCCAACCCGGCCCAGGGACAGGGACAGGGCCCCATACGTCCATGTGCAGGGTCTGCAGAGGAGCAGTGGTCGGAGGGAACGAGGAGGAATGAGGAGCGGCGCGCTGCCGCCCCTCGACACAGGGAGTGCACGGCGGCGCAAGCGACTGCGGGAGCAGGGGCAGGGACCTCGGGAGGTCTGAGACAAGGAGACGTGAGCACATGCGATGCAGACGCTGCAGGGAGGGGTGACCAAGACGATGGTGCCAGAGGAGGGACGGGTGCGTGAGTAACTGACACGAGCAAGACGCAGCTACCCTGACCGGACGCAGCCAACTGTGCAGACTCAACGTGAAGTGTGTACAGGCCAGACCCAGGTCTCCGAGTGAACATGGCGAGGTGGTCGACAGTCACTGAGTCTGTACAGATCGCCACAAGCTCGCCCCCAGGAGTGGTCGTAATGACCAAGTGATCCTGGAGGACAGCGTTACTCACCAAGTTCGTAGCGAACGAGGGGAGGTGGAAACCTGTGAGGGAACCAGAGGGACCTGCCGGACATGGGAGAATAGTGGAACTACGTGCAATGACCGGGCCAGAGGAGGGGTCAGCCAGAGTGACATGGACAGGTGTGGTGAGTGGTATGACTGTGGTGTTTCCTGAGTCCAGCGTGAAGGTGAGCAAATCTTCCGCCAGAACTGCACCTGTGCTAGCAGACTCACAAGCACCTAGACTAGCAGCCCCTACACCACCAGGGATGCGTCACTGGGAAACACACTCCCAAAGCTGCTGTGGCAAGAGGGTCTCCGGCTGACGCTGCTGCCGCTGCTGTCCACCCCCAGGACCTTCGCCTCCACCAGCGCCTCCACCTGCTGTACGAGCAGACGCACAAATACCTACACTCGCCTCCTCGACCAGCTGCTGCACCTCTCCTAACAACGGAAGTCGCTGCCGCAGTGGACGGGTGGCAGGAGAGAGGGAGGAGTAGTGTCGAACCGCAACGTCGTAAAAAGTATGGGCCGACGTCACCTGACAAAAGTGGGCCCTCTGGTCGACTGGCAAGTGAGCTCGGACGGCAAGCTGTGCGACATCGTCGCACTCCGACCACTGTTTGTAGGCAACGCATTCCGGCCGGTACCGCCACTGCACGTCCTTGCTAGCGTCAGTAGCAGGCTCAGTGGGAGTCGTGGGGGCCTGAAGGGACCCCGACGTGTTGTCATGCTTTTAATCATAGAGTAGAAACAATGTAGATAAAAAGCAGGACAACAGGAAGTAGAGAAAGTATCCTGTAGCGAAGTAAGGGGGAAAAGGGAATGTTCGAGCGGGAGAGGGAATTGACCTGTGCGAAAGCACCGTTGCTCAGTAGCGGTAACCACTGGTAGGAATTACTTAAGCAGTAGGGCAAGTAGGAGATCCTTGCTTGCGAGTTTGTTTTCACACTGAGCAACAATTGAGGCTGGCGAAACCCCTAGCACCAAGCACGAGTGGAGCCAATCCTAGTAAGCAAGTGATCTGAGCCAAGCAGGCCAGGAGAGTCTGCCGAGCTAACCCCGAGCAGTAGCTTCCTCTTCAGTGAGTAGAGGAACTTTTAACAAACTCGCAAGCAAGGCTCGCTTACGAGCAATGACCGACAAATTCCGACTCAAGTCTAGATTAAGCTACGGCAGAGAGGACCTCCAGGCAGCGCCAAGTTGGAGAGCGCAACCTAGCACGGTGACTGCAGGCGAAATAGGAACCGCCAAACGCTTAAGCCAGCAACGAACTCCCCCGTCGTACCGTACCCCGCATAAGAGAGCGCGCGAAGCGGACCAAGAGATGGAAGGGAAGCGGCACGTCAGCTCGGATCCCGGAGGAACCCCAATGAACCCGCAATGGGCGAGCGAAGCAAGAGCCCGGTGGGAGACCCGGTACGACACCAGATCGCCGAGAACAATGCCCGGAATGGAATGGCGTGCCGGAGAGGCGAATGAAGAATGGATCCAAGGGAATAGCAGCGGAGGACAGCTAACCCCGCAACGCCGCGAGCTCGCGGAAAGCAGAGTCGCGATACCGGCTGAAGAATTGCCGTGCCAAGAATCCCCCAGGGTGCATCGCTGGACCACGGCCGGGTTACCCAAAATCGAAGTGGCGGAGCGCTTCACCGGAATTCCAGGAGTAGGGCCATCGCTGAAAAACTACTTGATGCAGCTAGAGACGGTTAAATACTGCTGGGAAAGAGACGGGATGAATTCTGGTGAGTTCTTCAGACGCATGGTGGTGACGCTCGCCGGCGAGGCGGAGACATATTATCGGATGGTCTGAGAGGAGATACTGGAAGAAATGGAGTGCAAGGAAATAGAAAAACTGACGGCAAGGTTCCTGGAAATGCTTAAAAAGGAGTTCCTGGGACAAACCAAGGCAAGAGTAGAGGAATTCAGAGAGTTCCGCCGGAAGAGAGACGAGTCCCTGCTCGCCTACTACTGCTGACTGAGAGAGCTAGCGGACGACCTGGAATGCAAGGAAGAAAGGCTGCTAGTGCGCAAGTTTGTCCGTGGCTTGGACGACGAGCTGAGAAGTGTGGTGCGGAATACCGTATATGGAATTGGAGCCGACATTACACTCAAGGAGGTGTACAGACTAGCCAAGCGGACGGACCATGCGCAGCGCCTGCTAGACTTGGAGGACGGAGAAGCGCGGAGCAAACTGAAGACGACCTGGGCGGCAACAGCGATACTGGAACCAGAGCAAGCAGCCGTCAGCCACACAGATAGCAGAAGATGCCATGAATGCGGAGAAGCAGGACACCTGAAGAGAGACTGCCCAAAGGCCCCCATGTGCGAGAACTGCGGAAGGCGAGGGTACAAGAAAGCGGAATGCTACAGCAAGAAGAGAGAAGAGGGACCAGAGACAAAGGAGGGGCTGCAGGCGGAAATAAAACGGCTGCAGCTGAAGCTAGAAGGAAGGTCGGCAGCCGCGCCCAGGGAGAGAGCCATGCTAGCCTACGAGGAAGTAGAAGGGGCGGAAGAGGAGGAAGAGGAGTATATCAGAGAATACGCGTGTATGGCCTACCCTCGCGGGAGAGACGAAATTGACCTGAGGCCCCGGAGTACTATGACGCAGGAGAGTAATGTAACAACCGAGAGAAGCCGGAGAAACGACCAGGCAGGAGGAAGCAGCAGGGCAGGGATGAGGAGGCACCCAAACGAGAGACTCGTCTGCCAAGCCTCCTTCTTGATAGCCGAGAAAGGGAGCCTAATGGTGGGAGGCTTGCCAGTGGGGCAAGCCATCATAGACACTGTAGCCAACCATGTCTTGATAGGCAAAGGCCTAGCGAAGAAACTGAAGCTGGATCTACCGGGACGCCTGGTAGAGCGAGGCATCCTACTGATGACAGCCGAAGGGGGAGAGCCGAAATGGATGCCGCGCACCCGAAGGCCCATCGAGGTGGTGCTGTTGCCAGGAACAGAAAAAGAATGCTGCATCAGGCTCAACTGTGGAGTCTCCGAGTCTGAAGACTACGACATCTTGGTAGGCATGGAGCTGCTTTACAGGGTGGGGGCCACCATATGCACCTGGCAAGAAAAAGTACTCTACCGAGTGCAGTACTGGAACCCAGAGAGCTCGGTCGGCACGCTACCCGTAAAGTTTGTGAGGCAGGAGCCGAGAGAAGCCTACCAAGCGCAAAAGAAGGATCTCTCAGGAGAGTTGGACGATTGGAGCTGGGAGAAATATGCGCAGGAGTACGAGGGCAGGACAGAACGGAGGGTGAAAGGAGAGGACCCTCCCTCACTAAAGGAAAGGATAAGCCGCGTGTGGGCGCTGGAGAGCGCACTGTGTGTGCCGGAGCTGTACGGAGGCATAGGGACAGGCCTAGCCGCGGCTCTGAAGGCAGGCTGCTTCATCAGGAAATGGGTACATGTGGAAAAGGACCCCGTGGTGCGCAGAATGGCCAGACACCACGCACTGAAGCTGCTTGAGGACTACCCCCAGCAGATGCTGAGCACGGCCATCCCCGCAGAAGAAGAGGCGTCAGTAGATGATGTCAGGGACATCACCGAGGAGCAGCTAGAGAAGTGGGGGCAGGTGGACTTAGTGGTGGCGGGATGGGAGTGACAGGGATATTCACGAGCGGGAGAAGGGAGAGGGATGGAGGACCCACGGGGGGCATCCTTCAGGGACCTGCAGAAGGTGCTGGAGATGATACAGAGGAAACAAGGGGAGGTGCTCTACATCCTAGAAAATGTGGACTTGGCCGAGGACAAGAGAGAGCCGGTGAAGCTACCCTTCGCCGAGATAGAAGCAGCGGTGGGAAGGGGAGTGGCAGCAGACGCAACACAGCTGGGATCCAGGGCGCATCGGCCCAAAAGATACTGGCAAAATGGGGTGTCTGAAGCCTGTCTGAGGCACTCACTCGCACAGATGCAGAGGCTGGAGCCGAGGTTGGTGAGCGACATTCTGGGGCCTAACCGATTGCCGGCACCAGTGAAGATCCCTGATCATCCCTCACATTACCAGTGCAACGAACGGGGAAAGCCGTGGCAGGCGCTGCCCACACTGGTAGCATACGAAGGAGCCAGGGGTTTCTGAATGGAAGGAGAGCTCCCAGGGCCAGGGATGGTATACGACGTAAAAAGTGGGAAATGGGAAGAGCCGAGCGCGCGGGAGAGAGAAGCGGCCATGGGTCGATGGGATGCAACGGCGCATCCAAGGGTGACCGAAAAGCAGAGGAGGGCAGCGATGGGGCGAGCCATGGATCTCAATGTCATGAGCTGGCTGATAGAGACAATCCGCATGCATCTCAAAATGAAGGAGATTCAGAGGGAAATAGAGATAAGCGAAAGGTATCAAGAAGACCTGGAAGTGGAGAGAAGGAGGAGGCAGCTGCAAGCCATAAAAGAACAGCAGGAAGCAAGGATTAGAGAAGGATGGGCATTCATGGCCCTAGAGTGTGAAGGGGCCGAGGCGCAGGAGTAGGAGGCAGAAGGGGTGGCGAGAGCTGGAGCCGGGAAGGAAAAGGAAGAGGAGAGGGCATCAGAAGATGACTGGCCCATAGGCGAAGGAATGGGGGCAGCAGCAGTTGAGGAACTGCAGAAAGTACTGAAGCAACACAGGCAGAGCTTTGCCTACACGCTGCAAGAACTGGGAGAGTGCAAGACGCACTTCATGGAGATTAAGCTGACCACGGAGATGCCCATCTACCAGAGAAAGAGGCGGATGAGCCCGGAAGATATAGATATATGCATGGAAAAGTGCGTGGAGCTACTGGAGGCAGGGCTGATACAACGCTCAGAGAGTGACTACGCAGCTGCAACAGTGGTGGCGGCTAGGAAAGACCTCACAGGGGAAGTGTCAGCAAGGAGAATGTGCGGGGACTACAGGGGTTTAAACAAAGTGACAGTAGCAGACAGGTACCCCATGCAGTCCGCCGAAGAGATCTTTGATAAGCTACAAGGAGCAGCAGTGTTCTCAACACTAGATCTCAGGCAAGGGTTCAATCAGATACCCATCAAGGCAGAGGACCGCAAGAAGACGGCCTTCCTTGGGCCTGACGGATTGTATGAATGGAGGTGCATGCCGTTTGGCATGAAGAATGCCTCGGCGCTATTTCAGCGGGTGATGGATGCAGTACTGAGGAACGTGCCAGCAGCCGCCTGCTACATAGACGACGTCATAGTCTTCAGTCCGAGCCCAGAGCAACACGTCAAATACGTGCAAACAACACTAGAGGCCATCCGAGAAGCAGGACTGACCTGCCACCCGAAGAAATGTGAGTTCGGCTGCAGTTCAGTGAAGTACTTGGGCTTCGAGGTGCAAGGGGGGAGGATGAGCATCCAGCAAGCCAAGGTAGAGGTGCTAAACCGAGTGCCGGCTCCCAAGGATAGAACGACGCTCAGGGCGGTGCTGGGCTTCCTGAACTACTACCGCAAGTTCGTGCCCAACTTCAGCCGAACGGTAGCAGCACTGAATCGACTGCTACGGGAAGATCAGGCCTGGCAGTGGGGAGAAGCAGAGCAGGGGGCACTGGAGGCGCTGCTCAACGCGGTAAAGACAGCCTCGGTGCTAACCCTGCCCAGCAAGGAAGACCCCTTTGTGCTCTACACCGATTGGAGCAGCGCCGGCATGGGAGCCATACTGTGTCAGGAGAGGGGAGGGCAGGAAATGGTAGTAGCCTTCGCCAGCAGGAGCTGCAACCCTGCAGAGGCCAACTACTGCTCCTACGAGGGAGAAGGACTGGCAGCGGTGTGGGGGGTCACCCACTTCCGCGTATACCTGTAGGGCAGGCCTTTCACCTTGGTGACAGACCACCAACCCTTGACCTGGCTGATGACAAACCAGACACTCACAGGCCGAAACGATAGGTGGGCGATGCGATTGCAGGAGTACAAGTTCACTATCCGGCACAGACCTGGCAAAACGCTGCAGCATGTAGGCGGACTGTCCAGAAATCCTCCACCGAGTAGCCCAACCGCGTGTCTGGTTGCATTAGCCAGAGAGATCGACGGGGAAGGAGCCAGTAAGAAGCAGGATCGAGGGCCAGACGACGTGTGGGAGGATGAAGAAGTGCTGAGCTGGATACAAGGGAAAACAACAGAAGCAGAGCCAGCCAGTGAGCGGGCAAGGGCAAGGGGAGTGCACTACCGATGGTACCAAGAGCAGCTGCAGAAGAACACGAAGGATGGGTGGAAACGGGTGCCGAGGAAAGGAGAAAGGGAAGAGATAATAGCCAAGGTGCACAGAAGGCTGGGGCACTACGGAAGCCTAAGGACCAGCCAGCTAGTAGAGACCGGATGATGGTGGGCTGGAATGAGGAGAGAAACAAAAGAATGGGTGGCGTCGTGCGAGCTGTGCAGCAGGAACAAGGCGGAGCTGGAAAGAGGGAGAGAAGAGTTGCAGTCTCTGCCCATACGAGGATTGGGGTTCAGGTGATCCCTAGACCTGGCAGGAGAGATGCCACTGAGCCGCAGAGGAAAGAGATATATACTCATCATGGTAGACCAAGAAGAGGAGAAAAGGAGGACACAGCAGGGGCACGGGAGGAAGAAAACCAGCAGACAGGAGAAGAAAGGGTCCATCGGCCCGCAGCAGGAGCTAAGCAGCAGAGGAGGGGGCAAGTGCAGGATGCAAGTGGAAAGGCAAGGCAGATGCCCAAAGAGCTGAGAGCACTGATGCAATGATGACAAGGTGCAGCAGAGGAACAACCAGGGAAAACCAGGAGCAGGCTAGAGCAAAGCAGCTAGAAGACAGTGCAGGGCAAGGCAAGGCAAAGCAGGGAGAGATTTCCGATAGCTGTCATGCTTTTAATCATAGAGTAGAAACAATGTAGATAAAAAGCAGGACAACAGGAAGTAGAGAAAGTATCCCGTAGCGAAGTAAGGGGGAAAAGGGAATGTTCGAGCGGGAGAGGGAATTGAACTGTGCGAAAGCACCGTTGCTCAGCAACGGTAACCACTGGTAGGAATTACTTAAGCAGTAGGGCAAGTAGGAGATCCTTGCTTGCGAGTTTGTTTTCACACTGAGCAACAATTGAGGCTGGCAAAACCCCTAGCACCAAGCATGAGTGGAGCCAATCCTAGCAAGCAAGTGATCTGAACCAAGCAGGCCAGGAGAGTCTGCCGAGCAAACCCCGAGCAGTAGCTTCCTCTTCAGTGAGCTCGGACGGCAAGATGTGCGACAGCGTCGCGCTCTGACCACTGTGTGTGGGCAACGCAGTCCGGCCAGTACCGCCACTGCACGTCCTCGCTAGCGTCAGCAGCAGGCTCAGTGGGAGTCGTGGGGGCCTGAAGGGACCCCGACGTGTGCTCGAGCAGGGAGACGCCATCTCTAATGAAACGCCGGAGATACAGGCGCAGACACGCAAGCCACAACCCTAACCTGAAAGGGTGTCCGTCTGCGTCAACCGCTAACAAAGTGATAGGGGCCAAGCAATGGCAGTCAGCAGCAGCGACGCAAGGGAGGTAGTAGCGACTGCGGCGGCGGCAGCTGTAGCGGCAGTAGTGGCAAGGGCTGCGGCTATAGCGATATGGGCAGCAGGGCGCGCAGGGCAGCAGGGTGTGCGGCGCGCGGGACAGGAGGGCGCGCGGGGCGCGGGGGAGCAAGGCGCGCGGGGCAGCAGGGCGCGTGGGGCGCGGGGCATGTCGGAGAACCTTGTTTCTGCACCTTGGTCTTCTTCCTGCACCTTGGTCTTCTTCCTCCACCTGCTCTTCTCCCGCCGTCTCTTCCTCCTGCACATGCTCTTCTCCTGCTGTCTCTCTTGTTCCTCCGTTCTCCTTGTTGTCTAGCCTCACTCACCCACATGAAAGAGATTGGTCCCCCACCCCGTAGGTTCCCTCTTAGTGACGTGCCTCAGTGTGCTAGAGCGAAGATAGCAACTTTCACTAGTTCGAGAGAATAACAACGAGAAAGCATCGAGGGGTTGGACGTGAGTGACCTTACCCAACCCCAGGCTGCACATTTCCAAATGTGCGGCTCGGGGTTGGGATTGATTGGTTTCACATTTCGCCCTTAGGTGTCTTTTCCCCCCTTCATCCCAACCGCTCCTATCCCGTTTCCCCCTTTCTACACCCCTTCCTAACAGTTACCTCACTACATTCTACACCTTCAGCCTATTTCTGTTCTATACTATTATAACCATCTATTCTTCCTCTGGCTGCAACCTAGAGCCCTGCCTATACCATCACCCTACTGTTATTGCATATGCATTAGGTGCATATGCGGTGACAACTGTCGGAGAACCTTCTTTCTGCACCTTGGTCTTCTTCCTCCACCTGCTCTTCTCCCGCCGTCTCTTCCTCCTGCACCTGCTCTTCTCCTGCTGTCTCTCTTGTTTCTCCGTCTCCTTGTTGTCTAGGCTCACTCACCCACTGCCCCCTCCTGTGCTCGTGCTCGAGCTGCGTGAGCTCGTGTCACAGGACCATCCTGCTGAGGCTTGCCCCCTTTCACCATGGCCGTGTTACTCTGGTGCTCCTTCAGAACTGCTCCCTTCTCATTTTCCAACACCAGTACCCCCGAGGGACGTACCTCCCTCACTCTCCACCTCTCAGAGCCCACCCCGACATCCAGGGTATCTTGCTTTGCCCGTTTCAGGTACACCTCCTGTCCCTGACTCACTCCCTTCTTTTCTCTTCCCCCCGCCCCTTGCTGCTGCCGCTGCTCATAGAGCCGAGCATCTCTCAGCTGTGCGGTGTGGAGGTTTTCCACTGCAGCTGGCATCATGACCCGCAGGTACCTTGCCCTGGCTTCTGACAGAGCCACCCAGTTCTCTATGGTGCATGCCGTCACTGTGTCTGTGAGGACCCGGGTTGCTCCCACCGGCATCAGCGGTTCACATCCATATAGGAGACTATATGGAGAGTGATCTCTCAGGGCCGCCTGTTTCCCAAACCTGTACCCTGCTGCAATCCAGTGCAGCTCCTCATCCCAATCCCACTTCCTCTTCTCCCCATATGCTCGCAGTCCCCGCTTCAGGGTCTGCACCAGGCGCTCTGTCAGCCCATCACTCTGTGGGTGGTACCGAGAAGTGCGCCTGTGGGTGATCCCTGTCTCCTCCAACAGCTTCTTGAACTCCCCTTGGAACTCGGTTCCATGGTCCGTGAGGACCTCTGCACATGCCCCGAATCTGCATATCACCTGCTCTTTAAACGCTGCTGCCACATGCCTAGAGCTCTTGCTCGGGATAGCCCTCACCTCCAGCCACTTCCTCACGTGCTCCACCATGAGCACAATATACTTCTTACCCCCCCGGCTTAGCGGCAGCTCCCCCGCCAGATCCAAGGACCATCTGAACCCTAGGCCTCGGATGGGCAGGGACTGCAACTCAGCCTTGGCTTGGGTGAGGTTTGCCCTGCTCCTCTGGCATGCCTCACAGCCTTCCACCCACCCCTTTACTTGCTTTTGCATCCCTTCCCACCACCATCCTGTTTTCAACAGCTGCACCATTCTCTCGTGCCCAAAGTGTCCCAGCTTTGTATGTACCTCCTTGATCACTGCTTCCCTCTCGCTTGGCGCCGGCACCAGCTTCCATCCGTCCTCTGTCTGTACTTGCAACTGCTGTTGGTACCATCTGTAGTGCTGTCCCCTTGCCCTCACTCGCGCTGTCAGCTCCTCGTCCTCTCCTGTCTCTCCTTTCACCCACCACATGGCTGGTCCATCCTCCCAAATATCTGCTGGCCCCTTCTGTCCCTTGGCCCCATTCAGCTCCACCAGCCTTGCCAGCAGTGTCAGGGTCACCGTGGGCTCTGGCAGTGGGGGGTTCCGAGAGAGACCGTCCACATGCTGCAATGTCTTGCCCGGCCTGTGCTTGATTTTGAAGTCATACTCCTGCAGCTTCATTGCCCACCGTGCATTCCTGCCCGTCAACCCCAGTGTTGTCATCAGCCACGTCAGGGGCTGGTGATCCGTCACCAAGGTGAACTCTCTCCCCTGCAGGTACACCCTGAAGTGCCCTACAGCCCATACAGCTGCCAATCCTTCCCCTATGTAAGAGCTGTACTGTGCCTCCGCCGAGTTGCAGCTCCTACTCGCATATGCCACCACCTTCTCCTCTCCCTCCACCTCCTGGCAGAGTATCCCTCCCATCCCTTGGCTGCTCCAGTCGGTGTAGAGCGTGAACGGGTGATCGGCGGCGGGCAGCTTGAGCACCATTGCTGTCTTTACTGCTGTCATTAAGTCCTGCAGTGCCCCCTTCTGTGCTTCTCCCCACTCCCACGCCTTGTCTTCCCGCAGTAGCCCAATCAGTACCGCCGCTCTCTTGCTGAAATTAGGCACAAACCGCCTATAGTAGCTCAAGAAGCCCAGCACCGCTCTCAGTCCTGACTTGTCCTTAGGCTCCCTCAGCCTATCCAGGACCTCCACCTTGGCCTGTTGTATCCCTATCTGCCCCCCTTTCACCTCGTAACCCAGGCATCGCACTGTCTGTTCCCCCCATCTGCACTTCTTCGGGTGGCAGGTGAGTCCCACCGCCTCTATTGCTGCCAGGGTCCTCTCCACATCCTGCAGGTGCTGCTGCTCTGTCGTGCTGAAGATCACCACATCATCAATGTAGCAGGCCGCACACTCCATGCCCCTCAGCACGCTGTCCATGACCCTCTGGAACACGGCTGAGGCGTTCCTCAACCCAAATGGCATGTACAACCATTCATACAGCCCGTCCGGCCCATGAAAGGCCGTCTTCTTGATGTCCTCCTCTCTTATCTTGATCTGATTGAACCCTTGCCGCAGGTCCAGTGTCGTGAAGAACACCCCCTCTGCTAGCTTGTCGAAGATCTCTTCCGCCATTGGCATCGGGTATGTGTCCGCTATGGTGATCTTGTTGAGTGCCCTGTAGTCCCCGCACATCCTCCTGCTCAGCACCTCCCCTGTCAGGTCCCGCCTGGCTGCCACCACCGTCGGTGTGGCGTACTCTGATTCTGACCTCCTAATCAATCCCACTTCCAGCAGCTCCTTGATCTTCTCTTTACAGATTTCCTCGTCCCCGTGTGGCATCTTCCTTCTGCGGTGAAACACTGGTTCCGTGCTGCTCAGCTTCAGCTCCATCTCCTTCACCTTGCATCTCCCTAGTTCTTGCATGGTGAAGACGAAGCACTTCCTGTGCCTGGCCAATAGCTCCTGCATGGCCTCTTTCCCCTCCTCGCTCATCGCCTCTCCCACCTCCCATTTTTCCTCCTCCTTCTTCTGGAAGCTCCACGCTCCCCGAGGCACTGCCTCCACCTCTCCCTTCCCTTCTTCATGCCCCCAGCTCACGACCGTCTCTCGCCACATCCGCTGGATCAGCCACCTCAGCACGTGGCCATCCATTGCATTCCCCAAAGCCCTCCTGTCCGCCTCACTCACCCCTGGTGCTGCTGTTGCATCTTCCCCATACCCCATAGCCAGTTCTCGCTCTAGTGCCATGGGTTCCTCCCATCTCCGTCTCCTGTGATCATACACCATGCCCGGCCCGGGCTGCCCTGCTTCCCACAGCGGAGATAACTCAATCAACGGGAGCTAGACTACGGGCTAGGCACGGGGTGGGATTGGTCTCTGTGTTCCTTAGTCGTTTGCTTGTGTGTTCTCTGCTTGCATATTCACGGGGAGATTTTGCAAGAGTTTCACTAGCAAAGATTGACAACAATGGTTGATACAACATTGGCAACACATACTACATCAGAGTTAGCTGGCTGCTGGTCGAACTCCAGTGCAGCATGGTCGACCGCGATCCAGCGCAGCAGAGCTCGCACCGCTCCAGCGTTGAAGAGTAGCGGTTTGCCAACGTTGCAAGTCCACGGTGTGCCAACGCTGCAGCAAGTCGGCTGCACATCGTTGCACCCGCATGACAACAGTGCACCTGCTTCGCAGGTGCGTGCAGCTGGTTGGTGCACCACTCCTTGTCACGTGCACAGCGCAGACGTCCAGGTCGAGTCCACGCCAGCGACTGCGCCTACCAGCCACGTCGACCTCGGGATACCACTTCCGAGGTCGGCCTCGCAGCAACCACCCCGGCGACCATCGCACACGTCGCCCGGGTAACTCGGTCGACCGGGCAACCACGCCTGGTCGCCCAGCCCAGTCGGACGCCGGCTACACCAGACCGGCGTCCCCTGAAGAGGTGTCCTAGCACCCAGGTCGACGTTCAGAAGCCTAGGTCGGCGTCCAGGTGCCCAGGACGCCATGCAGACGCCCAGGTCGGCGTCCAGCCTCCCAGGACGCCGTCCAGGCACCCAGGTCGGCGTCTAGCCTCCCAGGACGCTGTCCAGGCGCCCAGGTCGGCGTCCAGCCTCCCAGGACGCCGTCCAGGCTCCAAGGTCGGCGTCCAGGCGCACAGGACGCCGTCCAGACGCCCATGACGACGTCCTCCTACTCGGCGCCCTCCAGCTAGGCGCCATCACTGCAACTGATCGGATGCACTCCCCACACACCCGACTACGAAGTCGGCTCCGCCCAAGCGAGGACGGGGCCAACCACAACTCCCGTTGACACTCCCCTGCCGCGTTCACGCTTGGGCCCCCTGCCCACACGGCAGCACCATTCGGAGAATAGCCCATCGGCGTGCACATAACACACAGCACGCCGGTCACCGCACCAGCCATGCAAGAAGGCATGGCACCTACTGCTGCACGTCGTCTGTCAACATATATTTTATATGTGTTGTTTAGGTTAGTCTAGGTGTTACATTTCTACTTACTTGCATGATTAGGGTTTGCTATATCTAGGGTTGTACTTCACATTTTCTATCAATTCATTCATATCGTAACATGGTATAGAGCTAGGTTTCCCCTAGGCGATTTTTCCCCTAGGCGATTTTTTCCCCTAGGCGAAATTTCTCTCGATAGTCTATGGGCCCACCACCCGCGCGCCTCGTAGCGACCCGTAGCCCGAAGCGCCCTGCCCCGTAGAGCCCGAGTAGGCCGCGCCCCCCGTCGCCATCGCGCGTCACCCGTTTCTGCCCTGCGCCCCACCCGTTTTTGCCGTGCGTCACTCGGTTTTCTGCCCCGCGCCCCACTCGTTTTACCCCGTGCATTGCCCCCCAGCCCTCTAGCGCGCAGCAGACGAACGCGCGTAGCTGCGCGCGCAGCCTTAGTCGCACCCGCAGCTCCGCGCTAGTACGTCGCGACCGCACGCACGTGCAGCAGCAGCCGCGCGAACGTGCAGCCCACCGTCTTAACCACCCCCAGACTTGAAAACCCGCCATTACAGACCTGAAATCCGCCGCCGAACCTGGAAACCCGCCGCCCCAGACCTGAAAACCGCCGCCCCAGACCTGACAACCGCCGCCCCACCCGTTCCAGGCACCTCACCCGGATTCAGCCGCCCCACCCAGTACTCTCCACCGCGTTGAACCGCACAGAACCGCACAGAACTGCACATAACCGCACAGAACCGCACAGAACCGCCGCCTCACCTTCCCCACCCGTAGCCCGCTGCCTTAACAGCTTCCCCACCTGAAACCCGCCTCCTCACGAGCTGCCACACCCGCCGCCAGTAGCCCCAGCCGATTACACCAGCACCAGCAGCAGCATAGGCTGCCCCCAGCAGAGCCAGAAGCAGCATAGGCTGCCCCCAGCGAACCAGCAGCAGCTTAGGCTACCGCCAGCAGCACCAGCAGCAGCATAGGCTGCCCCCAGCGCACCAGCAGCAGCGTAGGCTGCCCCCAGCAAAACCAGTAGCAGCTAAGGCTGCCCCCAGCAGAGCCAGAAGCAGCATAGGCTGCCCCCAGCGAACCAGCAGCAGCATAGGCTGCCCCCAGCGCACCAGCAGCAGCTTAGGCTACCGCCAGCGCACCAGGAGCAGCATTGGCTGCCCCCCTGGAGAACCAGTAGCAGCCGAGGCTGCCCCCCAGCAGAACCAGAAGCAGCACAGGCTGCCCACAGCGCACCAGCAGCAGCTTAGGCTGCCCCCAGCAGAACCAGCAGCAGCTTAGGCCCACATGGCGTATACCAGAGTTCTACAGCAGCAGGGCCAGCCGCAGCACTCCTGGCAGTGGGGACCTGCGGGTCCACAGGGTGGAGCCCCCAGCAGTGGCTCAGCTAGCAGTGGGCGAGACGTCGGCCCCTGCGGGTACCGGGCCCTGACAGGCCCTGGTGCTGGCACCACCTGCTGGAGTCCTGACCACTCTGCGTCCAGCTGCTACCGTCGACTCGACGACCTCCACAGTGAGCGTTTTGGTTCTCAAGCTATTACACCGCACTGGCCCTCGCGTCTTCGCCAGCGCACTGCTGCACCAGTTGAGTCCCACCTGCCTGGTCTAGGACCGTTCCCGGCTGCACGAGTAGAGACCTGTGTTTCCAGTCTTGGTGCGTGTGTTGTTTCCAGTCCAGGCGCCTCTGAGGGTCTTTGTGTAGGAGCTGCAGCTACCACTAGTCCTGCACCAGCCTTTGTAGCTGGTTCGGGTGCGACCTCACAGACTGCACACCTTTCCTTCACCCTAGACTCTGGAGAGTCCAGCTGTTTCTTTCGCGACTGTACTGACCTCACACCACTGCGCACTCCAGTCACTGTCGCCTTGGCTGACCCCTCTGTGGGACCTGTAGTTGCTCGCAGCACCACCACTCTCCCGTGTCCGGTGGCTCCCTCAGGTTTTCTTACAGGTTACTACACCCCCTCGTTCTCTAGGAACCTGGTGGGTGTCAGTCACCTCCACGACCTAGGTGTAGTCACCACTTTCCCACTGGACGAGCCTGTTGCCTCCTGCACAGTCGGTACCACTGGGGCCCCTCTGGCCACTTTTCACCGGGAGCCGGGCTCTGGTCTGTACTCACTACACACAGGGTCCCACCGCACTGGGTCAGGCCAGGTCAGGTTAGGTCAGGTAGCTGTTGTGTCGTGCGACTGTCGCTCCCTCGCCCACCCATCTGTCCTCTGGCACCACCGTCTAGGTCACCCGTCGTTCCCACGTCTCAGTAGGATGGCACGTTACCGTCTCGTCTCAGGTCTACCAGAGTCGCTTGCCCCGCTTCCTCGCTCGCCTGCGCCGCTGTGCACTCCTTGCGTCGAGGGTCAGCAGCGCGCTGCCCCTCAATCCTCCTCGTTCCCCCCCACCACAGCTCCCTTCCAGACCCTGCACTTGGACGTCTGGGGCCCCTCCCCGGTCCTTGGACCACGTCAGGAGCGCTACTTCCTGATTGTGGTGGACGACTACTCCCGCTACACCACAGTTTTCCCTTTGCGACGGAAGGCCGACGTGCCTACCGTCCTCGAGCCGTGGCTACTAGCGTGGGGTGGCGCCCAGGGCCTGTGTGGGCTTCGCCTACACTCGGACCGTGGTGGTGAGTTTTCTTCCACTCGCCTGGAGACGTTCTGTCAGGGTCGGGGGATTATCCAGTCTTACACGCTACCAGCCTCGCCGCAGCAGAACGGGGTAGCCGAGCGACGCATCGGCCTGGTCATGGAGGTCGCCCGGACCTCCATGTGCCATGCCGGTGCCCCCCAGTTCTTGTGGCCTCAGGCAGTCCGCTACGCCGCGCACCAGCTGAACCTGTGGCCCAGTGACGCACGGCCACGGGTGACGCCGGTCTCCCTTTGGACAGGTTCTCCAGGCGTAGCAGCTGACTTCTGTGTTTGGGGTTCTCTGGCTCACGTTCGCGCCCCTGGCGCGAACAAGTTGTCTCCGCGCACTCGTGCCTGCGTCTTTCTTGGCTTCCCTCTGGACGCCTCCGGCTGGGTGTTCTACGACCCGGTCACCTACCAGTTCTTCGCCTCTCAGGACGTCACGTTCGACGAGTCTGTCTGTTACTACAGGAGTCGCCCCCACCGGGGTATTGAGGTCTTTTCCCCCCCGCTGTTCCTCACCCTTGAGCCCCCACCAGTCGCCCCGGTAGCCCCCCCCCCTTCGCGTCCTGCCCCGTCAGGTGTGTCGCACGTCACTCCGCAGTCGTCCCCCCCGCAGCGTCCAGTCCCTGTCGTGTCTGGGGGTGCGGGAGGTGCAGTTGCGGAGGGTGAGGGTACTGGGGCTGCACGAGCTGGTGGTGTCGGCTCTGGGGGTGCAGGGGTTGTGGGCGTGGAGGTCACTCCTGTGGAGGACACGGCAGCCTCGAGTCGGCGGCCTCGCCCTGCCTCACCCCCTGGCTTCCCGTCCGTCCCGCAGTTTCCTCCTCATTCTTCTCTGCGGCCGGTTGCTGCGGAGCCTGGGGGGGTTCCTGCGGGAGGTACTGGAGGCCCCGGGGGTGTCGGTGGTGGAGCTGCTGGTTCTGGGGGTGCTGGAGCTGGAGGCACTGGCACTGTGGCGCCTACACCGCGCACTGTACGTTTCCTGACCCGTGAGCAGCGTCTCCTCCGGTTGGAGAGGGAGGAGCGTGAGCGATTTGAGAGGGCACAGCAGCAGCAGCAGCAGCAGCAGCAGCAGCAGCAGGAGAGAGTAGAGGAGGAGTCACAGCAGCAGCACGAGAGGGTAGCGCAGGAGTCCCGGTCGCAGCAGCGGGTGCAGCTGCAGCCGCAGCAGGAGAGGGTAGAGGAGGAGTCACGGCCGCACCAGGAGAGGGTAGAGCAGGAGTCCCGCCCGCAGCAGCAGGTGCAGTTACAGACACAGCAGGAGAGAGTAGAGGAGCAGTCACGGCCGCACCAGGAGAGGGTAGAGCAGGAGTCCCACCCGCAGCAGCAGGTGCAGTTACAGACCCAGCAGGAGAGAGTAGAGGAGGAGTCACGGCAGCAGCAGGAGAGGGTAGCGCAGGAGTCCCGGTCGCAGCAGCGGGTGCAGCTGCAGCCGCAGCACGAGAGGGCAGAGGCGAGGCCACAGGAGCAGTAGCAGGGGCCGGTACCGTCCCAGCAGACGCCAGAGGAGGCAGAGCAGCAGCGACTGCGACTACGCGACCTCCCCGACCCAGCACCTGCACGCTTTGTTCGTGGTCCCCTACCGTCCCCTCCTGTTCCCCCTGTTGAGTCCCTTTCCTCCTCCCAGTGGACTCGTCGTCCTCCCCTCAGTCGTGCTGTGTCTCCACAGCCCCGTCGGTCCCGTTACCGTGCAGACGGTCCGTTTCACCTTGTTCTCCGCTCTCGTGTTCCACCTCCTCCTGTCCTTCCACAGCCCCCTGAGTCGTCCCTCACTGTGCTTCACGACCCGTTGTCCGACTACCTCCATGCCTCCCGTCCTGTCGTCTCCCGTGTTTTGTCCGCGTTGGTCACTCACCCGACTGCACCTCTGTCGTCTGTCTCAGCACTTGTTACCACTGTCTCTGGCTTTGCCTCTTCCCACCGCCTTGACTACGCCGCTCACTTGGTGAGTGGCCCTGCACGTTCTCCGACCTCTGGGGGTGCTCCTGTCTTTCCCCTGGAGGTCCTAGAGGACAGGCAGTTCGAGCTTGGTTTCCTTGCGGCCGCTGTTCCTCATCTCTGCGCCATGCTACTTGCCCCTGAGGGGGATCCAGACGCCCTTGACATCCCGATCCCTCGCACTCACGCCGAGGCGGTCTCGGGACCCTGGGCTTCGTACTGGATAGCAGCTGAGGAGGCAGAGATGGCATCTTATAGGTCCACAGGCACTTACGTCGACGCAGTCCCACCACCTGGGACGAATGTCGTCAGTGGCCGATGGCTCTACAAGGTGAAGCGACCGCCTGGATCACCACCTGTGTTCAAGGCGCGCTATGTTGCGAGAGGCTTCAGTCAGCGAGAGGGGGTGGACTTCTTCCAGACCTTCGCTCCCACCCCGAAGATGAGTACTCTTCGGGTGTTGCTGCATATTGCAGCCCAGCGCGACTACGAGTTGCACTCCTTGGACTTTTCCACCGCGTTCCTTCAGGGGAGCCTGCACGAGCAGATCTGGCTGCGTCGCCCGCCTGGCTTCACTGGCTCTTTCCCACCTGGGACCCAGTGGCAGCTGCGTCGACCAGTCTACGGCCTGCGTCAGGCCCCACGTGAGTGGCACGACACACTTCGCTCGACCCTTGCAGCTCTTGACTTCTTTCCGTCGTCTGCTGACCCGTCACTGTTCGTTCGCCGTGGCTCGACCCCGTTCTTTGTCCTGGTCTACGTCGACGACCTGGTGTTCGCCACTCCCGACCGACGCGCGCTGGCCTCCGTGAAGGAGGAACTGCAGAGGAGACACACTTGCACTGACCTTGGTGAGCTGCAGCACTACCTTGGCCTGCAGATCACCAGGGACAGGGCAGCTCGCACCATTACGCTGACTCAGTCGCATATGGTCGAGCAGATCCTCACGCGGTTTCGCTTCCCGTTCTCCAAGGTACAGCTCACCCCTCTTGGTGTGGATCATGGGCTCACGGCTCCACCTTCGGACGAGTCATTTGAGTCCAGTGGTCCATATCCTGAGCTGGTGGGTTGTCTCATGTACCTGATGACCTGTACTCGCCCAGACCTAGCTTACCCTCTTAGCGTCCTTGCGCGCTTTGTTGCGCCTGGGAGACACCGACCTTCCCACTGGTACGCTGCTAAGAGGGTGGCGAAGTATGTGGCGAGTACATCAGGCATGGGACTTGTCCTTGGAGGGAAGCAGCCAGTTTCACTCACAGGTTACTCGGACTCGTCGTGGGCCGACGACGCGGAGACGCGTCGGTCTACACAGGGGTACTCCTTTAGCCTCGGGGCAGGTGCTGTTTCGTGGCGGTCGACTCGGGCGTCGTCCGTTGCCGGTTCCAGCTGTGAGGCAGAGGTGTACGCTGCGGCCATGGCCGCTCAAGAGCTTCGCTGGCTGTCTTTCCTTCTCACCGACCTTGGTGAGCGGCCTCGCTCTCCCCCAGTCTTGTTCGCCGACAACAGGTCTGCTGTCCTGTTGTGTGAGGAGCCCCGACTGGTTGGGAAGGCGAAGCACATCCAGCTTCGTTACTTCCTTCTGCGTGAGTTGCAGCAGCGTGGACAGGCACTCGTTCGACGTGTGGTCTCTGAGGCCAACACGGCAGATATCTTCACCAAGGCGTTGCCGCCTTGTGACCACCAGCGCTTCTGCACCCAGCTTGGCCTTGTGCCTGCCCGTCCTCACTTGCTTGCTTAGAGATGCCTTGTCCTGCATGTCTTGTACTCTTGCATCTCTTTATATTTGTTATATACCTGCATGTGGACTGGCCTTGTGGCCCCTTGCTTGCTCTCGGAGTGTGTGGTGACTTTGAGCTCCACCCTGAGATTTGTCTTGTTCTTGTGGACTGGTCTTGTGAGCGTTGCTTGCTCTTGTTGTTTCTACAGGACTTCCGTCACCTAGACTATGGGGGTGTGTCAACATATATTTTATATGTGTTGTTTAGGTTAGTCTAGGTGTTACATTTCTACTTACTTGCATGATTAGGGTTTGCTATATCTAGGGTTGTACTTCACATTTTCTATCAATTCATTCATATCGTAACATCGTCGTCACCGTCGCCCACGTCAGCCAGGCGCACTTGGCCGATTGCCGCGGAGCACCGGTTGAAGGCCGGGTAGTGCAGCGCCTTCGTCAGGAAGTCGGCCGGCTGCTCGGTGGTCGGGATGTACTTCAGCGTGAATTTCCCGCGCTTCACCATGTGCTGCAGCCAGGCTTGTCGCCGTTCCATGTGCTTGAGGTTGCCCGTCAACCCCATGCCCTCGGCGACCGTGATAGCCGACTTGTTGTCCACCCGAAGGACGGTCGGCGTCCCGGCGTCTAGCTGCCGGAACTCTGCGAGGAGGAAACGAAGGCGGCGTCCCTCCTTGCCGGCTTCAGTGGCCGCCACGTACTCCGACTCGGTCGATGACAACGTCGCGCACTTGATGCGCTGGCTCGACCAGGAGACCGCGGCCCCTCCGTAGACGAACACGTAGCCACCCGTGCTCGTCCGGTTCTGCTTGTCGCCGGCGTCGTCGGCGTCCACGTAGCCGACCAGCTTCAGCGACTCAGGTCCACCGCCGAATTCCAGGGCGGTGTCACGTGTGTTGGCGAGGTAGGCGAGGCAGCGGTCGACCTCGCACCAATGCTGGTCGCTCCTCACCGTGAGGCTGCTCCCCAGCTTGCTACAGGCGAAGGCGATGTCCGGCCTCGTCGTCGTCGCCGCGAACTGCAGCGAGCCGACCTTCTGCCGGTACTCCTCCTCCTGGCGCTCCTGTGCCTCCTCGTCGTCGAAGGTGAGCTCGGCGTAGGCGTCGACCGAGACCGGCGTCTTTGGAGTGCGCCCGGTCTGCTCCTCGTCGATGAACAGCCTGCGCAGCTTGTCGGCGTAGCCCCGCTGGTGCAGCCACAGCTTCCTCGCCGGCCTGTCGCGCACGATCTCCAGCCCGAGGTACTTCTGCACTGGCGAGATCTCGCGCAGCTGGAAGGCGGCCTCCAGCAGCTCCTTCAGTTCCTTCAGCATCGCGGGGCTGCTGCTGGCGGCGAGCAAGTTGTCGGCGAGCAGGCCACTCCGTCATCGCCGACCTTGAAGTACAGAGCCTCGTCGACCTGGCTCTTATTCCACCCGGCGCCGACCAGCACGTCGTTGAGCGCCTTGTACCACAGCAGCGGCGACTGCTTCAGCCCGTACAGGCTCTTCAGCAGCTTGCACACCCGGCCAGTCCCGTCGTTGAAGTGGTTCGGCTGGTACATGTAGAGCACCCGGTCAAGCTTGCTTTGCAGGAAGGCGTTCTTCATGTCGAGCTGCATCAGGTTGAGGTTGAGGACGGCGACGATGCTGAGGAAGATCCTCAGCGTGACGTAGCTGCTCACCGGCGCGTACTTCTCGTCGTAGTCGGCACCATACACCTGTGTGAAGCCCTTCACGACCAGCCTCGCCTTCTTGCGCTCGACGGTGTTGTCGATGCGGTACTCCATCGTCAGCACCCACTGGTTCTTCATGATGTTCACCCCAGGTGGGCGTTCAACCAGCTCCCAAGTTCCCATGCTGATGAGGCTGCGGATCTCCTCCTCCATGGCAGTTTTCACCGCCTTGCCCTTCCAGCTTGCCAACGCCTCCTTCACCGTCATCATGGAGATATCCCAGCAATGCTCGGGGTTGGCGTGCATGTCGGGGTCGAGCTCCGGTAGTTCCTCATTCTCCTCGGCGTCATCGTACAGCAAGTCGCCGTCGACCTCGTCGTACACCGTGGTGAAGGCAGCCGGTACGTAGAAGTCGGGTGGCCTCCGAAGTCGGCCTGTACGCCGTGGTCCAGGCTGGACCTCCTCGGCGTCCCCTCCATCGTCACTGGCGTCGCTGTCCCTAGCGTCCTGCTGCACCCCAGTCGGCGTCCCAGCCGACTTCTCCCCTGCGGTCGGCTCCCCTGCCGACTGCCCGGTCGCCGACTGCTCCTTGGTCGGCGTCGCTGCTGCCTGCTCCCCTGTCGGCTGCTGCCCTGCTGGTGTCTCCTTCGCCGGCTTCACCAGGGTCGGCTGCACCTCCTTTGCTCGCTGCTCCCTTGTCGGCGTCGACTTGACTCCCACGCCGACTTGCTTGGCGTCACGTCAGCCGCCGGCGATGCTCTTGGTTTGGTGCCACAGGCGACGCCCCATTGCTCCCCTCATCGCCGGGGGCCGACACCGGAGTCAGCCCACGCAGGTCGGCGTCAAGGGGAGGGGAAGGGGAAAGAGGGCGAACGGCCTTGGCGTCCTCATCAGCGAGCTCACCGACCTCGGCGAGCAGAGGGAGCGTCGCTGTCGAGGTGTCTGTCGGCGGGTTGACCGGCGTCCGCCCCGACGCCGGCCCATGATCCGACTTCCACACCTCCAGCGACATGGTCTCGTAGAACACCACGTCCGACGTGGTGACCACCCGGTTGTCGGCGATGTCGAGGCGCTCCCAGCCCTTGCTCTCCGCCGACACGCCGAGATGAAGGCCCCACCTGGCCTTCGGCTTCAGCTTCCCACCGCGCTGCTGCTCGGGGACCAGGAAATGTGCCAAGCAGCTCCACACGCACGCCAGCGACAAGTCGGGCTTCGTCCCAGTGAGCAGCTGGTACGGCGTCGTCCCCGGCGGCAGCGCCGACCTCTCAAGGCATTTGCGGACCCATACGGCCTGCCGCAGAGCAAGATGCCACCAGTGGTGCTGCACGCCCATGTGCAGCAGCATCGTCCGCACCGACTCCACCACAGTCCTCATCTCCCGCTCTGCCATGCCGTTCTGCTGCGGGGTGTAAGGGCAGGTCAGGACGTGGACGATCCCCTTGCCGTCCACGAAGGCGGTGAACTCCTTCCCGAGGAACTCCCCTCCCCGGTCAGAGCGCAGCATCAGCACCGACTTCTTCGTCTGCCGCTCAGCCACCGCCAGCCACTGCACGAACTCCTGCAACACGTCCGACTTCTTGGCGACCGGCCTCACCCACACGTAGCGAGTCTTGCGGTCCTTCAGCAGCAAGAAGTACAGGCTGCCATCCTTGGCAGCCACGCGAAACGGCTCGCACAGGTCGATGTGCACGACGGCCAGCACGTCGTCGGCGTCCGAGCCCTTGTCAGGGAAGGTGTGTCGCGCCAGCTTCCCGCCGACGCACGAGACGCACGGTGAGTCGGCGCCGGACGCCGACTTGAGGTCCAGCCCAGTGGCGATCAGCACCTGCTTCCCGGCCTCCCCTTGCAAGGCGACCGTGCCCCGGCCCTGGACGTCCTGCAGCGCACCGTTGAAGCCGCGCACGTGCTTGACGTCGCCGCTCGGCTGCAGGTCGACGCAGACCCCCTTCGTCCCCATCAGGTGATGCGAGCAGCCGCTGTCGAGCAGGAACACCGCCGGGTTCGCCTGCACGGCCGCTGCCATCGCCTAGAAGTCATCGCCGGCCTCTGGCGCCAACGAGACGGTCGGCTCCACGAAGCCGACCAGCGAGCACGACGCCTCCTTGTCGTCTCGCCCCTTGCCGCCAGCAGAGGAGTCGGCGTCCTTCGCCGAGGTCGACTTCGTCGACTGCTTCTCCTTGCACGGCTTACTCTCCCGGCGAGGGCGACGCCCAACCAACCTCCCTCGGCCACCCTTGGCATCGTCGTCGTCCGACTCACTACGGTCGGGGCACTAGAAGGAGAGATGTTTGGGGTCGCCGCACAACCTGCACTCCCGACGTCGACCTCCTCCTCCACGACCGCTCTCCTTAGCCGACTTCTTCTTGTCGGCGTCCTTCGGCGGCCTCCCGCCACTGCTCCCACTGCCGCTAGTCTGCCCGCGCTGCCCCGGTCGGCCTCCCTGCTTCGCCGGGGCGACGTAGTTCGCCTGCGGAAGGAGCTCCAAGGACTGCTTGGCTTCTTGCATCGCCTCGTCCCGCAGGATGTACGAGGTCAGGGAGTCCTTGTTGAGCGTCGCCCGCGTGCTTGGCACCACCGACAGCCGCTTCATCAGGTTGTAGCTGCTCGGGAGCCCCTTCAGGACATGGGTGACGTACGACGTCGTGGAGTACTGCACGCTGGACATCCTCATCGTGGCGAGAAGTCGCCGCGCCCGGTTGCAGTGGTCTGTCGCTGTCTCCTGGTCGCCCATCCGCAGATGCGTCATCTGCTCCTCGAGCTGGCCGATGTACAGGTCGTCGGTGACCTGGTACGTCGACTCGATGAAGTGCCACGCCTGGTGGTCGGCGTCCAGGTAGTCCCTGCACGGCTTCAAAGCGATCTGCACGCCCGGCGAGCAGCACCGCGAGATGACCGTGAAGGTCAGCAGCTGCACAACACGAAACTCCGCACGCAGGTCGGGGTAGAGCTCCGACGACGTCGCCACGGTGCCGCGAGCGAAGCCTATCAGCCCGGCCATCTCCAGCTGAGGCTCGATGGCTTCCTTCCAGGTGAGAATGTCAGGTCGACCGACCAGCAGGGGGGTGACTGAGATCCTGTCCGGCGTGAATTTGAAGTAGCCGTAGCTCGGCGCTATCCCGCCCGCAGTCACGTGGGTCGCCGACATCGGCGTCACTCCGCTCCGACGTCCACCGACGTCGCCCTGCGAGGTACCTGTAGCCGCCGACGACTGCATCCCACGCGCCTGAACGCCGCCGAATTCACCGGCGTGTATCACTCCTCTCTGCCTCGACGACGTGCCTCCCGCACTGCTGCCGACCTGGTCACCGGCGTTGACGCCCACGTCGACGCCGCCCTCGGTGTTCACCAGTCGAGGAGATGCAGGCCAAGAAGGAGGGTGCTCCGTCGCCCACACAGCGCGGATGCCAGCCTCGACGACCGCTTAGGGGAGGTCACCGTACTTGGCAGCCTCCTGACGTCTCCTCGCGTTCTCCAGCCGTGCCTCCAGGTTGTCCACCACCCTTGCATCACCTACGGCGCCTACCATGGTGACAAACGCAGAGCTGCTGGCCTACGAACACAATAGGTAAGTGTAAAAGTCGGCTAGACTGAAAACTACGTCGCGGTGCCGTCCACGCTCACCGCACCATGCAGAGATAACTTAATCAACGGGAACTAGACTACGGGCTAGGCACGGGGTGGGAGTGGTCTCTGTGTTCCTTAGTCGTTTGCTTGTGTGTTCTCTGCTTGCATATTCACGGGGAGATTTTGCAAGAGTTTCACTAGCAAAGATTGACAACAATGGTTGATACAACATTGGCAACACAGACTACATCAGAGCTAGCTAGGCTGCTGGTCGACCTCCAGCGCAGCATGGTCGACCGCGATCCAGCGCAGCAGAGCTCGCACCACTCCAGCGTTGCAGGGTAGCGGTTTGCCAACGTTGCAAGTCCACGGTGTGCCAACGCTGCAGCAAGTCGGCTGCACATCGTTGCACCCGCAGGACAACGGTGCACCTGCTTTGCAGGTGCGTGCAGCTGGTTGGTGCACCACTCCTTGTCACGTGCACAGCGCAGACGTCCAGGTCGAGTCCAAGCCAGCAACTGCGCCTACCAGCCACGTCGACCTCGGGATACCACTTCCGAGGTCGGCCTCGCAGCAACCACCCCGGCAACCATCGCACACGTCGCCCGGGTAACTCGGTCGACCGGGCAACCACGCCTGGTCGCCCGGCCCAGTCGGACGCCGGCTACACCAGACCGGCGTCCCCTGAAGAGGTGTCCTAGCACCCAGGTCGACGTTCGGACGCCTAGGTCGGCGTCCAGGTGCCCAGGACGCCGTGCAGACGGCCAGGTCGGCGTCCAGCCTCCTAGGACGCCGTCCAGGCGCCCAGGTCAGCGTCCAACCCCCAGGACGCCGTCCAGGTGCCAAGGTCGGCGTCCAGGCGCACAGGACGCCTTCCAGACGCCCATGATGACGTCCTCCTGCTCGGCGCCCTCCAGCTAGGCGCCCTCACTGCAACAGATCGGCTGCGCTCCACGCACACCCGACTACGAAGTCGGCTCCGCCCAAGCGAGGACGGGGCCAACCACAACTCCCGTTGACAGCTCCACGCTCCACGCTCCGCCATTGGCATCGGGTATCTGTCCGCTATGGTGATCTTGTTGAGTGCCCTGTAGTCCCCACACATCCTCCTGCTCAGCACCTCCCTTGTCAGGTCCCGCCTGGCTGCCACCACCGTCGGTGTGGCGTACTCTGATTCGGACCTCCTAATCAGTCCCGCTTCCAGCAGCTCCTTGATCTTCTCTTTACAGATTTCCTCGTCCCCGTGTGGCATCTTCCTTCTGCGGTGAAACACTAGTTCCGTGCTGCTCAGCTTCAGCTCCATCTCCTTCACCTTGCATCTCCCTAGTTCTTGCATGGTGAAGGCGAAGCACTTCCTGTGCCTGGCCAACAGCTCCTGCATGGCCTCTTTCCCCTCCTCGCTCATCGCCTCTCCCACCTCCCATTTTTCCTCTCCTTCTTCTGGCAGCTCCACACTCCTCGAGGCACTTCCTCCACCTCTCCCTTCCCTTCTTCATGCCCCCAGCTCACGACCGTCTCTCGCCACATCCGCTGGATCAGCCACCTCAGCACGTGGCCATCCATTGCATTCCCCAAAGCTCGCGGCCGAGCCCAGTCATCAACATGCAGTACTCAAACTTCGGTCAAGGTAGTCGCTTGGTCAAGAAATTTGCGGCCATTTCGCCCGTGGGTCCGTAGGCGAGCTGTAACTTGCCTTGCTCGATTTCGTCCTTGACGAAGAAGTAGCGTTGCGAGATGTGTTGAGTTCGGTTGGCGAAACCGGACTTGTTCGCGATGCGAATTGAAAAAGTGATTGTCGCAGAAGAGGGAAAAATGCGACCAGCTGCTTTGCTTCATTGAGTAACTCGCGAAGGTAAAGACCCTCTTTTGTTGCGGTGCAGGCAGCAATGAACTCTGCCTCTGCTGACGAAAGTGCAACCAGCTCCTGCTTGCACGACTACCAGGAGATTGTGCCAACAGGCTCCAGGCGGAATATAAATCCCGTGCGTGAACGCCTGTTTGCAGTATCACCCACGTGATGTGCATCTACGTAGCCAAGTAGTGGGATTGAGGACTGCTACAACTTATGATAAGTTAGTCCGATCGTAGGCGTAGACATGAAGTAGGAAACTACTGCTTCAAGCTTCCGTAGATTCTCCCCTTCAGGTCGCTTAAGATATTGAGCGAGCTGGCAAGCAGAGTATGATAAATCCGGGCAACAGGAGACGGCATCAAATAGGAGACGCCCGAGTAGTTGCTGATACCGTATGACACCGTCGGCGGATAGGACCTCAGAGTCAGCAGATGAAGTAGAACGAAACGGAGTAGAAGTCGTAGTCGTCGGCAATGGAAGCGCTTGTGAAGCTTCTCCGCGTATTTTTCAGCCGAGAGATGAATAGCAGTCGGCGTCTCGGTGATATTGAGGCCGAGATACTGTGTTACCGTAGTAGAGATGGTCAGGGTAAGGTCTTTCTGCAGCTCCCCTTCAAAGTAAGAGAGAATCGCCGCGGTGCTCCCGATGTAAAGTAAGCCGTCAACGTAGACGACGAGTAGCACGAATGCTTTGTCACGATCGAGGTGATACATTCCGTGATCTTGCGGGAGCTGACTGAAAACCAATTTGAATTAGACGCACGTGAAGATGCTGCTGCCAGAGACGAGGTGCCTGCCTTATCCCGTAGAGCGATTTGTTGAGACGGCAAACGAGGGAGGGATCATGGACGGAAACATGCGGCTGCTTGACGAGAATAAGTGTGTCGACGAGCGCGTAAAGGAATGTCGTGGACACGTTGATCTGGCGAAGTTTTATATCCAATGCAGCTGCGGAGGCGAGCAGAATACGGAGTGATGTGTGGCGACTGACAGGAGCAAATGTCTCGCCGTAGTCAACTCCCTGCTTTTGATTGAAACCGCGAACTACCCAACTAGCCTTGAATCGCTCGATTGTGCCTTCTTTGTTGGTCTTAATCCGGAAGACCCATTTTGTGAGAGTACGACGGCTTATGCTGGCTTTGTTAGCTTGCCTGGATGTGAAAGGAAGAACGAGAATGTTTGAACTATGAATGAAGTGAGTACATATGGGAAACCCTAATTGGGTTGTACCCCTTATGGGATACCCCACTATAGCCTACACAACAGCATAAGCTATATAATGTTCTGACACACCCCCATAGGCAAAGTGGGGGAGAACAAGGGGTCACAAGACCAGTCAAGCAAACCAGAGCAAGCTCAGGGTGGATCACAAAGTCACCACACAGTCCGAGCACAACGACAAGGCCACAAGGCCAGTTCACATGCAGGAGTACACATATATATATATAGAGCTAGACAAGCAAGAGCAGGTATATATATGTAACAGTACAAGCAAGGTCAAGAAGAGAGCAAGTGAGGCAAGACAGGTACAAGACCCAGCTGGGTGCAGAAGCGCTGATGGTCACAAGGCGCAAGTGCCTTGGTGAACACATCAGCAGTGTTGGCCGCAGAGGCCACGTAAGCAAGTCGCAACTGACCACGCTGCTGCAGCTCACGAGCAAGAAAGTAACGGAGAGCAATGTGCTTCGTTCTGTGCTCCAAGCGCTGCTCTCGACACAAGGCCAGCATGGCCTTGTTGTCTACGTACAGCACTGGAGGAGAACGAGGCGGCTCTCCAAGGTCAGTCAGCAGGTAGGTGAGCCAGCGAAGCTCCTGTGCAGCCATGGCCCCGGCGTAGATCTCAGCCTCACAACTGGAGCCGAGAACAGAGGACGAGCGAGTAGCCCGCCACGAGACAGAGCCGGAACCAAGACTGAAGGTGTAACCCTGCGACGACCGCTGCGTAGCCTGGTCGTCAGCCCAAGAAGCGTCCGCGTGCCCAGTGAGGACCACTGGACTCCGCCCTCCAAGCACTAGCCCCATGCCCGACGTACTGCACAAGTAGCGCAACACCCTCTTCGCTGCAGCCATGTGCTCTGGTCGGTGTCTCCCAGGAGCAACATAGCGTGCAAGAATGCTAAGAGGGTATGCAAGGTCAGGTCGTGTGCAGGTCATCAGGTACATGAGGCAGCCAACAAGCTCTGGGTACGGGCCACTCGACTCTACGGACTCATCCAAAGGCAGAGCTGAGAGCGAGTGGCGAGTAGACAGAGGAGTGGCCTGAGGCGAGGAGTACGTGAAGCCGAAGCGCTGAAGGACCTGCTGCACCATGTGTGACTGAGTCAAGGTAATGGTGCGGCGTGCTCTGTCCCGAGTGATCTGCAAGCCAAGGTAGCTGCGCAGTTCACCCAGGTCTGTGCACGTGTGTCTCTTCTGCAGCTCGGACTTCACGTAGGCTAGTCCAGCCGTGTCAGCTGTGGCAAAGACCAAGTCGTCGACGTACACGAGGACGTAGAACGGCGGTAGAGAAGTGTCGGTGCGCAGAAACAACGACGGGTCAGCAGTAGAGGGAGCAAACCCAAGAGCCGCAAGCGTAGTCCTCAGTGTGTCGTGCCACTCACGCGGTGCCTGGCGGAGACCGTAGACTGGCCGTCGGAGGCTCCACTGGGTGCCAGGAGGGAAAGTCCCAGTGAAGCCAGGTGGACGGCGCAGCCAGATCTCCTCGTGCAGGCTACCCTGCAAGAAAGCAGTACTGAAGTCAAGAGAGTGGAGCTCGTAGTCGCGCTGAGCGGCTATGTGCAGCAGCACTCGAAGAGTGGTCATCTTCGGGGTGGGAGAGAAGGTCTGAAAGTAGTCAACTCCCTGCCGCTGACTGAAGCCACGAGCGACGTACCGCGCCTTGAAGACAGGTGGAGAGCCCGGCGGCCGCTTCACCCTGAAGATCCACATGCCACTGACGATGTTCGCCCCAGGAGGGGGAACCGCGTCAACGTAGGTGCCTGTGGACTTCCAGGACGCCATCTCTGCATCCATAGCTGCCTGCCACTGAGAGGAGTAGGGACCCTCTACGGCCTCCGCGTAAGAGCGCGGAGTCGGGATGTCTAGTGCATCCGGGTCTCCCTCAGGGGCAAGTAGTACGGACGCGAGATGAGGTGAAGCAGCAGCCAGACACCGGAACTCCTCCTGCCTGTCCTCAAGGACGTCCGTGCCAAGAGCACACTCACCCCCGACGGACGGAGGACAGACAGACGCAGACTCAGCAACAAGACCGGTAGCGTAGTCTAGACGACAGCGAGCAGCAAAGTCGACAAGCTCAGCAACAAGCGCAGACGCAGCAGTGGACTCAAAAGAGGGGTCAGTGACGACAGTAGCAAGGAGACGTGTGACAGCAGGACTGGCAGCACGAAGAGAGTCCGACTCCGGGTCAGGAAGAGCAGGAAGAGAGGACTCAGGAGGAGAAGGCAAAGGGGCACGCGGAGGAGCAGTGGACGGACGCAGAGACATCCGGTGCGTGCCAGGGACAGGAGGAGGACGCTGACGCGAACCACGACCACTAGTGCGAGCAGCACGGACAGGCGACGCAGGGCGAGACGCAGGCTCACGACGCTCAGTAAGACCTCCAGTAGGACCAGTGTAGGGAGAAGGAGCGGGCAGTGGGGAGGCCGGCTGTAACTGTAACTGTGACAGGACAGGCTGTGGACACTCTAAGGGAGGAGGAGGACCAGTAGAAGGCGGGAGACCAAGAACCTGCTGAAGGAGCGGAACGAAGTACGGCCTAGGCCGCGCGGCGACTCCAGACACAGCAGGGACAGCACCAGTACCCCCAGCGGCAGCACCAGCGCCAGTAGCACCTCCAGCTCCAGGACCTCCAGCAGCACCAGTAGCACCCCCAGCAGGACCGTCAGCAGTAGCCTCAGCTCCAACACCCTCAGCAGCTCCAGCTCCAGCACCTCCGGGACCCGCGGCACCAGCACCCTCAGCAGCCGAAGAACCTCCAGCCCCAGCAGCACGCCTCCAGCGCCTGGCAAACCACTCGCGCAGCTCCTGTGGAGAGAGGGGCTCCCGCCGAGGCGAAGCACCCGGAGACACGCCAGGTCCCGCACCGCCAGACGGCACAAGGGGAGGTCCAGTGGCCGCAGGCTCAGCAGCTCCAGGCTCAGCAGCTCCAGACGCAGCACCCCCTGGCTCAGCACCCCCAGACTCCGCACCCCCAGGCTCAGCACCCCCAGTCGCAGCACCCCCAGGCTCAGCACTCCCAGACTCCGCACCCCCAGGCTCAGCACCCCCAGTCGCAGTACCCCCAGGCTCAGCACCCCCAGACTCAGCACCCTCAGGCTCAGCACCCGCAGCAGGACCAGAGTCACCAGCAACCTCGACCGGCTCGACTGCGTCTACCTGGGACACACCTGAAGGGGCAGGACCCTGAGGGGGAAGGGGGTCTACCGGGGGGGGACCTGGCACAAGGAAGTGCGGTGGCGGGGGGAGGGAAGGAGTGCGGTAGGGGAAGAGGCGGTAGAAGGGGACTGACTCGTCGAACGTGACGTCCTGGGAGGACAGAACACGACGAGAGGAGGGGTGGTAGAACTGCCACCCTGGAGCGTCAGGGGGGAAGCCGAGGAAGACACAGGGAGCAGCACGAGGGGACAGCTTGTCCGCAGACAAGTCGCGGACAAACGCCCGAGATCCCCAGACACGGAACGCAGACGCATCGCCGACCTTCCCCGTCCACAGCAGAGCTGGGGAGGTCTCCGGCCGGGAGACCCTGGGGTGAAGGTTGATCTGATGCGCCGCGTACCGAACCGCAAACGGCCACAGAAAATGGGGGGCAGCCGCATGCATCATGGACGTACGAGCGACGTCCATGACCATGCCAATGCGGCGCTCAGCAATCCCATTTTGCTGTGGAGAGTCCGGAAGCGTAAAGGTCTGGCGGATGCCTCGTGCACGACAGTAGGCTCGCAGAAGGCCAGAGGAGAACTCTCCACCTCGGTCAGAGTGCAGACGCAGAACAGGAAAGTCCGAGCCGAAGCTCCTCCTGAGCTGGAGACGAGCTGCGCGGATCCAGTCGATCAACACCTCAGTGACATCACCCTTGCTGCGCAAGGGGAAGACTGTGGTGTAACGCGAGTAGTCGTCAACCACCAGCAGGAAGTAGCGCTCGTGACCCTGCCCACGGACGCGGGCGGGGCCCCACACGTCCATGTGAAGCGTCTGCAGTGGAGCCTCTGTCGGGGGGAACTGGGAGGAGTGAGGGGCAGCCCGGAGCCGCCCATCGACACAGGGGACACAAGAAGGTCCGGGTCCCGAAGGAAGGGGAGGGAGAGACCGGGGAAGACCAGAGACAAGGACACGGGAAGCCATGCCCCGAAGACGAAGCAAGGAGGGGTGGCCAAGACGGTGGTGCCACAGGAGAGTCTCGTGAGACAAGCTGCGACACGAGCAGGGGGCAGACTCAGGACCAGACCTGGACGCAGCAGCAAACACCTGACCCGACGCAGCTACCTGGCCAGACGCAGGGACAGGAGGAGACGCAGTGGTCAGTGTGTAGAGACTCGACCCCGGCCGACGCGAGAACGTGGCCAGGTGTCGGCCTGTGCGGGCGTCCGAGCAGTGGGTCACCCGCTGACTCGCAGGAGTAAACTGGTGAACCCCCGCATCCTGGAGGTCAGCACCACTCACCAAGTTCGTCGAGAACGAGGGGAGGTACAGACCAGACAAGGTGCCCGAGGGGGCAGCCGGACACGGGAGGACAGTGGAGAAGTGAGAGAGGACTGGACCCCCAGTGGGGTCAGCCAGGGAGACTGCAACCGGCCGGCCAAGCGGCGTGAGTGTGGTGCGGTCTCGAAAGAAGGAGCGAGAAGCCCCTGAGTCAAGCGTGAAGGTGAGGGAGGCCGAAGCCGACGCAGTACCTGAGAGCGCAGCCTCACCAGTACCTGAGAGTGCAGACGCACTGGCACCTAGAGCAGCAGCCTCAGAAGTACCTAGCGTAGCAGTACCAATGCCCGGGTCGGGCGGGAAACACCGGTAACAGTCACCTTCCTCACTAATAGTCACAGCATACATGGCAGCAAGGATAGCATCAAAGTCAAGATCAAAGATAGCTACGCCAGCCCTAGACAGCTCTCCCCAACGGGGAATCTCACTGGCCTCGGGGAACTGCTGACGCCAAGCGTCCGTCAGGCGGCCAAAGCAGCGCTGAGTGGGGTGCGCACCCCCACACTGCTCACCCGCGCGGTCACCGGAACGAAGGACGTAGGTGCACGGACCAAAACCCCCACCCCGCTGACGCTGCGTGTACCACTCACGGAGCTGCTGGGGCGGGGGGATGTCCCGCGAACGCTGCTGCTGCTGCTGCTGCTGCTGCTGCTGCTGCTGACGCTGGCCACCACTAGGGCCGCTACGCTGCGGGGCACCACCCCGACCAGCTCCACCCCCTCCGCCACCGCTGCCTCCACCTCCACCACCACCGCTGCCTCCGCTCCCACCGATGCCGCCACCACCGCCTCCTCCTCCGCTGCTGCCACCGCCACCACCGCCCCCGCCACCACTCCCACCGTCACCCCCACTCCCTCCTCCGCCTCCACCGCCTCCTCTACCGCCCCCGCCAGCTCCACCCGCGCCCTTGCCCCCCTTGCCCCTGCCAGGGCGGCGTCTCCCGCTAGGGGCAGACGCCGCGCAGACCGACTCAAGACCAAGCAGGTCGGCAGCAGCAGCAGAGGCAACAGAGGGCAGCAGGGGGGAAGGAGAGCACCCCTCAAAGATGGGGGTGCGAGGGTCACCACGAGAGGCTCCTACAGCGACGATGCTCTTCTCCGCCGCCAGGAGGGACTTCTCGAGGAGGTCGACAGTGAGAGTGGTGGGACAGACCGAGAGGTAGTGGTCCCTGACTACGCGAAGGGAGTCAGGGAGGCGTGTGACTATGTAATAGAGAGTGATGTACATGGGGGGGGGGTTCTTGGCGCAGAACTCAGCAGGAAGGGTGGCGCGGTAGCGAGTGTCACTAGTGCGGAGGTGCGTAATGAGGTCAGCGACAGTGGGAAAGGCAGTAAGGTCAGGAAAGAGGTACGGTAGCATGAGGCGGCTCAGGGCAGCAGTGGCAGGGGAAGAGTAGCGCGCAACTACAGCGGCGTACAAGGTCTGAGCACTCTTGTACTGACTAAAGTGCGCGCGCTCAGTGGTAGGCAGGTGGCGACGCACAGCAAGACGTGCAGCAGCATCGCGGGTGGCCCACTGAGAGCGAACAGTGGGGTCAGCATCAGTAGCAGGGGCAGGAGAGGCGCCAGAGGTGAGGTCAAAGAGGGAAAGACCGTCCGCCCTATCGCACTGTAAGAACAGCTGCAGGTCGTCGACCCAGACCTCAAAGTCAATGGCTCGACCCTCAGCGTCAAAAGCGAGGACACTAGGGGTAGTCATGACGACGACAGACGAGCAGTGCAAGCAGTAGGGGAAGGGCACGCAGTGACAGTGGGGCTGTGCTCACCGGACAGGGCAGGTCGGGCGGCTCGGCAGTAGGGCGGCTCGGCTGCTCAGCGGCTCGGCGGCAGGGCGGCTCGGCTGCTGGGCGGCTCGGCTGTTGGGCGGCTCGGCGGCAGTGCGGCTCGGCTCCCGGGCGGCTCGGCGGCAGGGCGGCTCGGCTCCCGGGCGGCTCGGCGGCAGGGCGGCTCGGCTCCCAGGCGGCTCGGCGGCAGGGCGGCTCGGCTCCCGGCGGTTCTGCTGCTAGGCGGCTCCCGCAGGTAGGGCGGCGGTAGGGCCGCAGGTAGGGCGGCGGGCGGGCCGTAGGTAGGGCGGCGGGGGGGGCCGTAGGTAGGGCAGCGGGCTGGCCGCAGGTAGGGTGGCGGGCGGGCCGCAGGCAGGGCGGCGGTAGGGCCGCAAGTAGGGCGGCGGGCGGGCCGCAGTTAGGGCGGCGGGCGGGCCGCAGGTAGGGCGGCTGGCGGGCCGCAGGTAGGGCAGCGGGCGGGCCGCGACGCGAGGGCGGCGGGGCCGCTGTAGTGGGGCGGCGGGGCCGCTTAGCAGAGGGCGGCGGGGCCGCGTGAGCAGGGCGGCGGGGCCGCGAAGCAGAGGGCGGGCGGGCCGCGACGTGAGGGCGGCTGGGCCGCTGCAGCAGGGCGGCGGGGCCGCTTAGCAGAGGGCGGCGGGGCCGCGTGAGCAGGGCGGCGGGGCCGCGAAGCAGAGGGCGGCTGGGCCGCGCGAGCAGGGCGGCGGGGCCGCGAAGGAAGGGCGGCGGGGCCGCGTTAGTAGGGCGGCGAGGCCGCGAAGGAAGGGCGGCAGGGCCGCGTGAGCAGAGTGGCGGGGCCGCGAAGGGAGGGCGGCGGGGCCGCGAGGGGCGACACGGAGGGTCGCTAAAAAAAAGGAAAACGCGCCTCGGGGCGCGCTTCGGTGGGCCCTAGAAGCAGTCCCTAGGAGGGGACCTGCTCTGATTCCATGTGAAAGGAAGAACGAGAATGTTTGAACTATGAATGAAGTGAGTACATATGGGAAACCCTAATTGGGTTGTACCCCTTATGGGATACCCCACTATAGCCTACACAACAGCATAAGCTATATAATGTTCTGACACTGGACTCTATTATGCTATTACTAGCTTGGGTTTTATTTATCATGCATAGATATGCTTGATTTCCTAGGTTAGGTGCATTCCTATATGTTATTATAGTTATAGCACCGAATCAGGTTACGTGTGCCGAACTCAAGCCTATTCGGTTTCCACCGAATTGCTTTCTACCGAGTTCAGGAAGGTTCTGTTCGAGACGCTTCGCGACCCTCAGAACATTCGCGTAACACCTGGGTTACCTGCCTTGTGTCGAGCCTATATATAGCCTCGTGTTGTACCCAGGTGGATCATTCAATTCAAACTCTCTTTTCTGAGCTCGATCCTAGATCCTCACACATTTGCCGGATTAGACGTTCTGGTTAGGAACAGTCGAAATGGGAATTTAATCCCAAGTATTGTTGTCGTGCAGCGCCTTCAGCTCCATGTCCATGGCTTCGCGCCATTTCTCACGATGAGGTCCCTTCATTGCTTGCTCGAGTGCTTTCGCTTCGGTAGGGACTGTAGAATTCTGTACGGCGACTGTAAGACCCTGTATCAGTAAGCCCGTGTGTCGATAGCGAGTATGCTCATCCATTTCGTTGATACCAGCTTCATCACCAACTTCAGGATCGATGATGTGGTGCAATTAATAAAGGCAGCAGTAAGAGGCAGTATGATATTATAGAACCTTGATATACATGTGTGACAGAATGGTGTAGAAAGAATACAGTAGCGAGGACAATTGCTAGGCGGGAACCGAACCTAGTGCGAACCACACAAAGCGGGAAGTAGCTCGAAAGTAGCAACAGGTATCAGGGGAAACGGTAAGTGCCAGAATTGTACTTAGGAAGCAGTGGGCCATACGCCAACTGCTTGCTTGTTTGTTTTCTCATTTAGCTAAAGGAATTGTTCTACCACAGCTAGAGAAGCCAGTTCAAGCAGCAGTCAGCCGAGCTAGCAGAGCTAGAGGCAGTGCGCTAACCTAGACATTTAGTGAGCAGACAGAGAGAGAGCACCTAGAACAAGGGAAGAGGCAAGAAGGACCCAAGGAAGGAGAGGTCTGGCATGGAGCAGCGTTAAGAGGAGCAGGATTCCGACAATGTTGAAACCCGGTCCCAAGCGTTCAGTCTTGTTAGATGCGACAGGGAACGCTGTAGTTGCTCCATTATCAGCAATGTAGTAATAGATCTCGGCATTGACATCATTGTGGGGATCCTCTTCGTCGATCTCAATCAGAACTGAGCAGTAAGGGGCGGCACCAGTGTCAGAATGTTATTGTATACATCACTTTATAACTACCTGCAATGTAGACTTAGTGTAGTTATCTTGCTTGTTAGGTGGTGCACCTTGCTTCACTTCTTTCATATTTGTACCCTTGAACCTATAGTGAACCCATCATTCTCTCACACAACTCTCTCGACAATTTTCCTTACCCTCGAACTTCACCACTAAGTCACTTAACTACCATGGCTCCTAAGCCTACTAAACTTTAGTCTTTCAACATGCTATCAGAGCTAAACGCTCCTGGCCTGTGGGCCCACCTACTTCCGCTGCCCTACTGTGTGTCGCGCGCCCCGTGGCGCGCGACCTCCTATTTTTCTTCCCGCCACGCGCTCGGGGCGCGTGGCGGTTTTCTGCCTGCCGTGCGCCCCGCGGCGCGCGGCGGGTTCCTATCTCGTCGCGGCGTCTTGGGGGCCCGCGCGCCGGCCCCGACCGTCGCCTCGTCGCGGCGTTTTGGGGGCCCGCACGCAGGCCTCTCCCGTCGCCTCGTCGCGGCGCTTTCGGGGCCCGCGAGCCGGCCCCTCCCGTCGCCTCGTCGAGGCGTCTTGGGGGCCCGCGCGCGGTCCCCTCCCGTCGCCCGTCGAGGCGCTCTCGGGGGCCTGCGCGGCCCCCTAGCTCGTCGCCCGTCAGGGCGCCCTGGGAGCCGCGCCCTTCCCCTCCCCTCCCTCCTACTTTTCACCTACAGCAACCGCCCCTGGAGCAGCCCGCACCTGCAGCAGCCGCCCCTGGAGCAGCCCGCACCTGCAGCAGCCGCCCCTGGAGCAGCCCTCAACCGCAGCAGCCGCCCCTGGAGCAGCCCGCACCTGCAGCAGCCGCCCCTGGAGCAGCCAGCAACTGCAGCAGCCGCCCCTGGAGCAGCCCGCAACTGCAGCAGCCGCCCCTGGAGCAGCCCGCAACTGCAGCAGCCGCCCCTGGAGCAGCCCGCACCTGCAGCAGCCGCCCCTGGAGCAGCCCTCACCTGCAGCAGCCGCCCCTGGAGCAGCCTGCACCTGCAGCAGCCGCCCCTGGAGCAGCCCTCAACCGCAGCAGCCGCCCCTGGAGCAGCCCGCACCTGCAGCAGCCGCCCCTGGAGCAGCCAGCAACTGCAGCAGCCGCCCCTGGAGCAGCCCGCACCTGCAGCGGCCGCCCCTGGAGCAGCCCGCACCAGCAGCCCGTCCCGTTCCCCCCCCCCCTCCCCCCCCCCCCCCCCCCCCGTGCATTCCGTGGTGCTGGGGGTGTGGGGTGCCGAGCATGGGGGTGGCGGGTGTGGGGGTGGCGGTTATGTGTTCCTCCCCTTGCTCCTCCTCCTCCCTCGTCTCCCACTGCTGCAGCTGTCGCTGAGGGGGGTGGGTGTGTGGGAGCCTAGGGTTTAGGGTTTAAGGGGGGTGCTGTGGGAGTGGAGCTAGGGTTTGAACAGGGAGTGTGTGAGAGGGGAGTGGGGCAGCTGAGGGGAGGTTGTGTGAAGGTAGCTGTCGTGTCGCCTGCAGCCCCTTTAGTCCGTCGCCCTTGCTTCGGTAGCCAGTGAGCCTGTTGCACCAGTTGCCAGTGGGTCCGTTGCTCCTGCCGCTCGTCTATAGCCGCGGAGCCAGTCACTCCAGTAGTCCGTCGCCCTTGCTTCGGTAGCCACTGAGTCAGCCGCTCCTGTGCCCGTGCCTCTGCAGCTTCAGTCGTTGCCTCGCATCTTCTCTTCCTCCACAGTCTCTCCTCCTCATTTGCCCTCTCTGTCTGCTGCGCTCTGCTTGGTGTACCCCTTCCGGGGGTGTTTCTGCACATGGTTCTTCACTGCAGGCAGTTAGGGGGTGTGTCAGAATGTTATTGTATACATCACTTTATAACTACCTGCAATGTAGACTTAGTGTAGTTATCTTGCTTGTTAGGTGGTGCACCTTGCTTCACTTCTTTCATATTTGTACCCTTGAACCTATAGTGAAACCATCATTCTCTCACACAACTCTCTCGACAATTTTCCTTACCCTCGAACTTCACCACTAAGTCACTTAACTACCATGGCTCCTAAGCCTACTAAACTTTAGTCTTTCAACAACCAGCAGCTGCTGTCGCACCCGAGACAATTTCCTCGACCGCGTCAGCTTCGTCGGTTTCTGTCGTGAAGGTGCGTGCACCAGTGAACCCAGTTTTCAAGTCTTCACTGTTGGCGCGCTGATGCTGCTTGGTGTTGTACGTGAGCCTTTTGTAGAAGAGGACATCACGTGCTGGTTGTGAGTAGAAGCGCATCTTTGTCAAGTATGCATGCTCGAATCTTGTTGTAAGTTGTCGAGCCGCTTGGATGACCTAACCGTTTGTGCCATAAATCTTCTGATGTTACATGTCCTGCAGATCGGCGATAAAGGTCTGAGTTGGCGTAAAAGGCATAGAAGTTCGCAGGTCTCCGGTGTGACTCTGTTTTTATGGTTCCGCGGCGAGTAGCAGAAGTGTCGACGACGAAAGGACCAGTCGAGTGTGAAGATGTTGAAGGTATGGATGGATGCTGATTTTTTTTTTCTGCTTCCCCGCTAGTACTCATCGCTCTGCTGTTGCTCGTGAAATTCTGGGCGTTCCAGCTTCTTATGCTATCGGTGTAATGTCTTCTCGCAGGAATCCGAGATAATCTGGTTCAGTGTTTCGCTCCTTTGGATGACAGTCCGTCCAAGAACCGAAGGCGAGAATATGATCACTATCTGCTGAAGTTCCGTCGCGTTCCACGTTGAGCACAAACGCCCCTCCTTGCTGTACTTCTTTAGCCACGTAGAAGCCTCCCCTTGAAGAGTATAACCTGATTTCTTTGTGGTCACTGTCACATGGGCTGGCTTACACTGAAAAGATTGTAACAAAATCCTGTCAGAATGTGTTTGCTGTCTAGTCTGCAGTGGGGTACTCTGTAGTGAGTACAACCCAATTAGGGTTTCCTATTTGTATCCCAACTGTTGCTAGTACAATCTCTCTTTTCTGTTCTAACTTTCTACTGCCGATTCTTGACATGCTATCAGAGCGACTACGCTCCTGGCCTGTGGGCCCACTTGCTTCCGCTGCTGTCCTGTCTGTCGCGCGCCCCGTGGCGCGCGACGTTTTTTCTTCCCGCCACGCGCTCGGGGCGCATGGCGGTTTTCTGCCCGCCAAGCGCTCGGGGCGCGCGGCGGTTTTCTGCCCGCCACGCGCTCGGGGCGCGCGGCGGTTTCGTCACCCGTCACAGCACCCCAAGGGCCCGCGCGCCGTCCCCCCTCCCGGCGCCCGTCGCGGCGCCCCAGGGACCTGCGCGCTGTCCCCTCCCGTCGCCCGTCGCGGCGCCCTGGGGGCCCGCGCGCCGCCCTGCCCGTCGCCCGTCGCGGCGCCCTGGGGACCCGCGCGTCGCCCCCTCCCGTCGCCCGTCGCGGCGCCCTGGGGGCCTGCGCGTCGCCCCCTCCCGTCGCCCGTCGCGGCGCTCTGGGGGCCCGCGAGCCGCCCTGCCCGTCGCCCGTCGCAGTGCCCCAGCTGCTGCCCGTGTTTCTGCCCCGCACCGCCTGCGTTGGGGGTATGGGGGTGGCGGGTATGGGGGTGGCGGGTGTGTGAGCCGTCCCCTGCTCCTCCTCCTCCTCCGTCTCCCACTGCTGCAGCTGCCACTGAGGGGGTTGGGTGTGTGGGAGCCGAGGGAGTGGCGCTAAGGGGTGTCATGGGAGTGGAGCTAGGGGTGCAGCAGGGGGTGTGTGAAAGGAGGGTGGGACAGTTGGGGGAGGTTGAGCGGAGGTAGCCGTCGTGTCGCCAGCAGCGCCAGTAGTCCGGAGGCTACAATCTCCGGTAGTCGCCAGTCGCCCGTGGGTCAGTTGCTCCAGCCGCTCGGCGTAGCCGCGGAGCCAGTTACTCCTGAAGTCTGGGCCATTGCTTCGGTAGCCACTGAGCCAGCCGCTCCCGTGTGTCTGCAGCTTCCGCCGTCGCCTCCCATCTCCTCTCCTCTCACAGCCACCTCCTCCTCCTCACTTGCCCTTTGTGAATGCCTCTAGCTTTGCTTGTACTTGAGAACCTGCTCTATGACTGCTTGCTGTGCTGATTATACCCCACTTTGACTATGGGGGTGTGTCAGAATGTGTTTGCTATCTAGTCTGCAGTGGGGTACTTTGTAGTGAGTACAACCCAATTAGGGTTTCCTATTTGTATACAACTCTCTTTTCTGTTCTAACTTTCTACTGCCGATTCTTGACAGAACGAGGACTTGAGAGAGTTGTATCACTGTATTTGTCTTCGGTGATTGAAGAAGAACAGTGCCTTAACGTGGGGTACGTAAAGATTGGTTGTTGGCGTCTGTAACTGTTACTTCGTATTGTAGTTGTGTCTCGTGTTTAATGAAGAAGCCGTTGTTGATATCCGATGTGCACATGCGTTGTGTGCAGCAACTGACAAGGAACCAAACATTGGGGACGTATTCTGTGCTGGTTGCGACGTTGAACTAAGGATTAACCTCTGGTGCAAAGGTCGGAGGTGAGTCTGGTACACAAGAGTTCGTTCTTGTCATCCACGCCTGTACGTTCCTTCCTTTCGTTGATGTTGATGCAGTCTGTGGTTTGGTCTGTGCAGCTGAAGCAGTGGCGGCGGCAACCTGTGGTGGAGCAGCAACTATACAATGAGGTGTTGACTGTTGTTGTTGTGGGCAATGATCTCGGGAGTGCCCAGAGGTTTTGCAATTGTGACAAAACGGTGCTACGTAGTACTGATGCTGCTGCTGTCGTGGCTGATGTTTCTGCTACTTCTGCTGCTGCTAAAAGTGCTTCTATCCTTGTTGTTTCTATGGCTCCGCTTGGCTGTGTCAAGAAGGCAAACTGATTAATCTTCTTGCTGTTTTTGTTGTCGAACAGATCCATGTTCTGCTGCTCAGCGAGGAGAGTTGCGCCGAGGTGCATCTCAGAGATGTTCCCTTGAGTTTGAAGAAGCGAGCATGTCTGTCGCCACTCAGGACCAAGTCCAGCGATGACAACTGTAACGAACATAGATTCAGGGAAGTTGCCTACGCTTCGCACAAACTGGTCTCGTAATTCTCTGCACCTGTTGATGTACTGCAATGCGTTTTTTGTCAGAATAATGAACGAGAATGAATGAACTAGCAGCAGGATGGATACAAGTAGCAAACCCTAATTGGGTTGTACCCCTTATGGGCTACCCCACTATAGCCTACACAATAAGCAGCATATAAGTTTGACACACCCCTATAGGCAAAGTGGGGGAGAACAAGAGGTCACAAGACCGGTCAAGACAAGCAAAGCAAGCTCAGGGTGGATCACGACGTCACCACGCATTCTGAGCACAAGCAAATGGCCACAAGGCCAGTTCACATGCAGAGTTATATAATGGAGAACAAACAGTACAGTGATCAAAACCTAGCAAGTGCAAGCATGCAGGTATATGTATATAGATCACAGTACAAGCAAAGTCAAGAAGTGAGCAAGTGAGGCCAAGTAGGCACAAGGCCTAGAACAGTACAGAAACGCTGATGATCACAAGGCGCAAGTGCCTTGGTGAAGATATCAGCAGTGTTGGCCCGAGAGGCCACGTAAGCAAGACGAAGCTGACCACGCTGCTGCAGCTCTCGAGCAAGGAAGTAGCGCAGAGCGATGTGCTTCGTTCTGTGCTCCAGAATGTGCTCCTGACACAAGGCAAGCATGGCCTTGTTGTCGACGTACAGAACTGGGGGGGAACGAGGCTGCTCTCCCAAGTCAGTCAGCAGGTAGGTGAGCCAGCGTAACTCCTGTGCAGCCATGGCCCCTGCGTAGATCTCAGCCTCACAACTGGAACTGAGAACAGAAGACGAGCGGGTAGACCGCCACGAAACATAGCCGGCGCCAAGGCTGAAAGTGTAACCCAGTGACGACCACTGCGTAGCCAAGTCGTCAACCCAAGAAGCATCTGCGTGACCAGTGAGGACAACTCGAGCCCTACCTCCAAGCACGAGCCCCATGCCCGACGTACTGCACAAGTAGCGCATCACCCTCTTAGCGGCCTCCATGTGCTCTGTCCCGGGTGATCTGCAAGCCAAGATAGCTGCGCAGCTCACCCAGGTCTGTGCACGTGTGTCTCTTCTGCAGCTCCGACTTCACGTGGGCCAGTTCGGCAGTGTCAGCAGTGGCAAAGACCAAGTCGTCGACGTACACGAGGATGTAGAACGACGGCAGAGAAGTGTCGGTGCGTAGAAACAGTGACGGGTCAGCATTCGAAGGAGAAAACCCAAGAGTCGCAAGCGTCGTCCTCAGTGTGTCGTGCCACTCGCGAGGTGCCTGTCGGAGACCGTAGACTGGCCGCCGGAGGCTCCACTGGGTACCAGCAGGAAACGACCCAGTGAAGCCAGGTAGGCGGCACAGCCAGATCTCCTCGTGTAGAGTGCCCTGTAAGAAAGTTGTGCTGAAGTCAAGAAAGTGAAGCTCGTAGTCACGCTGAGCGGCGACGTGTAGCAGCACCCGAAGAGTGGTCATCTTCGGAGTAGGGGAGAAGGTCTGAAAGTAGTCAACTCCCTGTCGCTGACTGAAGCCTCGAGCAACGTATCGCGCCTTGAAGGCAGGCGAAGAACCCGGCGGCCGCTTCACCCTGAAAATCCACATGCCATCGACTATGTTCGCCCCAGGTGGGGGAACCTCGTCGACGTAGGTGCCTGTGGACTTCCAGGAAGCCATCTTTGCGTCCATGGCTGTCTGCCACTGAGAGGAGTAGGGACCCTCTATCGCCTCTGCGTAAGAGCGCGGGGTCGGGATGTCTGGTGCATCCGGGTCTCCCTCAGGTGCAATCAGCATGGTCACGAGATGAGGTAAAGCAGCGGCAAAACACTCAACTCCTCAAGCCTGTCATCAAGGACGTCCGTGCCAAGAGCACACTCACCCCCGACGGACGGAGGACAGACAGACTCAGACTCAGCAACAAGACTAGATGCGCAGTCGAGGCGACAGGCGGCAGCAAAGTCAACAAGCTCAGCAACTAGAACAAACGCACCAGTGGACTCAAACGAAGGGTCTGTGACAACAGTGGCTAGAAGACGTGTGACAGTAGGACTAGCAGCACGAGTAAGGTCTGACGGCGGGTCAGCAACATCAGGAGGAGAGGACGCAGGTGGAGATGACAGAGGGACACGCTGTGGAACAGAGGAAGGACGAAGTGCCATCTGGTGCGTGCCTGAGACAGGAGGAGGACGCTGACGCGGAACACGACGACCAGTGCGAACAGCGCGAACAGGCGACGCAGGACAAGACTCATGCTCACGACGCTCCGAAAGACCTCTTGTCGGCCCAGTGTAAGGAGAAGGAGCAGGCAGTGGGGAGGCTGGCTATAACTGCGACTGCGACTGGTCAGGCGGTGGACACAGTAAGGGAGGAGTAGGGCCAGTAGAAGGCGGGAGACCAAGAACCTGCTGAAGCAGTGGAACGAAGTACGGTCGCGGCTGCACAGCGCCTCCAGAACCAGCACCGACAGCACCAGTACCCCCAGCTCCAGGGTCTCCAGCTCCAACGCCAGCAGTACCACCAGCTCCAGCACCTCCAGCAGCTCCAGCTCCAGCGCCTCCAGCGGCTCCAGCTCCAACGCCTCCAGCTCCAACTCCTGCAGCACCTCCAGCTCCAGTAGCTCCAGTACCTCCAGCAGCGCCAACTCCAGCGCCTCCAGCTCCAACTCCTGTAGTACCTCCAGCTCCAGCAGCTCCAGTACGTCTAGTACGAGCACCTCCGGGACCAGCGGCTCCAGTACCTCCAGCAGCGCCAGCTCCAACGCCGGCAGCACCTCCAGCTCCAGCAGCTCTAGTACCTCCAGCGCCACCAGGACCAGGGCCTCCAGTGGCAGGCCTCCCAGCTCCAGCAGCGCCACTCTGAAGACTCCAGCGCCGAGCAAACCACTCGCGCAGCTGCGGTGGGGAGAGAGGCTCCCACTGTGACGACGCACCTAGAGAACCTCCAGTACCTCCAGTAACTCCAGGACCAGCAGCTCCAGCACCTCCGTCTCCAACGCCCGCAGCACCACCAGCACCAGCAGCTCCAGTACCTCCAGTACGAGCACCTCCGGGACCAGTGGCTCCAGCAACTCCAGCAGCTCCAGCGCCGGCAGCACCTCCAGCTCCAGTAGCTCCAGTACCTCCAGCTCCAGGGCCTCCAGCGGGAGGCCCCCCGGCTCCAGCAGCGCCGCTCCGAAGGCTCCAGCGCCGAGCAAACCACTCGCGCAGCTGTGGTGGAGAGAGAGACTCCCGCCGGGACAAGGCACCTGTAGGACCTCCAGCAGACTCGGCACCCCCAGGCTCAGCACCCCCAGTCTCAGCACCCGCGCACGCTCAGGCTCAGCACCCCCAGGCTCCGCACGCTCCGGCTCAGCACCCCTAGCAGCACCACCCCCAGCAGCACCACCAGAGTCGACCGCGACCTCGACAGGCTCGACAGGGTCTACCTGAGACACACCTGAGGGAGCAGGACCCTGAGTGGGGAGGGGGTCTACCGGAGGAGGACCTGGTGCGAGGAAGAGCGGCGGGGGGGGGAGAGGGGCAGAGCGGTAGGGGAAGAGGCGGTAAAAGGGAACGGACTCGTCGAACGTGACGTCCTGAGAGGGCAGGACTCGGCGCGAGGTGGGGTGGTAAAACTGCCAGCCAGGCGCGTCAGGGGGAAAATCAAGGAAGACGCAGGGAATGGCGCGGGCGGAGAGCTTGTCCGGGGACGTATCACGGACAAAGGCACGAGAACCCCAGACCCGGAACACCGACGCATCGCCAACCTCCCCCGTCCAACGCAGTGTGGGCGAGGTCTCCAGCAAGGAGACACGGGGCCAGAGGTTGAGCTGATGCGCGGCGTACCGGACCGCATATGGCCACAGAAAATGGGGGGCAGCCGCATGGATCATGGAGGTACGAGCGACCTCCATGACTAAGCCAATGCGGTGCTCAGCAACCCTATTCTACTGCGGAGAGGCCGGAAGCGTGAACGAGTGGCGAATGCCCTCCCCACGACAAAAGTCCCGCAAGAGGTCGGAGGAAAACTCACCACCTCTGTCAGAGTGCAGACGCAGGACCGGAAGGTCCGTGCGGAACCGCTCGCGGAGCTGGAGACGGACAGCGCGGATCCAAGGGATCAAAACATCAGGGACCTCCCCCTTGCTGCGCAAGGGGAAGACCGTGGTGTAACGCGAGTAGTCGTCAACGACCAGCAGAAAGTAGCGCTCGCGGCCCTGTCCACGGACGCGGGCTGGGCCCCACACGTCCATGTGGAGAGTCTGCAGGGGAGCAGTCGTCGGGGGAAACGAGGAGGAGTGAGGAGCGGCGCGCTGCCGCCCCTCGACACAGGGAAGACAGGGAGGGGCAGGCGAGGGTGGGAGGGGAGGCAGAGTCTCGGGAAGACCAGAGACAAGGAGACGCGAGTGCATGCCACGAAGGCGCTGCACTGAGGGGTGACCAAGACGGTGGTGCCAAAGGAGGGTCCATTGCGACGGTGCGCGACACGAGCAGGGGGGCGCTAGCTGACCTGACGCAGACGCAAACGCAGCTACCTGAGGAGACACAGTAGTCAGTGTGTACAGACTCGAGCCAGGCGCACGTGTGAACGTGGCCAGGTGCCGGCCAGTCCGGTAGCACGTACAGATCGCCACACGCTGTCCTCCTGGAGTAAAGGTGTCAACCCATACATCCTGAAGGACTGCGTTGCTCACCAAGTTCGTAGAGAACGAGGGGAGGTGAAGACCTGACAGTGAGCCAGACGAAACCGCCGGACACGGGAGAACAGTGGAGGAACGTGCAAGGACTGGGCCCCCAGAGGGGTCAGCCAGAGAGACAGCAACAGGTGCAGGGAGCGGTGTGAGTGCGGTACTGTCGCGAAAGAAACAGCGGGAAGCACATGAGTCAAGCGTTAAGGTGTGCAAGGTCTCAGCAGGCACAGTACCGGAGAGAGCAGACTCACTAGCACCTAGAGCAGCAGCCTCACCAGCACCTAGGGCAGCTGGCTCACCAGCACCTAGAGCAGCAGCCTCACCAGTACCTAGAGCAGCAGACTCTATACCTGGGTCGGGCGGCACACACAGGTAACAGGCACCCTCAGCACTAAAAGGCAATGCATGCATGGCAGTGAGGATAGCATCATAGTCAAGAGCAAATATATCCACCCTCTGCCTAAGCAGCTCGAGCCAGCTGGGGAGCTCAGCCGCGTCGCCAAACTCTGTACTTCAGGCGTCGCTCAGACAGGCGAAGCAGCGGGACTGTGTGTGACCGACTGTCCCGCAAGTCTGACCAGCCCGATCACCTGTGCGAATGACGTACGGGCAGCGAACAGTACTCCGAGACCCTCTACTCTGAGCGTACCACTCACGAAGCTGCTGGGGCGTAAGGGTCTCACGCGGACGCCGCTGCAGCTGCATATGGCCACCGCCAGAAACTCCCGACTGACCAGCTCCAGGGCGACTGCCACTACGGCCGCCGCCACAACCCCAACTAGCGTACCACTCACGAAGCTGCTGGGGCGTGAGGGACTCGCGCGGACGTCGCTGGAGCCGCATCTGGCCACCGCCAGAAACTCCCCACCGAACAGCTCCACCGAGACTGCCACTACGGCCGCCGCCACCACTCCCACTGCTGCCACCACCGCCGCCACGACTCCCACCGCTACCACGAAGAGACGTCATAGCGGGCAAAGTAAGGAGGTGTGCGACCGGCATGGCAGCACGCAGGGAAGGTAGGGCGGCGAGCAGGCACTAGGGTAGGTCGGGGCGGCGCACGGTCAGTGAAGGGCGGCGCGCGGCCAGAGTAGGGCGGCACGCTGCAAGTAGGGCGGCGCGCGGGCAGAGGAGGGCGCGCGGGCAGGCAAGGGCAGCGCGCGGGCTGCAGATGGCGGCGCGCGGGCTGCCAGGGTGGACGCGACGGGCAGGGGCAGGGCGGAGCATGGGCAGCAGGGCGGCGCGCTGGCCCTACGGTGACGCGACGGGTAGGGCAGGGGCGGCGCGCGGGCCCTCGGGCGACGCGACGGGTAGGGCAGGGGCGGCGCGCGGGCCCTAGGGCGAAGCGACGGGCAGGGCAGGGGCGGCGCGCGGGCCCTAGGGCGACGCGACGGGCAGGACAGGGCGGCGCGCTGGCCCTAGGGTGACGCGACGGGCAGGGCAGGGGCGGCGCGCGGGCCCTAGGGCGACGCGACGGGCAGGGCAGGTCGTCGCGCGGGTCCTAGGGCGACGCGACGGGCAGGGCAGGGCGTCGCGCGGGTCCTAGGGCGACGCGACGGGCAGGGCAGGGCGTCGCGCGGGTCCTAGGGCGACGCGACGGGCAGGGCAGGGCGTCGCGCGGGTCCTAGGGCGATGCGACGGGCAGGGCAGGGCGCCGCGCTGGTCCTAGGGCGACGCGACGGGTAGGGCAGAGCGCCGCGCTGGTCCTAGGGCGACGCGAAGGGCAGGGCAGGGCGCCGCGCTGGTCCTAGGGCGACGCGACGGGCAGGGCAGGGCGTCGCGCGGGTCCTAGGGCGACGCGGCTGGCAGGGCAGGGCTCTGCGCTGGTCCTAGGGCGACGCGACGGGCAGGGCAGGGCGTCGCGCGGGTCCTAGGGCGACGCAGGGCAGGGCGTGCGTGGGGCAGCGCAACGCAGGGCGGGGCAGAGCGCGCGCTAGGCAGCGCAACGCAGGGCAGGGCAAGGCAGCGCGGGAGCCAGCAGGGCAGCGCGCGGGCAGGGTAACGCGACTGGTGGGGCAGCGCGACGAACACGGTAGGGCGCTACGGGTAGGGTAACGCGCTACGGGCAGGGAACGATTCGGTGGGCCCTAAAAAAAACGGTCCTAGGTCAGGACCTGCTCTGATACCATGTCAGAATAATGAACGAGAATGAATGAACTAGCAGCAGGAAACCCTAATTGGGTTGTACCCCTTATGGGCTACCCCACTATAGCCTACACAATAAGCAGCATATAAGTTTGACATTTTCTCCTGTTTTTATCTGTATGTTGGTTATCTGTGAAATGAGTCTGCTCTGTGTGACGCTGTCTGTTGCTTGATAAAGCCACCTCAAATGTTCCTAGGCTTATTCCGCTGAGTTTCCGAACTCCCTGTATGATTTGATACCCTGCTGTTTTGTTTGTGACGGGTTTTGAAGAAGAATCGTGAACGCCATCATTGACTGAAAACCAAAGCCACGCTGCTCCTCTGGGGTACCGTTGACTAGAAACTGAGCTTCTCCAGTGAAGTATTCCCAGATCGGTGCTACTTCCATCATGAGTTCAAACTCGAAGCTCCGGACAAAAAAAACTTTCCCGTCGAAAGGCTTTAAGTTTGAAACTTCAGGATGTTCAGCATTTGAGTCTGATAGTTTGTTGCATCTCTCACTGCCAATCCTCCGTCTTGTTGTTGTTGTTGCTGTTGCGCAGGTACACCGAGGGGTACAAACGCGAAGGTGGTCCGCGGCTGCTGTCGAGGCAGAACACGGTACGAAAACGGCTGTTGTTGTGCGTAAGACATCCCATCGACACTCATAGGTGCCGTCCCCATATTCACCGATGCTGATGCTTGTGGTACCTGTGGATCTGCTCCCATAAACATTGATAAACATTGAATGACTTGTTGTATCGCAGGATCGATGACTACTGGAGGCGCTCTAGTTCCTTACCCATCTCCTTCAGCGTTGAACGCGAAGGACGGGGACGATCCTCCAGCGTCTCCTGGTCCAGTTGCAGATGCAGCTGTTGGAGCAGGGCTGGCAAAGGTTACACCAGAGCCAGGTAGTGGTGGTGCTGAAGGCTGCTGTTGAGTACCACCACTTCCACTTTGAAAGTGGGTTTTGCCATTGTTACCAGAGGCCATGTTTGAAAGTCTCAAAGTTAGCGAACAACGGAATGCATGAACTAGCAAAGTGTTGGATACAAATAGGAAACCCTAGCATCTGTACCCTCTAGAATGCAACTCACTACAGCCTATAACTATTATATTTGACACACCCCCATAGGCTAAGTGAGGGGCATCAAAACAAGCAAGGCAGACAAACGGTCACAAGACCAGTCAAGACAAGAAGCAAGGCAAGCTCAGGGTGGATCTCAAGGACACCACACAAATTCCGAGCACAAGCAAGCGGCCACAAGGCCAGTTCAAGAGTTCACTATGATATATATAGGAAAACACAACAAGCAGAGCAAGGAACAAGTCTACAGCAACCGAGGGCCTACCTCAACAAGCCCCAACTGCACACAGAACCTGTGGTGGTCACCAAGCGCCAGGGCCTTGGTGAAGACGTCTGCAGTGTTGGCCTCTGAGGCCACAAAGTCCAGGCGTGCCTGGCCGCGTCGCTGCAGCTCTCGCAGGAGGAAGTACCTCACGTCAATATGCTTCACTCTGCTCTCCAGTCGAGGCTCTCGACACAGGAGGATCATGGCCTTGTTGTCAACGTACAAGGTCGGTGCAGAGCGAGGCCGCTCACCAAGGTCGGCGAGCAAGAAGGTCAACCAGCGAAGCTCCTGTGCCGCCATGGCACCAGCGTAGATCTCTGCCTCTGCACTGGAAGTAGCCACAGACGACGACCGTGTAGACCTCCACGACACAGCACCAGCTCCCAGACTGAAGCAGTAACCCTGAGTCGAGCGCTGAGTCTCCACGTCGTCAGCGTAGGAAGAGTCGCAGTGACCAGTCAACGCCACTGGCTGAGTCCCTCCAAGCACAAGCCCCATGCCTGATGTAGTCGCCAGGTACTTCGCCACCCTCACAGTAGCTGTCCAGTGGACAGGACGGTGTCTCCCAGTCGCAACAAAGCGAGAAAGTAAGGCGAGGTCCGGCCGAGTACAAGTCATCAGGTACATGAGGCAGCCCACAAGCCCTGCGTAGGGACCACTAGACTCAAAGGGCTCGTCGGGAAAAGGGCCAGTGAGTCGGTGGTCAACGGCAAGAGGAGTAGGCTGTGTGGTGGAGAACTGAAACCCGAACCGCTGAAGGACCTGCTGCACCATGTGTGACTGAGTCAGTGTGATGGTGCGAGCGGCTCTGTCCCTGGTGATCTGCAGGCCAAGGTAGCGCTGCAGTTCACCAAGGTCAGTGCACTTATGTCTCTTCTGCAGTTCGGACTTCACCTCAGCCAGAGCTGCTCTGTCTGTTGTAGAAAATACCAAGTCGTCGACGTAAACCATTATAAAGAAAATAGTGGAACCAGAGCGAACAAACAGCGACGGGTCGGCAGAGGAAGGACGAAACCCAAGGTCACGAAGCATGGAGCGAAGAGTGTCGTGCCACTCACGGGGCGACTGGCGGAGACCGTAGACTGGCCGTCTCAGGCTCCACTGGGTCCCAGGTGGGAAGGTGTCAGTGAAGCCAGGAGGGCGGCGCAGCCAGATCTCCTCGTGTAGCCGGCTCGGGAGAAACGCAGTAGAGAAGTCAAGGGAGTGCAACTCGTAGTCTCGCTGTGCTGCTACGTGCAGTAACACCCGAAGAGTAGTCATCTTCGGGGTCGGGGCGAAGGTCTGGAAGAAGTCAACTCCCTCACGCTGACTAAAACCCCTAGCCACGTAGCGCGCCTTGAACACAGGCGGTGAACCAGGCGGCCGCTTCACCTTGAAGAGCCACATGCCATCGACTACGTTCGCCCTGGGAGGGGGAACTGCGTCGACGTAGGTGCCTGTGGATCTCCAAGACGCTAACTCCGAGGCCATAGCCGCTTTCCACTGTGAGGCCCACGCCCCTGACACTGCCTCGCGGTAAGTACGAGGAGTCGGTATTGTCAAACATTATATGTTTACATTGTGTAGGCTATAGTGGGTTTAGCCTTAGGGGGTACAACATTCTAGGGTTTCCTACTTGTACTCCCAATCTTGTTAGTTCAAACACACTTGTTCATTCTAATGTGGCATCACGAGCCTAGGTTGCTACCTAGGACCGCTTTCTACTACGGGCCCACTATTCCGCTAGAAGCGCCCTCGTGCGCCCTACCTTACGTGCGCCCTCGTGCGCCCTCGTGCGCCCTCGTGCGCCCTCGCGCGCCCCGCCCTTCGGTCTGCCCGCGTGCCGTCCTGCAGCCCTCGCGCTGCCTCCTGCAAGCTAGTACGGCCCTTGAGCCGCCCCTGCAGGTCTGTCAGGCCCCCCGAGCCGCCTCTGCAGACCCGTCAGGCCCCCGAGCCGCCTCTACAGGCCCGTCAGGCCCGAGAGCCGCCCCTGCAGACCCGTCAGGCCCGCGCGGAGCCTTTGCCCGACCGCGCGCCGCCCCTGCAGGCTCTCGCCGCCCGCCACGTCGCCCTGCCCGCGGCGTCGCCGCCTGCCCGCGGCGTCGCCACCTGTTCGCGGCGTCGCCACCTGCCCGCGGCGTCGCCACCTGCCCGCCGCGTCGCCCTGCCCGCGGCGTCGTCACCTGCCCGCGGCGTCGCCGCCTGCCCGCGGCGTCGCCGCCTGCCCGCGGCGTCGCCCCCTGTTCGCGGCGTCGCCACCTGCCCGCGGCGTCGCCACCTGCCCGCCGCGTCGCCCTGCCTGCCGCGTCGCCCTGCCCGCGGCGTCGCCCTGCCCGCGGCGTCGCCCCTGCCCGCCGCGTCGCTTTGCCCGCCGCGTCGCTTTGCCCGCCGCGTCGCCCCTGCCCGCCGCGTCGCCCCTGCTCATTGCGTCGCCCTGCCCGCGGCGTCGCCACCTGCCCGCCGCGTCGCCCTGCCCACAGCGTCGCCCCTGCCCGCCGCGTCGCCCTGCCCGCCGCGTCGCCCCTGCCCGCGCGTCGCCCCTGCCCGCTGAGTCGCCCTGACCTAACCCGCACCTGGCCTCTGGAGCAGCTGCCCCTGCAGCAGCCGCCCCTGGCCCCTGGAGCAGCCGCCCCTGCAGCAGCCGCCCCTGTCCCCTGGAGCAGCCGCCCCTGCAGCAGCCGCCCCTGACCACTGGAGCAGCCGGCCACTGGAGCAGCCGCCACTGCAGGAGCCGCCCCTCGCCCCTGGAGCAGCCGCCCCTGCAGCAGCCGCCCCTGGCCACTGGAGCAGCCGCCCCTGGAGCAGCTGCCACTGCAGGAGCCGCCCCTGGCCCCTGGAGCAACCGCCCCTGGAGCAGCCGCCCCTGGAGCGGCCGCTGTGGCGGCCCCGCAGTCGCCTCGCTCGTACGCCTGCCCTTCCCACCACTGGTGAGCACTGCCCTGCCCGTGCTGCTACTGCTGTTACTGCTGCTGCTACTGCTTCTACTGCTGCTCCTGGCGTGGCCAGATGCAGCTCCAGGGCCGTCCGTACTGCTCGCTGCCCGTACGTCATTCGCGCAGGTGTCCGGACTGGTCAGCCTTGCGGGACAAGTGGTCACACAGAGTCCCACTGCTTCGCCCGTCTGGGCGACGTTTGGCGTACAGAGCTTGGCGACGACGCTGAGCTCCCCGACTGGGTGGAGCTGCTTAGGCAGAGGGTAGATATCTTTGCTCTTGACTATGATGCTATCCTCACTGCCATGTATGCATTGTCTACTAGTGCTGAGAGTGCCTGTCACCTGTGTGTGCCGCCTGACCCCGGTATCCAGTCTGCTGCTCTAGGTACTGGTGAGGCTGCTGCTCTAAGTGCTAGAGTGTCTGTTGCCCCAGGTGCTGGTGAGGCTGCTGCTCTAGGTACTCGTGAGTCTGCCCCCCCTGGTACTGAGTCTACTGAGGCACTGCACACCTTCACACTGGACTCAGGTGCTTCTCGCTGTTTCTTTCGTGACCGCACTGCCCTTGAGCAGCTTGCTCTGCCAGTTGCTGTCTCCCTTGCTGACCCCTCTGGGGGTCCGGTCATTGCGACCTCCTCCACTGTCCTTCCTTGTCCTGCGGTTCCGTCGGGCACACTGTCAGGACTCCACCTCCCCTCGTTCTCTACGAACTTGGTGGCGGGTTGTGCGCTCCAGGACGGGGGTGTCCACCAGTTCTCCCCTGCCTACGAGCGCGTGACACACTGCACGTGTGCTCGGACGGGCCGTCACCTGGCTACCTTCACTCGGCAGCCGGGGTCGGACCTGTACACACTGACCACTGAGTCCCCTCAGGTAGCTGCGTCTGCGTCTGCTTCAGGTCAGCTGTCTGCCCCCTGCTCGTGTCGCTCTCTAGCACACGAGACCGTCCTCTGGCACCACCGCCTTGGTCACCCGTCAGTGCAGCGCCTTCGTGCCATGCACAAACGGTACCTTGTCTCTGGTCTTCCCCGGGTACTCCCTCCCCTCCCACCCTCGCCTGCGCCTCCCTGTCTTCCTTGTGTCGAGGGGCGGCAGCGCGCCGCTCCTCACTCCTCCTCGTTTCCCCCGACGACTGCTCCCTTGCAGACGCTCCACATGGACGTGTGGGGCCCAGCCCGCGTCCGTGGACAGGGTCAGGAGAGGTACTTCCTGATCGTTGTTGACGACTACTCGCGCTACACCACGGTCTTCCCCTTGCGCACCAAGGGTGAGGTCCCTGATGTTTTGATCCCTTAAATCCGCGCTCAGCGAGCGGTTCCACTCGGACTTTCCTGTCTTGCGTCTGCACTCTGACAGAGGCGGTGAGTTCTCCTCCGACCTCTTGGCAGCCTACTGTGCGGAGCACGGCATCCGCCAGTCGTTCACGCTTCCGGCCTCTCCACAGCAGAATGGGGTTGCTGAGCGCCGCATTGGCTTGGTCATGGAGGTCGCTCGTACCTCCTTGATCCATGCGGCTGCCCCCCACTTTCTGTGGCCGTTTGCGGTCCGGTACGCTGCGCATCAGCTCAACCTCTGGCCCCGTGTCTCCTTGCCGGAGACCTCGCCCACACTGCTGTGGACGGGGGAGGTTGGCGATGCGTCGCGTTTCCGGGTCTGGGGATCTCGAGCTTTTGTCCGCGATACGTCTGCGGACAAGCTCTCCTCCCGCGCTGTTCCTTGTGTCTTCCTTGGCTTTGTCCCGGACTCGTCTGGTTGGCAGTTTTACCACGCCACCTCGCGCCGTGTCCTGCCCTCTCAGGACGTCACTTTTGACGAGTCGGTGCCCTACTACCGCCTCTTCCCCTACCGGACTGCCCCGCTCCCCCCCCGCCTCTCTTCCTCGCGCCAGGTGCTGCTGTGGTAGACCCCCTCCCCCCTCAGGGTGCCGCTCCCTCAGGTGTGTCCCAGGTAGACCCGGTTGAGCCTGTCGAGGTAGCTGTCGACTCTCGTCCTGCTAGGGGTGCTGAGCCTGAGCGTGCGGAGCCTGGGGGTGCGGAGCCTGGGGGTGCGGAGCCTGGGGTTGCGGAGTCTGGGGGTGCTGAGCCTGGGGGTGCGGAGCCTGCGGGTGCTGAGTCTGGGGGTGCTGAGTCTGGAGGTGCTGAGCCTGGGAGTGCTACACCTGGAGGAGCTCTCTCCTCACAGCAGCTGCGTGAGTGGTACTTACAGTACTGCAGCCTCAGGAGAGGTGCTTCTGGAGCTAGGAGTGCTGCTGGAGCTGGTGCTAGTGCTTCCCCTCCTAGGCGGGAGCTGCCCTCTCCCCAGCGGCTCCGAGAGTGGTACGCTCGGCGCTGCAGTCTCCGGAGTGGCGCTCCTAGTGTCACGGACCCTGGTGCTGGAGGTGCTGCTGCTGCTGGCGGTGCTGCTGGCGCTACTGGAGGTGCTGCTGGTGCTGGAGCTGCTGGAGGTGCTGCTGCTGGCGGTGCTGCTGGCGCTGCTGGAGGTGCTGCTGGTGCTGGAGCTGCTGGAGGTGCTGCTGCTGGCGGTGCTGCTGGCGCTGCTGGAGGTGCTGCTGGTGCTGGAGCTGCTGGAGCTGCTGGAGGTGCTGCTGCTGCTGGTGGTGCTGCTGGTGCTGCTGGAGCTGCTGGAGGTGCTGGTGCTGCTGACGCTGCTGGAGGTGCTGCTGGTGCTGGTGCTACTGGAGCTGCTGGAGGTGCTGCTACTACTGGAGGTGCTGCTGGTGCTGCTGACGCTGCTGGAGGTGCTGCTGGTGCTGGTGCTGCTGGAGTTGCTGGAGGTGCTGCTACTACTGGAGGTGCTGCTGGTGGTGCTGGAGCTGCTGGAGGTGCTGGTGCTGCTGGCGGTGCTACTGGCGCTGCTGGAGGTGCTGCTGGTGCTGGTGCTGCTGGAGCTGCTGGAGCCGCTGGTCCTGGAGGTGCTCGTACTGGAGGTACTGGAGCTGCTGGGACAGGGCCTGCTGAGGGGGTTGTCGCTGGAGGTGCTGAGCCGCCGCGGCCGTACTACGTTCCACTCCTTCAGCAGGTTCTTGGTCTCCCGCCCTCTACTGGTCCTTCTCCTCCCCTACTGAGTCCACCGTCTGTCCAGTCGCAGTCACAGTTACAGTTTGCCTCTCTGCTGCCTGCCCCTTCTCCTTACACTGCGCCGACAGGTAGTCTTACGGAACGTCGTGAGCCTGAGTCTCGTCCTCCTTCGCCTGAGTCTAGTCCTGCGTCTCCTGAGCCTCGTCCAGAGTCGCCTGTCCGCGCTGCCCGCACTCGTCGTCGTGTTTCGCGTCAGCGTCCTCCTCCTGTCCTTGGCACTCACTATATGACCCTGCGTCCTTCCACTGCTCCACAGCGTGTCCCTCTGCCGTCTCCTCCTGCGTCCTCTCTTCCTGACGTTGCTGACCCGCCGTCAGACCTTACTCGTGCTGCCAGTCCTACTGTCGCGCGTCTCCTTGCCACTGTTGTCACTGACCCTACCTTTGAGTCCTCTGCTGCGTCTGCTCTAGTCGCTGAGCTTGTGGAATTTGCTGCCGCCTGTCGTCTAGACTACGCCGCTAGCCTTGTTGCTGAGTCTGAGTCTGTCTGTCCTCCGTCCGTCGGGGGTGAGTATGCTCTTGGCACGGACGTCCTTGAGGACAGACAGGAGGAGTTTGAGTGCTTTGCTGCTGCTTTACCTCATCTCGTGTCCATGCTGATTGCCCCTGAGGGAGACCCGGATGCACCAGACATCCCGACCCCACGCTCCTACGCAGAGGCGATGGAGGGTCTCTACTCCTCTCAGTGGCAGACAGCCATGGACGCAGAGATGGCTTCCTGGAAGTCCACAGGCACCTACGTTGACGAGGTTCCCCCACCTGGGGCGAACATCGTCAGTGGCATGTGGATTTTCAGGGTGAAGCGGCCGCCGGGTTCTCCGCCTGTCTTCAAGGCGCGTTACGTTGCTCGAGGCTTCAGTCAGCGAGAGGGAGTTGACTTCTTCCAGACCTTCTCTCCGACCCCGAAGATGACCACTCTTCGGGTTCTGCTGCACGTCGCTGCTCAGCGTGACTACGAGCTCCACTCTCTTGACTTCAGCACTGCGTTCCTACAGGGCAGCCTACACGAGGAGATCTGGCTGCGCCGCCCACCTGGCTTCACTGGGTCGTTCCCTCCTGGTACCCAGTGGAGCCTCCGGCGGCCAGTCTACGGTCTCCGCCAGGCACCCCGTGAGTGGCACGACACACTGAGGACTACGCTTGCGGCTCTTGGGTTTGCTCCTTCTACTGCTGACCCGTCGCTGTTTCTACGCACCGACACCACTCTGCCGCCGTTCTACGTTCTCGTGTACGTCGACGACTTGGTCTTTGCTACTGCTGACACTGAGGCACTCGCCCACGTGAAGTCGGAGCTGCAGAAGAGACACACGTGCACAGACCTGGGTGAGCTGACAAGCTATCTTGGCTTGCGGATCACCCGGGACAGAGCACAGCGCACCATCACCTTGACTCAGTCACACATGGTGCAGCAGGTCCTTCAGCGCTTCCGCTTCACGTACTCCTCGCCTCAGCCCACTCCTCTGCCTACTGGTCACTCGCTCTCAGCTCTGCCTTCGGATGAGTCCGTAGAGCCGAGTGGCCCGTATCCAGAGCTTGTGGGCTGCCTCATGTACCTGATGACCTGCACTTGACCTGACCTTGCATACCCTCTTAGCATCCTAGCACGCTATGTCGCTCCTGGCCGTCACCGGAAGGAGCACATGGATGCAGCTAAGAGGGTGTTGCGCTACTTGTGCAGTACGTCGGGCATGGGGCTTGTGCTTGGAGGACGGCGCGACTTTGTCCTCACTGGACACTCAGACGCTTCTTGGGCTGACGACCAGGCTACGCAGCGGTCGTCTCAGGGTTACACCTTCAGCCTTGGCTCTGGCTCTGTTTCCTGGCGTTCTACACGCTCTTCCTCTGTTCTCAGCTCCAGTTGTGAGGCTGAGATCTACGCCACAGCCATGGCTGCCCAGGAGCTACGCTGGCTCACCTACTTGCTTATCGACCTCGGAGAGCGGCCTCGTTCTCCTCCAGTGCTGTACGTCGACAACAAGGCAGCCATTGCCTTGTGTCAGGAGCACAGACTGGAGCACAGAACGAAGCACATCGCTCTGCGCTACTTCCTTGCTCGAGAGCTGCAGCAGCGTGGTCAGCTTCGTCTTTCGTACGTGGCCACTCGGGCCAACACTGCTGATGTGTTCACCAAGGCGCTTCAGCCTTGTGATCATCAGCGTTTCTGTACTGTTCTAGGCCTTGTGCCTACTGTCCCTCACTTGCTCACTTCTTGACTCTGCTTGTACTGTGATCTCTATATATATACCTGCATGCTTACACTTGCTAGGTTGTGATCACTGTACCTCTTGTTATATTATCAAACTGCATGTGAACTGGTCTTGTGACCACCTGCTTGTGCTCGGAATTTGTGTGGCATCCTTGAGATCCACCCTGAGCTTGTTTTGCTTTGCTTTGACTGGTCTTGTGACCCCTTGCTCTCCCCCACTTAGCCTATGGGGGTGTGTCAAACATTATATGTTTACATTGTGTAGGCTATAGTGGGTTTAGCCTTAGGGGGTACAACATTCTAGGGTTTCCTACTTGTACTCCCAATCTTGTTAGTTCAAACACACTTGTTCATTCTAACAGGTATGTCAAGGGCGTCGGGGTCTCCCTCAGGGGATAGCAGCATGGCACAGACAGAGGGAGAAGCAGCTGCCCAGTACTCCAGCTCAGACTCTCTGTCCTCTAGGACGTCACAGCCAAGGGCAAACTCACCCCCGACGGACAGAGGACGGGAGGGAGGAGCTGGCACCACACGGGTGGTGTAGTCAAGGCGACTGGCGGCAGCAAACTCAGCGACAGCGGCAGTGAGAGCCGAGACAGACGACGGAGGGAAACGAGAGTCGGTGACAAGAGTGGCGAGGACACGAGAGACAACAGGACGAACAGCACGGTAGTAGTCAGTGACAGGAGTAGGGGGGAAAGGGAGAGAGGACGGAGGAGGAGACGGGAGAACGGACTCAGGAGGAGGACGACGAAGAGACGAACAAAGGAGGGCAGTGCGGAGGTCGGTAACGGGAGACGAGGGACGAGCAGCGGAGGACAGGGACGGACACGAGAGTGTGGGACACCAGGTGGAGGAGACTGCGGTGGAGGAGAAGACCAGACCGCTGGACTGTCGTCAGGAGGAGGAAACGTGGGACCAAACGCTGGAGGGGACGGAGTGTGAACAGGAGGAGAGGAGGGAAGACCAAGGGCCCGAAGGCCACTCACGGGTGGGAACAACTGCCGCTCCAGAGGGAGCTGCGGTGGGCGCGGCTGCGGCGGCGGTGTCTGCTGCTGCGGCGGCTGCTGCTGCTGCTGCTGCTGCCGCTGCTGCTCCAGCAGGTCCAACTGCCGCAACTCCTGCCGGTCCCTCTCCAACAGCACCTGCTCCTCACTCTCACGCCGACAGGCCGCCTGGAGACGCGTGTCGTGGCGGTGGGGAGGCGGAGTGGACTCCGCAGAACCAGTGTCTCCAGCTCCAGTCTCCTCAGAACCAGCACCTCCAGTGCCAGCGCCTCCAGCACCAGCACCCCCAGAACCAGCACCTCCAGGACCAGCACCCCCAGAACCAGCACCTCCTGTGCCAGCACCTCCAGCTCCAGCACCCCCAGAACTAGCACCTCCAGTGCCAGCACCTCCAGCTCCAGCACCCCCAGAACTAGCACCTCCAGTGCCAGCACCTCCAGCTCCAGCACCCCCAGAGCTAGCGCCACCTGCGCCAGCACCTCCAGCTCCAGCACCCCTCGAACGAGCACCCCCAGACCGAGCACCGCCAGCGGCTGCACTTCCAGCTCCAACACCAACCGAGTCCACAGTAACCTGTCGCGGAAGTGCCGAAGGCTGCTGAGGAGACTGTGAGGAGGACTGCCGGGAGGGAGACGCTACCTGACGCGCGGCCGAGGGAAGAGGGGTTGCGTGGGACACACCAGACGGGGCAGGACCAGGGGGGGCGGGGGTACCGGAGGAGGGGGAGCAGGAGGAGGAGAGGGGGCGAGGAAAAGGGGGGGAGGGGGTACCGGGAGACCTCGACAGGGGTACCGGGTGTAGTAGGACACGGACTCGTCAAACCGGACGTCACGGGAGTCTAGGAACTGGTGGAGGGGAGGGTGGTAAAAGGACCAGACAGCAGAGTCCACCGGGAAACCAAGGAAGACACAGGGGACGGCGCGAGCCGAGAGCTTGTCCGCGGAGGTGTCGCGAACAAGCGCAAGGCAGCCCCAGACACGAAAGGCCGACCCAACAACAGGGGACCCGGTCCAAAGACTGGTCGGTGAAGCCTCGGGCCGTGAGACACGCGGCTGGAGGTTCAGCTGGTGTGCGGCGTAGCGAACCGCGTAGGGCCACAGAAAATGGGGCGCACGGGCATGGATCATGGACGTGCGAGCAATGTCCATGACCAAGCCAATGCGGCGCTCGGCAACCCCATTCTGTTGTGGGGACTCCGGAGCGTCCAGGACTGTACGATGCCCTGTTCGCCGTAGAATCCGCCAAGAACGCCGGAGCGAAACTCGCCCCCACGGTCGGAGTGTAGACAACTAACACGACGACCACGAGTGCCCTCAGTGGCCAGGAGCCACCGGATCAGCGTAGCAGACACCTCGGACTTCTTCGCGAGAGGAAACACTGTGGTGTACCTGGAGAAGTCGTCGACGACCACCAGAAAGTAACGCTCCCTCCCAGATCCCTGCGTCGGGGCAGGGCCCCAGACGTCCAAGTGGAGGGTCTCGAAGGGAGCAGTGGCCGGACGAAGGGAGGAGGAGTGAGGAGTGGCGCGTAAGCGACCGGCGACGCAAGGAGTGCAAGGGGGAGCAAGTGAGGTAGGGAGCGACGGAAAGGTGCGTGGGAGACCTGTGACAAGCCCCTGGCTGGTCATGCCGCGGAGGCGGGGGATCGACGGGTGACCAAGACGGTGGTGCCACAAGACGGTCCGGTGGGTGAGGGAGCGACAGGAGCAAGACGCAGCAACCGGACAGGACACCGCGACCGGACTAGACACGACCACCTGGCTAGACACAGCAACTGGACTGGACACCTGGACTGGAGGGGACGCAACGACCTGAGCGGAGGACGCAACCTGGGAGCGCTCGGTGTGGAGAACGTAGAGACTGGAGCGGGGCTCCCTGGTGAACGTGGCCAGAACAGCACCAGTGGCAGCGTCTGTACAGACCGCAGTCCTCCCACCCCCCACAAAGGTAACCGTGATCCCCCTGTCCTGGAGGTAACCAACACCCACCAAGTTCCAAGTGAACGAGGGGATGTGGAGGCCGCGCAGGACACCAGAGGGGACCACAGGACACGGGAGGGTAGTGGAGCTGCGCGCAACGGCTGGTCCTGAGGTAGGATCAGCCAGAGCTACCGAAACAGGAGTGAGGAGTGGCGTGAGGGTTGTGTGGTCGCGGAAGAAGCACTGAGACGCACCGGAGTCCATCGTGAAGGACAGGGACGCCTCAGCCGGAGGGTCACCTGTCCTAGTGGCTACACAAGCACCTAGAGCAGCAACACAAGCACCTAGACTAGAAAGGCACAAGTCTACACTAGCAGGAGGCAAGCAAGCTAATCTACGAACACGCGAGCACACAGATCCATCAGCACTATAAACAACATCAGCATACAAAGCATGCTGACGAGCATCGTCCATAGACAGATCAAACACATCAATCTTACGGGATAACAGGCGAGCCCAGCGAGGCGTGGTCGCCGCAGGGCCCCAACGAGCACGGTAGAGGTCGTCGAGGCGGCGGAAGCACCGCGCGGCAGAGTGGTCGTCGCGACCACAGAGACAGGGGCTGCCCGGTCCGGTGAGGCACCAGTGGGTGCAGGGGCCAGTGTCACGGCGAGGAGGGCGAGGGGCCCAGCTGGAAGTACTGCCACTGTGGCCGGTGCTCCCTGGTCCTCCCGGACCCCACTGCGGCGGGGGACCCCAGTGCTGCTGCGGACCTCACTGCAGTGGGGGCCCCCACTGCTGGAACTGCTGCGGTGCCTGCTGCTGCTGCGGTCTCTGCTGCTGCTGCTGTCCCTGCTGTGGCTGGTGCTGCTGCGACTGCTGCTGCTGTGGTCCAACACCCCCACCGGTCGGGCCACCGCCAGTGGGTGGGCCTGTCTGTCCTGCACCTCCTCCAAGGCCCCCTCCTCCTGGTGCACCTCCGCCGCCGCCACCGCCGCCGCCGCCTCCACCACCGCCGCTCCCACCTCCACCGCCACCTCCACCGCCGCCTCCACCGCCTCCACCTCTCCCCTTCCCGCCCTTCTTGCCACTCTTGCCCCGTTTCGGCCAGTCTGCGGCAGAAACGGCAGCAGTGTCCCCAGAAACTGACACAGCAGCAGAAGCGCGGGTAGCATTGAAAGTGGGAAGCTGAGGGGCGGCACACCCCGCAAAGAGACGGGGGCCACCGCGTCAGTGGCGGAGGCAACGGTGAGGAGGCCACTCTCGATCGTCCCGAGAGCGGTCTCAAGGAGATCGATAGTGAGCTCAGTGGGGTGCTTCTGGAGAAGCGCGTCGCGAGCAGTGGCAAGGCGGTCATGGAGGCGGGTGACTAACCAGTGCACAGTGAGCCACATGGGGGGGGGGAGCAGCAAGAAGCTGGGCGTCGGTACAGGCCGCACGGAAACCGGCGTCAAGTGAGCGGAGGTGAGTCACTAGGTCGGACACAGTCGCAAACGAGCCGAGGTCGGGAAACACAAACGGCATGAGGAGGCGACTGAGGGAGGCAGAGGAAGGGGTGGAATAGCGTGCAACAACAGCAGCCCAATCCCCCTGAGCTGTCTCCACCTGGTCAAAGTGGGCGGCCTCAGTCGGGGGGAGGAGCTCCGTCAGCGCAAGAGCGGCGGCAGCGTCGCGAGAGTCCCACACGTCCCTCGCCAAGACACGACGGTCGTAGTCCGACTGCGCCGCAGGAGTCGGCTCTGGGTCGGTCGGGAGGGGGTCGGGAGACAGGGGCGCCTTGAGGGCACCAGACGCGTGGGCCCATAGGGTGGCGCTGTCCTGGCGCTGACTGGTGAGGTAGCGCATGGCCTGGCGCTGCCAGGTACTGAACTCGATCGGTCGCCCCTCCGCATCGAAACGTAGGCGGCGGGAGGAGTCCATAGTGGACGCTAGGCTAGGAACGGCGGAGGTGAACCTAGGAGTCGTAGGAGCGCTAATAGAGGAGGAAGCCAGGCTAGGGGCTAGAGGCTATGATCTAAGTGCGACCCGGGTCGAAATCTAGTGACCGGAGCGAGAAGCGGCTGCCAGCCGCGGAGTGAGAAGCCAGTAGCAGTACGAATGGTGTTAGCCTGGGGGACAGGGCGGTGGCTAGGTGAGAAGGGGCGGTTGGGACGTTAGGAGGAGGCGGCGCGTGGGTGAGGGCGCGGCCGTTGACGAGGGCGTTGGTAGGGCGCGGGCTAAGGTGGGGGCGAGGGCAAAGGCGAGGGCGCGGGCCTAGGCGAGGGCGCGAGCTGGGGCGACGGGCTAGGGCGCGGGCCTGGGCGACGGGCTAGGGCGCGGGCCTGGGCGACGGGCTAGGGTGCGGGCCTGGGCGTCGGGCTAGGGCGGGCGCCTGGGCGTCGGGCTAGGGCGGGCGCCTGGGCGACGGGCTAGGGCGCGGGCCTGGGCGACGGGCTAGGGCGGGCGTCTGGGCGACGGGCTAGGGCGCGGGCCTGGGCGACGGGCTAGGGCGGGCGCCTGGGCGACGTGCTGGGGCGGGCGCCTGGGCGACGGGCTGGGGCGGGCGCCTGGGCGACGGGCTGGGGCGGGCGCTTGGGCGATGGGCTGGGGCGGGCGCCTGGGCGACGGGCTGGGGCGGGCGCCTGGGCGACGGGCTGGGGCGGGCGCCTGGGCGACGGGCTCGGGCGGGCGCCTGGGCGACGGGCTAGGGCGGGCGCCTGGGCGTCGGGCTAGGGCGTGGGCCTGGGCCTGGGCGACGGGCTAGGGGTGCAGGCTAGGGGCGCGGAGGGCGCTAACGCGCGGAGGAGGAGGGCGCTAAGGCGCGGAGATGGCGCGGAGGGCGCGAAGGCTAAGGCGCGGAGGGCGCGGAGGGCGCGGAGGCTAGGGCGCGGAGGGCGCGGGGGCTAAGGCGCGGAGGGCGCGGAGGGCGCGGAGGGCACGGAGGGCGCTAGGGCGCGGAGGGCGCAAGGGCGCGGAGGGCGCTAGGGCGCGAGCAAGGCTAGGCTAGGCGAGAGGATCGACACATACTCATGATACCATCTCAAAGTTAGCGAACAACGGAATGCATGAACTAGCAAAGTGTTGGATACAAATAGGAAACCCTAGCATCTGTACCCTCTAGAATACAACTCACTACAGCCTATAACTATTATATTTGACAGAAAGTCTGTTGTTGAGACTGCATATTTTTTAAAACTGTAAGACCGTTGTTTAGGAAATCGTAAATGGTCCTGCTCTCATACCATGTTGGGCCGAGAAAAGCATTCATGATCTTTTTTAGAGTCTAGTCCTTAGTGAAGTATTGCAGCGGAAGCTTTGAATTCATGTGTTATTTGAATGTAGGAACTAGAATTGATTATAATAAAACAATACAGGAAATATATATTAGTAAAGTACCTATTCAGTGATGTACATGTTCACTAAACAGGCTGAGTATCGAGTCGACTCTATGAAGCGGAATTTTACTATGTCACGCGAACAGTCACGGGACTGTTCGCGCTACTACCTGTAACTCACGCGAAGGGACACCTGCTAGAGTAACATTCACATATGATAATACTACGATACTACTGTAGTGATTTGCTTTTCAAACTATTGAATTGCATAAGTAAATTATTTTTATCAGGGTAAAAAGCCTGACTTCTCAGGGCGTGCCTGCACCTATGTCAGTGGTAATATTGTAATAGCTGTAATAAGAAAATGGATTGTGGAGTGCTTTGATTAAATCATCATTAATATTCTATTGGTATATAATTCTCCAATGTAGAGGTGGTAAGTGAGCAATGTTCAAGGCTAGGTGAGAAATTCAAAGACAAAGGCTTTATTTGCAGGTGAAATCGTAGTGATAGTGGTTCCTCCAGGTTAGACACTTCACATCTAATATTCCAGTACTGCGACTGATTTTGGAGGTGCAACACACAGTTCCTTTGGGAGGAAAGGGGCACCATAATGCCACATGGATTTGGCCTTGCTGATGTTGGCGCTAGTTTTCACCGATCGATCACTCTGTTTGATGATGTGGAAAATCCGACTGCTCCGCGCTTTCCACTCATGTTTGTTTGGCGCCTAAGTGGCATGCGACTCGATACTAGCAAGAGATGCCTTTGTGAAACTGATTCGCATATGCCTTTTCGCGCGACACGTGATCGTTTTGTCTGGCTTCCCCCATCTGGCCGTTTTCAGGTGTACTCACTGTACCCGCAAATCCGAATGGAGGAGAAAGTGATCCTCAAATCACCGACATCCTGCATTGTACTATCCATTGCGGCTCAGCTGTTTGAGTAACGACAAGTGATTCGACGGTAACTTTTGGCCGAACCGAACCTTCATAATTCTCATGAACCGCTCGGATACACTGGTAGGAATTGGGATGTAATTTACACCTGAAACGAAACATTTTTGGGTAGCCAGGCTGGGAAACCAGGGAACGAAACATCAGGGACAACTGAGTCATGATAAACCACGTCAGGGTGCGGGAATTTGGGATTTGTCTGGTCAACCCACGGCCCACTCAACACAGACAAGTTGTTGCTAGGCAAAGACATTGGACCAGTTGTACCAGTGTGCCTGTAGACACCCTGGTCTCGCTGCCGCGATTTGGAGCTAATGGCTGTGGAGGGTGGCATACAGCAGCGGGCATCAAGCATGCCTCTACATATGCTGCTGGAGCACATGATCCGGTCCGGCCGAAACACCCTCATCTCCTTCTTCCCCCCGCAAACACACGTCGAGATTTCGAAACCGCAAACGTCAAGAGTAGGACAGGCGGGAGGCACCACCAACATAGTGATTCTCCCCTGCCAGCCACGCAATTATCAGGCGGTGTCTGACGGTGCATCATGCATTAGCCCTCCAAATATCTCACACGCCTTCCATCGTGATGGGAACACTCTGGGTCCTCATTGGTGCTAGGGCCAAGCAAACACTGCCATCAGCAATTCCGATGTCGCCTTGTCAACTTCCAGCCGAGCTGGCCCTGTCGGTTCACGTGATGAGCCTTTCAGCAATGCCAAAGGGCAGAGGCTGAATAAGAATCAGCCACGTGGATGCACCTCCCTACTTTCCACTTGATCTTGCACGTTCCTTACTCAGCCCGCCGCAGAAAGCAATGACTGGTGAATCGGTTTCGGTGATCCTCATCTGCCGCCAAACTGCGTAAAACCTGTCTGTCCTTCTCGAAGGTTGTTTTTCCAAACAAGCTTCATCTGTGTAGGAGGACCTCCTCAACTCCTCGGTCCCTCTTCCGCTGGAACAGTAGCAGTACTTCTTCTGTTCATCTCAACCTGCTACATTTAGCTTCTGCTTCTCAAAAGGAGGAGGTTTGCCTTCTGCTACTAGCAGTACTTGTGATGCTTGTAGTTTGCCTGCATGTGCGGCCAAATCGTAGCTCAGTGAACAAAACTCTCCGGTTTTAACTGAGCTCAGGACAATCTCACGAGCCTACTACTAAGGCATATAAAGGATATTCCAGCCGCCCGCGGCGTTCATCAAGCCGACTTTTGCGGCCATGATGATGACGACTAGAGCTCCGCATGTCGCGCAGCGGCATTATGCTGCACGGTGGACTTTTGAGGTAAAATGCAATGACCGCACATAGATAACTTGAATACGTCTCTTTGGGGTTCGACAGAACTTGGTTATTGACAATGGTTGTTTAGACAGAGCCTGGTGTCGGAAAGGTTGGTTCGACTTGGTTTTTACGGAGCCGGTTTTTTTCTTTACGAAACGGAGCTTGTTTTTTTCGACAGAGCTCGGTCAGACCACGTTCTTACCGAGCTTGACAAGTGCAAGTCTGAGGGTCCATATAAAGTGGCCTTTCGAGCTTCAAAATGTACCCCATCTGATTTCAACGTGACTTCTTCCTTCCACTCTTAAAAACCCCGTTACAGGAGGACACGATACTGCTGAACCACGTCATGACACATGGAAGCTCCAAGTGGCACGACTTACACCGGAGCAGGCGTTTGGCCCCTCACCGCGACGCCAAGGCCTGCTGCAACCGGTTCCTGCTCCTAAAAAGGTGCGCTGGAAGCTAGAAAATACGTGAATACCTTGTGCAAAACTAAACCCTGCACTTGTACTCTTCATTATCCCTGCTCACTCAGAGGCTCTGCTCACTCCACCCACCTTACTGCTACTCACCGAATTCACCCTACTACTCACCCCGCTTCACCGTACTCAACCGCTTCGCATTGCTCTCTCTTCGCTTTCTACCACCCTGCGACCCCTCTGCAGAAAGTTTCTTCGAGGCCAGGCGCCCTTTGTGCAGCCGTTTCCGGCGACAAGCTCGCCATCATCCCTGCCAGTGCCAACACCGCTTCTTCCTGTTTCCTCCGTCGCTGCACCTGCTCCTGCCGCTCCTCTCTTGCCGGCCTCTCCCGTCTTGCCCGCAGTTTCCCCCATGCTCGCCGTGGCCTCCGCCACCGCCATGCCTGCATCTCCCCCCACGCCTGCCCAAACCCCCCTCGCCTCTGCACCTGAAAGCACCATCCCCTCCTCCTCAGCCGATGCTGAAACCCACCCCACTGCCGCGCTTGAGCCCGCTGCTCCCTCGACAGTCTGTGAGAGCGGCATCAAGCATCCAGCAGCAGCAGCAGCTGGCGCGGAGGCTGCGCAAGTCGAGCAGCAACACTTGATGCTCTCGGTCCTCCGGTTCTCCGCTCTTCAACTCCCCGCACTCCGGGGCTGCTTCAGTCTCCGGTCTCACTGGCGACAGCAGCTACCCCTCCTCCAGTCCCTCGGAATTCTCCCTTGATGCTGCGGTTCCTGCAGGGCTCTCCTGCAGGGCTGCGCGCACCTCCTCTCCTCCTCCGCCCTCCCCTGCATGCGTGCAGCAGCAGCAACGGCTGCTGCAGGAGCATGAGAAGGAGCACCAGGAAGAGCATCATAATCAGCATCAACCTATTAATCAGCAGAGGCAGGAGAAGGAGAAGGAGGAGGAGGAGGAGGAAGAGGAGGAGGAGGAGGAGGAGGAGGAAGAGGAGGAGGAGGAGGAGGAGGGTCAGGAGGAGGACATGAAGCGGGCAATAGCTCAGCAGCGGCATCAAACGCATGAGGAGGAACATCAAGATCAGGCGAAGCAGCAGGCGGAAGAGAAGGCGAGGGCCGTGATAGCGCAGCAGTGGCAGCTGTTAGAGGAAGCAATGCAGCCGCCACAGGTGGTGCAGCAGACAAGGAAGCGACAGCTCTACGACGCAGAGCACAAGGCGCTCAGGTAAGCACAAGGCGCTCAGGTGAGCACAAGGCGCTCAGGTGAGCACAAGGCGCCCTGGTGAGAACAAGGCGATAAGGTGATAAGGATTAACGTTGAAAACTCCTCTTCCGGCTCTCTTCTCCCCTCCCTCTTCTCCCTCCCGTTTCTCCAATCCCCTCTCCCATATCCTATCTCCCTTCTCGTCTCTTCCCCCTCCCCTCTCCCCTCATCTTTCATCCCCCTCCTCCTTCCCCTCTCCCCTCTCCCCTCCCCCCTCCCCTCTACCCTCTACCCTCTACCCTCTCCCCTCTAACCCCTACCCCCTCCCCCCTCCCCTCTACCCTCTACCCTCTCCCCTTTACCATCTCCCCTATACCCTCTCCCCTCCCCCCTCTAACCCCTCCCCCCTGCCCCCTTCCCCCCTGTCCCATCTCCCCTCTCCCATTTCCCCTCTCCCCACTCCCCTCTCCCCTCTCCCCCTCCCCTCTCCCTTTCCCCTCTCCCCCCTCTTATTTCTTCCCTCTTCCCTCTTACCCCTTACCTCGTACCTCGTACCTCTTACCTCTTACCTCTCCCCTCTCCCCTCTCTCCTCTCTCCTCTTCCGCTCTCCCCTATCCCCTCTCCATCTCCCCTCTTCCCTCTACCCTCTCCCCTCGTACCCTCTCCCTTCTCCTCGCCTCTCGCCTCTCCCTTTTCCCTTCTCCCCTCTCTCGTCTCCCTGCTCTTCCCTCCCCTCTACGTTTTGCCCTTTGCCCTCTTTCCTCTTCCCTCCTCCCCCTTCTCTCTCCTCTCTCCCATTCCTTTGCCCTCTGCCCAATTCCCTCTGCCTCTGCCTGCTGCCCTCACTTTTAAACAATTCATCCTGGTTAAAAAAAAAAGAACCCACTCAACAAACGTTTCCGTCACTGCCTGACTCCTCCCTATCTCACCACCATTCCCCTTCCCGTTTTCCCTTCCCTCCCTCTTTCGCCCTTGCAGCTGGTACATGCTGACGTCATCCCATTCGAAAAGACGGGCAGGGGAAGCAGCACACCCCAGCATCACCAGGCAATCGCATGACAATACACCAATCTCCCACTCCTCCCAGCTCACAGCCCCAGAAATCAGACAACCCATTGCTCATTCCCTTGACCATGCTGCTGCTGCTGCTTCTGCTGCTCCTGCCCCCATTCTTACTCATGCTCCTGCTGCTGCTGCTGCTCCTGCCCCTACTCTTACTCATGCTCCTGCTGCTGCTGCTGCTCCTGCTCCTCCTCCTGCTTCTGCTGCTGCTCCTCCTGCTCCTCCTCTTGCTGCTGCTCCTAATCCTGCTGTTTCTCCTGCCGCTTCTCCTCCGCCTCCTCCTCCTGCTGTTGCTGCTCCATATCAATCACACCCACCGTATCCACCGTACCTATCGTACCCACCATACCCACCATACCCTTCACACCCACCATACCCACACCCACCATACCCTTCACACCCACCATACCCTTCACACCCATCACACCCCCCCGTCAACTGGGCTCCTTCGGCAAATACCCCATGTGCGTCTCAGCCTGTCTCGTCAGAGGAGTCGATCGGAAGCTGCTTCACAAGCATCTCTCCCCGGCCCAACACCCCCAGGATGCTGAGCGGCCCTCTACTGAGAACCCTCTCGGTTTGCAGCTCCCGCAGCAAGGCTCCTCCCAGGCCCATGGTGCATGATGAGGCAACTCAAAGGATAGCACTGGCTTCCCCTGGGCCCATGGTGCATGACCATGCCCCGCCTCAGAGCATGACTCTGGCTCCTGGAACTATGGAGCAACATTCTTTGGTCATGGTAGCAGACGAGGCCCCTGCACCCACGGGTTGCCTTCAGGCTTCCCATAGGATGGCTCTTGCTCCTGCACCCCTGGCGCAAGCACCCCTGGTACAAGCACCCTTGGTACAAGCACCCCTATTAGTACAAGCACCTCTGGTGCAAGCACCCATGGCGCAGCGCTCATCTCGCCAAGGGACACAGGTGCAGCTGCTTCAGATGCCATCCATGCAGCGGCTGTGCCAGGAGCTGCATGCGAGAGGGCGTCCGCAGCAGCAAAGAGATTCGCCTGGGAGTTCTGAGAAAGCTGGCTCGCTTGATTCGATCGACATTTGTGGGTTGGATGAGCCCTCATTATTGGATGGCCCTTCGTTATTGGATGGCGTATCACCATTGGATAGGTCCCCACCGTTGGATGGGCCCTCGTCGCTGGGTGGATCCTCACCGTTGGATGGGCCTTCATCATTGGGTGGATCCTCACCGTTGGATGGGCCCGCATCCTCACCCTTGGATGGGCCCACAATTCTTCAAATGTGCTCCTATAATGAAGGCAAGGGGGCTCAAGATGAAGTGTATAGAAACTGGTGGGATGACCTCTTTCCAGAGATGGTAGACGAGGATTTAGTAGCGGTGCAAGGTTGATGACATTCAAATGAGTGCCAACCTTGGTACACCATCTATCGTTTATATTGTTATGTACCTATTTTTGCTGTATGGGGCCTCAAATTTTGACTACTTAATGATGTGTTACCTGGGTTTCTTCAATTTTCATTTCCTCAGACCACCTAGACCCGTTTATCAGACATAACCTCAGAAGTAAAGCTCTTAAAATCTGTTACGAGTGCAATTGAGTGAGCGAGCGAGAATTGCACTATCGAAGCAAGAGTACAATGAGCGAAGAAATGAGCGAACAATATATAGCGAAAGCCTAGCGTGGTAACGGTCATGCGCGAGAATGTGATGCGCGACGGGCCTAGCGCTGAGGTTGGGAAATGTCGAGGCGGAGGACCGGAGTGCGGGTTACCAACCGAACCGTGAGGTGCGAGGTGTACAGTGGCGGGAACAGTGGTCGAGTCGAGTGTCGCGAGCGGGTAACGTTTCACTGTTGGGTGCTGTTGGCGGGAACAATCGTGCACGCGTTATGCAGGGGCGAAAAGTAAGGAAAATGAATTTTCCTTTCACTACCCCCCTCCCCAAGGAGGCTCCCCTTACGAGAATGCGTGTACGCCCCGAAAATTGCGGCTGCGCAGATACTCGGCCAAGGCGGGGTGGTTCTCAATTTTATCCAGGGGTACCCAGTTGTCTTCGGTGGGGGTGCGATCTTTCCAGCGAATCAGGAACTCGATAATGCGGGCTCCAAGTGGGTCTCGAACGCGATGGCTCAATATCTTTTCGGGGGTGATGACGGCCTCGGTGGGTGGTCGCGTCATGCTGGATGGTCGGCTGCTTGGCAGTTGACTGGTGGATGGGGACATAGGGGCGGAGAAGGCTGACGTGGAAGGAGGGGCTGACGTACCAGTCAGCGGACAGGAGGAGGTGGGCGGTGACGGGTGTTATCATGTGGCTGATGCGAAATGGCCCACAATGTCGAGGAGTACGAGGTCGTCGGGTTGGTATGTTACGGGGCGGCGGTGGCGATCGGCGTTGCGCTTAGCGATGATGTTTGAATTTTTTTATTGCGTCTACTGCTCGGGTCCGGGCTGCCTGTAGGAACTGTTGTGCGCGTGGTACTGGGTTGTCGGGATTCGGGGCACTGTTGGGTTCTGTCCGTAGTTGAGGTAGAAGGGCGACCGTTGTGTCGTGGCTCACGTGGAGTTGTTGTACGCGAATTCGATGAGTGGCAGCTGCTGTTCCCATGTTGCCGGGTCGTCGCACGTGGCTCGGATTAACTGCTCCATGGTCTGGTTTGTCCGTTCTGTTTGACCGTCGGTTTCGGGGTGGTATGATGAACTGAACCGTAGTCGCGTGCCGAACTGCTGCCACAGGTTTCGCTAGAAGTTGCTGGTGAATTTCGTGTCGCGGTCGCTGATAATCGCTGTTGGTATCCCGTGCAGTCGAACGACGGTGGAGATGAAGAGTCGGGTTGTTTCTTCGGCTGTGATTGATTTCTTGCAGGCTGCGAAATATGCCATCTTCGTCAGCCGATCGACGACGACCAGGATCGCGTCGTTCCCACTTGCTCCGGCCGGTAACCCCGTGACGAAGTCCATCGTCACCTACTGCCAAGCACGCTCTGGGGGTGGTATCGGTTGCAACTGTCCTGCCGGTCGCTGTCGTGACGACTTCATGAGCTGGCAGGTGGGACACGATGCCACGTGTCGCTGCATGTCGGTCAGCATCTCGGGCCAGTAGTAATATCGCTGCAGCTGCTGTCGTGCCTCCTGTAGTAGTAACTCCCGTAGTAAAGTGTAGCCCGGTTCCCAGATGCGATCGGTGTCGGCTTTTATCTAATAACCCCATTTTGCTGCTGCGAACTGCTGCGAGTTTCCTCCATAAAGAATGGGTCTGTTTGGTAGCCGTGTGTAAATAGTCCTGTGAGCAGTGGGCTGGTCTGGACGAGTAGTATGGCGTGTATCTGGGCAGTAGGGCGGGTCAGTGCGTCGGAGATATTCGAGGCTCCTTTTTTGTAGGTGACCGTGTAGTGGAAATTTGACTCGAGGAAGTCGAGTCGGCAGATCTGTCGTGGGTTGAGGTGGGGTTGTGCGCGAAGGTACTGTAGTGATCTGTGGTCCGTCCGTACCGTCACGTCTGCGCCGGTCAAGTAACAGCGCCACACTTTGAAGGCGTACACGATCGCGAGCATTTCGCGGTCGTGTATCAGGTAAATTTTCTTGGGCGGATGCAGTTTTCGTGACTCGTATGCGATGGGCTGTAATCCGTTGCCGAAGTCCTGTAGCAGTACGGCTCCGATGGCGATGTCGCTTGCGTCTGTAACCACTTCAAATGGGCGGTGTGGGTCAGCAATGCGCAGTGCAGGCGGTGAACAGGGAGCAGTTTTCAGGGCAGAGAAGGCATCATGCTGTTTCTCCCCCCACGTAAAGGAACCCCCTTCCGTAGCAAATCCGTCAGTGGGGCAGTTAACCGTGCCATGTCGGGGACGAACCGACGCACATAATTAACGAACCCTAAAAAACGCTGCAACTCCGTGATATTTGTCGGGGGGTGCCACGCTTTCACCCTGTCTAACTTTTTGGGTCGATCTCAACTTTAGCCTCCGAAATAACGTGCCCGAGAAATTGTAGCCGGTCCTTCAAAAACTCGCACTTCGAACCCTTGGTCAGTAGCCTGTTTTCCTCTAAAATCTTGAACACTGCTTCTAGATCTGTTAAGTGCTGCTGCTGGTCCCCGCTGTAAACTAGTATGTCGTCGATGTAAACTATGCCGCATTTATCTAAAAGCGGCCTAAACGCCTCGTTCATGGTAATCTGAAAAGTCGCGGGCGCGTTGGTCAGCCCGAAAGGCATCATTGTGTACTCAAAGGACCCGTATCTAGTTCTAGATGCTGTCTTGGAGCCGTCTGTCGGTTCGACTCGAATCTGGTGGTAACCGCCGCGTAAGTCGATTCTCGAAAATACCCTCGATGTTCCCAATTGGTCGATGAGTTCGTCGGCGCAGGGGATGGGATATCGCGATTTGATTGTTACCCTGTTCAGGGCGCGGTAGTCAATACACACGTGGAACCCTCCGTCTTTCTTCAGTGTGAACTGTGTCAAACTATATGTTTGTGTTCTCTCTAGGCTATAGTGGGTTAGCCTATAAGGGGTACAACACTTTAGGGTTAGTACTTGTACCCAACTCATTCATAGTTCATTCATTCCTGCACAGTTGATTCTGACATGAACAGTATCGGTGCGGCGAACGGTGACGAGCTCGGTCGGATGAACTTTTTTCTCCAGTAGATAATCTAACTACTTCCTCAGCTCGTCGAGTTCAGGCCGTGTCAGTCAAAACTGTCGCTGTACGGTTGGCTGTGCCCCCGGTTCTAACTCTATGCGGTGGTCGTGTGCTCGCTGAGGTGCATGTCAGAGTTATATGACATAGCTACTGTAGGCTATAGTGGGGTAGCACATATGGGGTACAGTTGCCTAGGGTTTGCCTTTTGTACCCAACTTTCACTTAGTCATTTCATTCCTGTTTTCTTGATTCACATGGTATAGAGCGGGTTCCTACATGGGACCGTTCCTTCCTAAGGGCCCACCATAAGAATTTTTTTTAGCTGCCCGCGCACATTGCGCCCTGCCCTAAAATTTTTTTTTTAGCGGCCCCTACGCTGCCCCTACGCGGCCCCTACGCCGCCTCCCACGCGCCCCCTATGCGGCCCCTGGCGGCGCCCTGACGAGGCCCCTGCCGGCGCCCTATCGCGGCCCCTGACGCGCCCCCTGGTGGCGCCCTGACGCGGCCCTGACGCGGCCTGACGCGGCCCCTGGCGGCGCCCTGACGCGGCCCTGCCGTGGCCCCTGACGCGGCCCTGACGCGGCCTGCCGCGGCCCCTGCCGCGGCCCTGAAGCGGCCCCTGACGCGGCCCTGACACGGCTCTGCCGCGGCCCTGACGCGACCCTGACGCGGCCCTGCCGCGGCCCCTGGCGGCGCCCTGATGCGGCCCCTGACGCGGCGCCCTGACGCGGCCCCTGCCGCGGCCCTGACGCGGCCCTGCCGCGGCCCCTGACGCGGCCCTGACGCGGCCTGCTGCGGCCCCTGCCGCGGCCCTGAAGCGGCCCCTGACGCGGCCCTGACGCGGCTCTGCCGCGGCCCTGACGCGGCCCTGACGCGGCCCCTGCCGCGGCCCCTGGCGGCGCCCTGACGCGGCCCCTGACGCGGCGCCCTGACGCGGCCCTGCCGCGGCCCCTGACGCGGCCCCTACAGCGGCCCCTGACGCGGCCCCTGACGCGGCCCCTTTCGCGGCCCCTGACGCGGCCCCGCCACCTACCTTTCCGGCCACGCCGCCTCCTCTCAGCGGCCCCGCCGCCTCCTCCCAGCGGCCCCGGACGCCGCCCTCTCAGCGGCCCCGCCGAGCCGCCCAGCAGCCTAGCCGCCCAGCAGCTGAGCCACCGAGCCGCCCAGCAGCCGAGCCGCCGAGCCGCCCAGCAGCCGAGCCGCCCAGCAGCAGAGCCGCCGAGCCGCCCAGCAGCCGAGCCGCTGAGCCGCCCAGCCGCCGAGCCGCCCAGCAGCCGAGCCGCCCAGCAGCCGAGTCGCCGAGCCGCCCTGCAGCCGAGCCGCCCGAGCCGCCCTGTCCGGTAAGAGCAGCGCCTCTCTCACAGCACTGCCCTCACCCCACTGTTTGCGCTGCTAGTCTACTGCTGTCATGGCTACCCCTAGTGTCCTCGCTTTTGACGCTGAGGGTCGGGCCATTGACTTTGACGTCTGGATAGATGACCTGCAGCTTTTCTTACAGTGCGATAGGGCAGACGGCCTCTCCCTCTTTGACCTCACTTCTGGTGCCTCTCCTGCCCCCGCCACTGATGCTGACGCAACTGTTCGCTCCCAGTGGGCCACGCGCGATGCTGCTGCACGTCTTGCTGTGCGTCGCCACCTGCCTACCTCTGAGCGTGCGCACTTTAGCCAGTACAAGAGTGCTCAGACCTTGTACGACGCTGTAGTTGCACGCTACTCCTCCCCTGCCACTGCTGCACTGAGTCGCCTCATGCTACCGTACCTCTTCCCTGACCTTGCTGCCTTTCCCACAGTCGCTGACCTCATTACGCACCTACGCACTAGTGACACTCGCTACCGCGCTGCGCTTCCTGCTGAGTTCTGCGCCAAGAACCCCCCCCCTATGTACATCACCCTCTACTACATAGTCACCCGGCTCCCTGACTCCCTTCGCGTAGTCAGGGACCACTTCCTCTCAGTTTGCCCCACCACTCTCACCGTTGACCTCCTCGAGAAGTCCCTCCTCGCAGCAGAGAAGAGCATAGTAGCTGTAGGAGCCTCTCGTGGTGACCCTCGCACCCCCATCTTTGAGGGGTGTTCCCCCTCCCCCCTTTTGCCCTCTGTTGCCTCTGCTGCTGCGGCCGACCTCGTTGGGCTTGAGTCGGTCGGTGCGGCGTCTACCCCTAGCGGGAGACGCCGCCCTGGCAAGGGCAAGGGGGGCAGGGGCGCTGGAGGAGCTAGCGGGGGCGGTGGAGGCGGCAGTGGAGGCGGTGGAGGAGGTGGGGGTGGCGGTGGGGGTGGTGGCGGGGGTGGAGGTGTCGGTGGCGGCAGTGGAGGCGGAGGCGGCAGCGGCAGTGGCGGAGGGAGCGGAGGTGGCGGCGGTGGAGGAGGAGGCGGCGGAGGAGGTGGAGCTGGTCGGGGTGGCGCTGCGCAGAGGGTCGGCTCCGGTGGTGGTCAGCGCCAGCAGCAGCAGCAGCACCAGCAGCGCACTCGTGACATCCCCTCCCCTCAGCAGCTCCGTGAGTGGTACACTGCACGCCAGAGGGGTGGGGGTACTGGTCCGTGCACCTACGTCCTCCGCACCGGCGACCGCGCGGGTGAGCAGTGCGGGGGTGCGCACTCCACCCAGCGCTGCTTTGGCCGCCTGACGGACGCTTGGCGTCACCAGTTCCCTGAGGCCACTGAGATCCCCCGCTGGGGTGAGCTGTCTAGGGCGGGTGTGGCTGTCTTTGACCTTGACTTTGATGCTATTCTTGCTGCCATGTATACTGTGACTATTAGTGATGAGGGTGACTGTTACCGGTGTTTTCCGCCCGACCCGGGCATTGAGACTGCTGCTCTAGGTACTGGTGAGGCTGCTGCTCTAGGTGCTAGCGAGGCTGCTGCTCTAGGTGCGTCTGCTCCCTTAGGTGCTGGTGAGTCTGCTCTCTCAGGTTCTGCGTCGGCTTCGGCCTCCCACACCTTCACCCTTGACTCGGGGGCTTCTCGCTCCTTCTTTCGAGACCGCACCACACTCACGCCGCTTAGCCGGCCAGTTGCAGTCTCTCTGGCAGACCCCTCTGGGGGTCCTGTCCTTGCTCACTTCTCCACTGTCCTCCCGTGCCCGGCGGCCCCCTCTGGCACCCTGTCTGGTCTTTACCTTCCCTCGTTCTCTACGAACTTGGTGAGTGGTGCTGACCTACAGGATGCGGGGGTTCACCAGTTCACTCCTGCGAGTTGGCGGGTGACCCACTGCACGGACGCTCGGACAGGCCGACACCTGGCCACGTTTACCCGTCGGCCGGGGTCGAGCCTGTACACCCTGACCACTGCGTCTCCTCCAGTCACTGCGTCTGGTCAGGTAGCTGCGTCGGGTCAGGTGTTTGCTGCAGCGTCCAGGTCTGGTCCTGAGTCTGCCCCCTGTTCGTGTCGCCTCCTGTCGCACGAGACTCTCCTCTGGCACCACCGCCTTGGTCACCCCTCCCTGCTTCGTCTCCGAAGCATGGCCTCCCGTGTCCTTGTCTCTGGTCTTCCCCGGTCCCTCCCTCCCCTTCCTCCGGGGCCTGGCCCTACCTGCGTCCCCTGTGTCGAGGGGCGGCAGCGGGCTGCCCCTCACTCCTCCCAGTTTCCTCCGACAGAGGCCCCGCTGCAGACGCTTCACATGGACGTGTGGGGCCCGGCCCGCGTCCGTGGACAGGGTCACGAGCGCTACTTCCTGCTGGTGGTTGACGACTACTCGCGTTACACCACAGTCTTCCCCTTGCGCAGCAAGGGTGATGTCACTGAGGTGTTGATCGACTGGATCCGCGCAGCTCGTCTCCAGCTCAGGCAGAGCTTCGGCTCGGACTTTCCTGTTCAGCGTCTGCACTCTGACAGAGGTGGAGAGTTCTCCTCTGGCCTTCTGCGAGCCTACTGTCGTGCACGAGGCATCCGCCAGACCTTCACGCTTCCGGACTCTCCACAGCAAAATGGGATTGCTGAGCGCCGCATTGGCATGGTCATGGACGTCGCCCGTACGTCCATGATGCATGCGGCTGCCCCCCATTTTCTGTGGCCGTTTGCGGTTCGGTACGCGGCGCATCAGATCAACCTTCACCCCAGGGTCTCCATGCCGGAGACCTCCCCAGCTTTGCTGTGGACGGGGAAGGTTGGCGATGCGTCTGCGTTCCGTGTCTGGGGATCTCGGGCGTTTGTCCGCGACTTGTCTGCGGACAAGCTGTCCCCTCGTGCTGCTCCTTGCGTCTTCCTTGGCTTCCCCCCTGACGCGCCAGGGTGGCAGTTCTACCACCCCACCTCTCGCCGTGTCCTGTCCTCCCAGGACGTCACGTTTGACGAGTCGGTCCCCTACTACCGCCTCTTCCCCTACCGCACTCCGTCCCTCCCCCCGCCACCGCTCTTCCTTGTCCCAGGTCCCCCCCCGGTAGACCCCCTCCCCCCTCAGGGTCCTGCCCCTTCAGGTGTGTCCCAGGTAGACGCAGTCGAGCCTGTCGAGGTTACTGGTGACTCTGGTGCTGCTGAGGGTGCTGAGCCTGGGGGTGCTGACTCTGGGGGTGCTGAGCTTGTGGGTGCTACTACTGGGGGTGCTGAGCCTGAGGGTGCTGAGCCTGGGGGTGCTACTACTGGGGGTGCTGAGCCTGGAGGTGCTGAGCCTGGGAGTGCTACGCCTGGGGGTGCTACGCCTGGAGGTGCTGAGCCTGGGGGTGCGGAGCCTGAGGGAGCTGGGCCTGCTCGTGTGGCGTCTGGCGGTGCTGAGCCTGGAGGTTCTCCGGGTGCTTCGTCTCGGCGGGAGCCACTCTCTCCACAGGAGCTGCGCGAGTGGTTTGCCCGGCGCTGGAGGCGTGCTGCTGGAGCTGGAGGTTCTTCGGCTGCTGAGGGTGCTGGTGCCGCGGGTCCCGGAGGTGCTCGTACTGGGAGTACTGGAGCTGCTGGGCCTGCGGGTACGACTGGAGCTGGAGCTGCTGAGGGTGTTGGCGCTGAGGCTACTGCTGTCGGTCCTGGAGGCGGTCCTGCTGGAGGTACTGGAGCTGGAGGTGCTGCTGGCGCTGGTGCTGCCGCTGGGGGTACTGGTGCTGTCCCTGCTGTGTCTGGAGTCGCCGCGCGGCCTCGGCCGTACTTCATTCCGCTCCTTCAGCAGGTTCTTGGTCTCCCGCCTTCTACTGGTCCTCCTCCTCCCTTAGCGTGTCCACAGCCTGTCCCGTCACAGTTACAGTTACAGCCGGCCTCCCCACTGCCCGCTCCTTCTCCCTACACTGGTCCTACTGGAGGTCTTGCTGAGCGTCGTGAGCCTGCGTCTCGCCCTGCGTCGCCTGTCCGTGCTGCTCGCACTAGTGCTCGTGGTTCGCGTCAGCGTCCTCCTCCTGTCCCTGGCACGCACCGGATGTCTCTGCGTCCGTCCACTGCTCCTCTGCGTGCCCCTTTGCCTTCTCCTCCTGAGTCCTCTCTTCCTGCTCTTCCTGACCCGGAGTCGGACTCTCTTCGTGCTGCCAGTCCTACTGTCACGCGTCTCCTTGCTACTGTTGTCACTGACCCTTCCTTTGAGTCCACTGCTGCGTCTGCCCTAGTTACTGAGCTCGTCGACTTTGCTGCTCGCTGTCGTCTAGACTACGCTGCTAGTCTTGTTGCTGAGTCTGAGTCTGTCTGTCCTCCGTCCGTCGGGGGTGAGTGTGCCCTTGGCACGGACGTCCTTGAGGACAGGCAGGAGGAGTTCCAGTGTTTGGCTGCTGCTTCACCTCATCTCGTGTCCGTACTGCTTACCCCTGAGGGAGACCCGGATGCACTTGACATCCCGACTCCGCGCTCTTACGCGGAGGCGATAGAGGGTCCCTACTCCTCTCAGTGGCAGGCAGCTATGGACGCAGAGATGGCTTCCTGGAAGTCCACAGGCACCTACGTTGACGACGTTCCCCCGCCTGGGGCGAACATCGTCAGTGGCATGTGGATTTTCAGGGTGAAGCGGCCGCCGGGTTCTCCGCCTGTCTTCAAGGCGCGTTACGTGGCTCGTGGCTTCAGTCAGCGGCAGGGAGTTGACTACTTTCAGACCTTCTCTCCCACCCCGAAGATGACCACTCTTCGGGTACTGCTGCACATAGCTGCTCACCGCGACTACGAGCTGCACTCTCTTGACTTCAGCACTGCTTTCTTGCAGGGCAGCCTGCACGAGGAGATCTGGCTGCGTCGCCCACCTGGCTTCGCTGGGTCTTTTCCTCCTGGCACCCAGTGGAGCCTCCGGCGGCCAGTCTACGGTCTCCGCCAGGCACCGCGTGAGTGGCACGACACACTGAGGACTACACTTGCGGCTCTTGGGTTTGCTCCCTCTACTGCCGACCCGTCGCTGTTTCTGCGCACCGACACTTCTTTGCAGCCGTTCTACATCCTCGTGTACGTCGACGACTTGGTCTTTGCCACAGCTGACACTGCTGGACTCGCCCACGTGAAGTCCGAGCTGCAGAAGAGACACACGTGCACAGACCTGGGTGAACTGCGCAGCTACCTTGGCTTGCAGATCACCCGGGACAGAGCACGCCGCACCATTACCCTGACTCAGTCACACATGGTGCAGCAGGTCCTTCAGCGCTTCGGCTTCACGTACTCCTCGCCTCAGGCCACTCCTCTGCCTACTCGCCACTCGCTCTCAGCTCTGCCTTCGGATGAGTCCGTAGAGTCGAGTGGCCCGTACCCAGAGCTTGTTGGCTGCCTCATGTACCTGATGACCTGCACACGACCTGACCTTGCATACTCTCTTAGCATTCTTGCACGCTATGTTGCTCCTGGGAGACACAGACCGGAGCACATGGCTGCAGCGAAGAGGGTGTTGCGCTACTTGTGCAGTACGTCGGGCATGGGGCTTGTGCTTGGAGGGCAGAGTCCAGTGGTCCTCACTGGACACGCAGACGCTTCTTGGGCTGACGACCAGGCTACGCAGCGGTCGTCACAGGGTTACACCTTCAGCCTTGGTTCCGGCTCTGTTTCGTGGCGGGCTACTCGCTCGTCTTCTGTTCTCGGCTCCAGTTGTGAGGCTGAGATCTACGCCGGGGCCATGGCTGCACAGGAGCTTCGCTGGCTCACCTACCTGCTGACTGACCTCGGAGAGCCGCCTCGTTCTCCTCCAGTGCTCTACGTAGACAACAAGGCCATGCTGGCCTTGTGTCGAGAGCAGAGACTGGAGCACAGAACGAAGCACATTGCTCTTCGCTACTTCCTTGCTCGTGAGCTACAGCAGCGTGGTCAGGTGCGACTTGCGTACGTGGCCTCTGAGGCCAACACTGCTGATATCTTCACCAAGGCACTTGCGCCTTGTGATCATCAGCGCTTCTGTACTCAGCTGGGTCTTGTACCTACCTTGCCTCACTTGCTCACCTCTTGACCTTGTTTGTACTGTTGCATATATATATACTCCTGCTCTTGCTTGTCTAGCCTTATATATATATGTAATCCTGCATGTGAACTGGCCTTGTGGCCTTGAACTTGTGCTCGGAATGTGTGGTGACTTTGTGATCCACCCTGAGCTTGCTTTGCTTTGCTTGACTGGTCTTGTGACCCCTTGTTCTCCCCCACTTTGCCTATGGGGGTGTGTCAGAGTTATATGACATAGCTACTGTAGGCTATAGTGGGGTAGCACATATGGGGTACAGTTGCCTAGGGTTTGCCTTTTGTACCCAACTTTCACTTAGTCATTTCATTCCTGTTTTCTTGATTCACAGTGCAATCCCTCCGGTAAATCGTCTCGAAAAATCCCCATGTACCGTTTCAGTAGTTCTTGTAGTTCGGGCGGTACGGCTACCAGTAGTTTCTGAAAATCACTCGGCTCCTCTTCTTCTCTTACTACCGTGATGTCCACTGCGTACACGTCAGCTCCAGCAGCGACAGCCTGTTTCATCGTGATGGCGTTGACGTGGACCGTTGAAGACTCATGCGACTGCCAGCGAGGTAGTGCGACCCAGTTACCGCCGCTTCGCACAGTGTAGCTACCTGTCGTCCAGTCAATTCGCGGGTTGTAGCGTCGTAGCCAATCACGTCCCAGTATAATGTCGTGCCAACCCAGCGTCGTCGCGAGCATTTCCTGTGTAAACCCGAAATTCCCCCCGCATCGAACCTTCACTCTCCACTTTCTCCCGTATAGCCAGTGGCGTGCCGTCAACTAAACGTGCGTCGATCTTCGCTAAACAGCAGCCAAGTGTCAGGTGTAGTTTCCGGGCCGTTGCGGTATTAACTAAGCTGTGACTTGCTCCTCCGTCAATAAAAAACTTCACTGCTACCCCCTGTATTTTTCCGTGAATCAGTATTGGGCAATCTGTCGCTGTACCCTCCTTATTCAGCCGAGCCCGATCGATTGCGTGAATCGGTACTGTGACTCGGTGAGGGTCAGTGAGGTCGGGCGAGCAGTGAGTCTCGTCAGTAGTGGGCCCGTACTCTACTGACTGTTGGCGTTTCCCTGCCACCTAGACTCCCTCCCTTGCTCTGCTCCATGGCGCCTTAGCTTCTCTGGGCATTCGCTCTTGCGATGGCCCGGCCTGTTGCACGCGAAGCAGCGCCCTTTAAACGGCGCGGCGGCTGCATTCGTCGCAACGGCGTGTACAGTGGCGTGCTTGGTCAACCCCCGAGGGCGATGTCCGTAGTAGGACCCCGATCTCGGACGGCGCAAAATGTCGATCTTCTCCGCTAGCGCCAAGATTTCATTGAAGTTCGAGATCCCGCGAAGAAGGATTTCTTGCGAGATTTCCGGCTTCAGGCCGCCGACGTAGCGACCCACTCGCTCCGCTTCATGCATGTAGCCGACTTGCTCACACAGCGCGAGAAAACCGTTGGTGTATTCTTGAACCGACCGTAGCTGTCGCCAAGTGCGCAGCTTCTGACATGCTGAAATCGAGGCCGCGATTGGCTCGAAGCGCGTCCGAAGCCCTGCGCACCGCGCATCCCACGTGCTGTATTGGGCTGTCTCGCAGAATGAACTCCAGGTGACCCCTGGGCCCGCGGGCCCGTCGAGCGCCTGCCCTACCCGCGCCATCGAGCGCCTGCCCTTACTGCAGCCGCCGGCGCGCGCCTGCCCTTTCCGCCGTCGAGCACCTGCCCTACCTGCCGCCCGTCGAGCGCCTGCCCTGCCGTCGTGGCCCTGCCGTCGAGCGCCTGCAGCCGCCGTCGTGGCCTTGCCCTACCCGCCTGTCGCGCCATCGCGGCCCTGCCCTACGCGCCCATCGTGCGCCTACCCTGCCGCCGCCCGTCGAGCGCCGGCCCTACTCGCCCGTCGAGCACCTGCAGCCGCCCGTCAAGCGCCTGCCGTGCCGTCGCCCGTCGAGAGCCTGCCCTACCCGCGCCTGTCGCGCGCCTGCCCTACCCGCCGCCGGTGGCGCCTGACCTACCCGCCCCTGGTGAGCACCTGCCCTACCCGCGCTACCCGCGCACCTGCCTGCCTGCCTAGCCGCGCCGCCCAGCTGAGCCGCGCCGCCCAGCCGAGCCGCGCCGCCCAGCCGAGCCGCGCCGCCCAGCCGAGCCGCGCTGCCCTACTGAGCCGCGCTGCCCTGCCCTCGCTGCTCCTGCTAATACTGCTGCTTCTACTGCTACTGCTGCTTCTGCTGCTACTGCTGCTACTGCCGCCATGGCCAGCCCTACTGTTCTTACCTTCGATGCTGAGGGTCGTGCAGTTGACTTCGATGTTTGGGTAGACGATCTGCAGCTCTTTCTTCAGTGCGACTCTAAGGATGGAGTCTCACTTTTCGATCACACGTCCGGCGCCTCTGCTGCTCCTGCTGCCACTGCTGACAGTACGGTTCGCTCGCAGTGGACTACTCGTGACGCTGTTGCTCGCCTTGCTGTTCGTAGTCACCTGCCGTCTGCTGAGCGCGCGCACTTTGGCCAGTACAAAACTGCTAAGTCTTTGTATGACGCTGTTGTAGCGCGCTACTCCTCCCCTGCCACTGCTACCCTCAGCCGCCTCATGCTTCCGTACCTGCTCCCTGGCCTGGCCGCCTTTGCCACAGTCGCTGACCTCATTACTCACCTCCGCACTAGTGACGCCCGCTACCGCGCTGCGCTTCCCTCCGAGTTCTGCGCCAAGAACCCCCCCCCATGTACATCACCCTCTTCTACCTAGTCACCCGTCTCCCTGACTCCCTTTGCTCAGTCAGGGACCACTTTCTCTCCCTTTGCCCCACCGAGCTCACCGTCGACCTGCTAGAGAAGCGCCTCACTGCAGCTGAGAAGAGTATAGTTGTTGTAGGTGCTTCTCGCGGCGACCCTCGCGCCCCTTTCTTTGAGGGGTGTTCCCCCGTTCCCCTTTTGCCCTCTGTTGCCTCTGCTGCTGCTGTCGACCTCGTTGGCACCGAGGAGGTCGGGGCTGCGTCTGCTTCTAGTGGGAGGCGCCGCTACGGCAAGGGCAAGGGGGGCAAGGGTGGTGGAGGGGACGGCGGGGGCGGCGGTGGTGGCGGTGGAGGAGGAGGAGGGGGTGGGGGTGGAGGCAAGGGTGGTGGCGGGAGTGGGGGCGTCGGTGGCGGCGGAGGAGGTGGTGGAGGCAGCGGCAGCGGTGGTGGAGGCAGTAGCAGCGGCGGTGGAGGTGGCGGCGGCGGTGGTGCTGGTCGGGGTGGAGCCGCGCAGCGTGGAGGCTTTGGCGATGGCCAGCGCCAGCAGCAGCCGCTTTCCCGTGAGACCCCGTCGCCCCAGCAGCTTCGTGAGTGGTACGCTGGGCGTGGGAGGTCTGGGGGTGCTGGTCCCTGCACTTACGTTCTCCGCACCGGCGGGCGCCGTGGGGAGACGTGCGGCCTGCCACACACGCCACATCGCTGTTTCGGTCGCCTGTCTAACGCCTGGCGCACACAGTTTCCTGCCGCCCCTGAGCTCCCTAGCTGGGCTGATCTGCTTAGGCAGAATGTTGATATCTTTGCTCTAGACTTTGATGCTATCCTTGCTGCCATGCATGCTGTGTCTATTAGTGCTGAGGGAGACTGTTACCTGTGTGTGCCGCCTGACCCAGGTATAGAGTCTACTGCTCTAGGTGCTGGTGAGGCTGCTGCTCTAGGTGCTAGTGAGTCTGCTGCTCCAGGTGCTGGTTAGTCTGCTCTCTCTGGTACTGCGCCTGCTGAGGCCTTGCACACCTTCACACTTGACTCCGGTGCTTCCCGCTCCTTCTTTCGCGACAGCACCACACTCACGGCGCTCAGTCGGCCGGTTGCAGTCTCCCTGGCGGACCCCTCTGGGGGCCCAGTCTTTGCGCACTCCTCCACAGTCCTGCCGTGAACCGGCGGTCCCGTCTGGCTCTCTGTCGGGTCTTCACCTCCCCTCGTTCTCTACGAACTTGGTGAGTGGAGCTGACCTCCAGGACGTGTGGGTTGACCAGTTCACCCCTAGAGGTCAGCGTGTAACCCACTGTACGTGCTCTCGGACTGGTCGGCACCTGGCGACGTTCACCCGAGCGCCTGGCTCGAGTCTGTACACACTGACTACTGTGTCGCCTCAGGTAGCTGCGTCTGCGTCTGCGTCAGGTCAGCTAGCGGCCCCCTGCTCGTGTCGCGCTTTGTCGCACCAGACCGTCCTTTGGCACCACCGTCTTGGTCACCCCTCGGTGCAGCGCCTCCGTGGCATGCACCGACGTCTCCTTGTCTCTGGAATCCCAGAGTCTCTGCCTCCTCTCCAACCCTCACCTGCCCCTCCCTGCCTTCCCTGTATCGAGGGGCGGCAGCGCGCCGCTCCTCACTCCTCCTCGTTCCCCCCGACGACTGCTCCCCTGCAGACCCTACACATGGACGTGTGGGGCCCAGCCCGCGTCCGTGGACAGGACCGCGAGCGGTACTTTTTGCTGGTCGTTGACGACTACACGCGTTACACCACGGTCTTCCCCTTGCGCACCAAGGGTGAGGTCCCTGATGTTTTGATCCCTTGGATCCGCGCTGCCCGTCTCCAGCTCCGCGAGCGGTTCGAGACGGACTTTCCAGTCCTGCGTCTGCACTCTGACAGAGGTGGTGAGTTTGCCTCTGACTTTCTTCGGGACTTTGGTCGTGGGGAGGGCATTCGCCAGACGTTCACGCTTCCGGCCTCTCCACAGCAGAATGTGGTTGCTGAGCGCCGCATTGGCTTAGTCATGGAGGTCGCTCGTACCTCCATGGTCCATGCGGCTGCCCCGCATTTTCTGTGGCCGTTTGCGGTCCGATACACTGCGCATCAGCTCAACCTCTGGCCCCGTGTCTCCTTCCCGGAGACCTCGCCCACCCTACGGTGGACGGGGAAGGTTGGTGATGCGTCGGTGTCCCGGGTCTGGGGTTCTCGTGCCTTTGTCCGCGATACTACCACGGACAAGCTCTCCGCCCGTGCTATTCCCTGCGTCTTCCTTGGCTTTGTCCCTGACGCGCCTAGCTGGCAGTTTTACCACCCCACCTCGCGCCGTGTCCTGCCCTCTCAGGACGTCACGTTCGACGAGTCGGTTCCCTTTTACCACCTAAACCCCTACCGCACTGCCTCTCTCCCCCCCCCGCCGCTCTTCCTTGCACCAGGTCCTACTCCGGTAGACCCCCTCCCCCCTCAATGTCCTGCTCCCTCAGGTGTGTCTCAGGTAGACGCTGTCGAGCCTGTCGAGGTCGCGGTTGACTCTGGTGCTGCTACTGGGGGTGGTGCTGCTAGGGGTGCTGAGCCTGAGCGTGCGGAGCCTGGGGGTGCTTAGCCTTATCGTGCGGAGCCTGGGGGTGCTGAGCCTGGGGTTGCTGAGTCTGGGGGTGCTGAGCCTGGGGGTGCTGAGTCTGGGGGTGCTGAGCCTGCGGTTGCTGAGACTGGGGGTGCTGAGCCTGCTGGAGTTCCTGCAGGTACCTCGTCTCGGCGGGAGCCTCTCTCTCCACCGCAGCTGCGCGAGTGGTTTGCTCGCCGCTGGAGACTCCAGCGAGGAGCTGATGGAGCTGGAGCTGCTGGAGGTACTGCTGGTGCTGGAGCTGCTGGAGGTGCTGGAGCCGCTGGTCTCGGAGGTGCTTGTGCTGGAGGTACTGGAGCTGCTGGGGCTGGTGGTGCTGCTGGAGCTGGAGCTGCTGGAGGTACTGCTGGTGCTAGAGCTACTGGAGGTGCTGGAGCCGCTAGTCCCGGAGGTGCTCGTACTGGTGGTACTGGAGCTGCTGGAGCTGGAGGTGCTGCTGGAGCTGGAGCTGCTGGAGGTACTGCTGGTGCTGGAGCTGCTGGAGGTGCTGGAGCCGCTGGTCCCGGAGGTGCTCGTACTGGAAGTACTGGAGCTGCTGGGGCTGGTGGTGCTGCAGGAGTTGGAGCTGGAGGCGCTGGAGCTGTTGCTGCTGAAGGTGCTGCTGGAGCTGGAGCTGCTGGAGGTGCTGGAGCTGGTGGTGCTGCGGGAGTTGGAGCTGGAGACCCTGGAGCTGGAGGTACTGGTGCTGTCTCTGCTGTTTCTAGAGGCGCTGCGCGGCCGCGGCCGTACTACGTTCCGCTCCTTCAGCAGGTTCTTGGCCTCCCGCTTTCTACTGGTCCTACTCCTCCCTTACTGTGTCCATCGCCTGACCAGTCGCAGTCATAGTTACAGCCAGCCTCTCCCCTGCCTGGTCCTTCTCCTTACTCTGGGCCGACTAGAGGTCTTACGGAGCGTCGTGAGCCTGAGTCTCGTCCTGCGTCGCCTGTTCGTGCTGGTCGCACTGGTAGTCGAGTTCCGCGTCCGCGTCCTCCGCCTGTCCCAGGCACGCACCAGATGGCACTTCATCCGTCTACTGCTCCACAGCGTGTCCCTCTGCCGTCTCCTCCTGCGTCCTCGCTTCCTGACGTCCCTGACCCGCCGTCAGACCTTGCTCGTGCTGCCAGTCCTACTGTCACGCGTCTTCTCGCTACTGTTGTCACTGACCCTTCGTTTGAATCCACTGATGCGTCTGCCCTAGTTGCTGAGCTTGTTTACTTTGCTGCCGCCTGTCGTCTAGACTACGCCGCTTGTCTTGTTGCTGAGTCTTAGTCTGTCTGTCCTCCGTCCGTCGGGGGTGAGTATGCTCTTGGCACGGACGTCCTTGAGGACAGACAGGAGGAGTTTGAGTGTTTTGCCGCTGCTTTACCTCATCTCGTGTCCATGCTGCTTGCACCTGAGGGAGACCCGGATGCACCAGACATCCCGACCCCGCGCTCTTACGCAGAGGCGATAGAGGGTCCCTACTCCTCTCAGTGGCAGACAGCCATGGACGCAGAGATGGCTTCCTGGAAGTCCACAGGCACCTACGTCGACGAGGTTCCCCCACCTGGGGCGAACATCGTCAGTGGCATGTGGATTTTCAGGGTGAAGCGGCCGCCGGGTTCTCCGCCTGTCTTCAAGGCGCGTTACGTTGCACGAGGCTTCAGTCAGCGAGAGGGAGTTGGACTTCTTCCAGACCTTCTCCCCTACCCCGAAGATGACCACTCTTCGGGTGCTGCTGCACGTCGCCGCTCAGCGTGACTACGAGCTCCACTCTCTTGACTTCAGCACAGCCTTCCTACAGGGCAGCCTGCACGAGGAGATCTGGCTGCGCCGCCCACCTGGCTTCACTGGGTCGTTTCCTACTAGTACCCAGTGGAGCCTCCGGCGGCCAGTCTACGGTCTCCGCCAGGCGCCCCGTGAGTGGCACGACACACTGAGGACGACTCTTGCGGCTCTTGGGTCCCGTCGCTGTTTCTACGCACCGACACCTCTCTGCCGCCGTTCTACGTCCTCGTGTACGTCGACGACTTGGTCTTTGCTACTGCTGACACTAAGGGACTCGCCCACGTGAAGTCGGAGCTGCAGAAGAGACACACGTGCACAGACCTGGGTGAACTGCACAGCTACCTTGGCTTGCAGATCACCCGGGACAGAGCACAGCGCACCATTACTTTGACTCAGTCACACATGGTGCAGAATGTCCTTCAGCGCTTCGGCTTCACGTACTCCTCGCCACAGCCCACTCCTCTGCCTACTCGCCACTCGCTCTCAGCTCTGCCTTCGGATGAGTCCGTAGAGCCAAGTGGCCCGTATCCAGAGCTTGTGGGCTGCCTCATGTACCTGATGACCTGCACTCGACCTGACCTGGCATACCCTCTTAGCATCCTGGCACGCTATGTTGCTCCTGGGAGACACCGGAAGGAGCACATGGATGCCGCTAAGAGGGTGTTGCGCTACTTGTGCAGTACGTCTGGCATGGGGCTCGTGCTTGGAGGACGGGCTCGAGTTGTCCTCACTGGTCACGCAGACGCTTCCTGGGCTGACGACTTGACTACGCAGCGGTCGTCACAGGGTTACACTTTCATCCTTGGCTCCGGCTTTGTTTCGTGGCGGTCTACCCGCTCGTCTTCTGTTCTCCGCTCCAGCTGTGAGGCTGAGATCTACGCAGGGGCCATGGGTGCACAGGAGTTACGCTGGCTCACCTACCTACTGACCGACCTGGGAGAGCCGCCTCGTTCTCCGCCAGTTCTGTACGTCGACAACAAGGCCATGATTGCCTTGTGTCAGGAGCACAGACCGGAGCACAGAACGAAGCACATCGCTCTGCGCTACTTCCTTGCTCGAGAGTTGCAGCAGCATGGTCAGCTTCGTCTTGCTTACGTGGCCACTCAGGCCAACACTGCTGATATCTTCACCAAGGTACTTTAGCCTTGTGATCATCAGCGTTTTTGTACTGTTCTAGGCCTTGTGCCTACTTGGCCTCACTTGCTCACTTCTTGACTTTGCTTGTACTGTGATCTATATACATATACCTGCATGCTTGCACTTGCTAGGTTTTGATCACTGTACTGTTTGTTCTCCATTATATAACTCTGCATGTGAACTGGCCTTGTGGCCATTTGCTTGTGCTCAGAATGCGTGGTGACGTCGTGATCCACCCTGAGCTTGCTTTGCTTTTCTTGACCGGTCTTGTGACCTCTTGTTCTCCCCCACTTTGCCTATGGGGGTGTGTCAAACTTATATGACATAGTCTGTGTAGGCTGTAGTGGGTTAGTCAATATGGGGTACAACACTTTTAGGTTTTCCTACTTGTACTTCTCATTCTGCTCAATGCAATCATTCCTCGTTCTATTCTTTCACAGTCCATGGTGGGGCCCCGCAGCAACGATACGACTTATCGAATCTTCGCTGCATCCGACGTGACGTAGTTCGCGTAAAAAAACACGTTCATCGTGAAAACCCACGATTGAACCGTCGGACCTCCACGCTGGCTAGGATCGAAGCAGGGCGGGCGCTGCGGCTTGAGTGGCATCGGCTCACCAATATCGTCGTTGACGGCCGGTGCTGCAAACCCGACGTGACGACGAGCCTCGCGATGTGCGTTTACGCCCGGTGCGGTCCTGGCTCTCTCCATGCCCGGCATAGATTGGGCGACGCCATCGCTGACTGCGCCTGAGCGCTGTCCCACGCTGTCGTGCAGCGACGGTGTGCCTGATGAGATGACAATCGGCTCATATGATTGTGCAGGTGCATTTGCGGGTGCTGGCGCTAGTACATTTGATGTTGATTGCTGGCGTGCTGAATCGCGTTCCGCCGTGAGTGTCGCGATTTTGAGCGATGACTCCTCGAGCTGGCGCAATAATTCGTCGAGGCGGTCTTGCTTCAACGTAGCGAGTTGAATGAGGCGAGATTCGTCCATGGTGGGGGTGTCGGGCTAGCTTCAGCGAGAGCCTTAGTCATGGCTGAATGTGCTTACGAGAGAGCACACGGACAGCGGTGCTTGGTCGCTGAGAGACGTCTACCCCCTCCAAAAAAACGAGATAATGGGGAAGCGAAGGTGTGGGCGCGGTCCGAGAAGAGATCGTAGGCTCTGATTACCAAGTGTTACGAGTGCAATTGAGTGAGCGAGCGAGAATTGCATTATCGAATCAAGATTACAATGAGCGAAGAAATGAGCGAACAATATATAGCGAAAGCCTAGCGTGGTAACGGTCATGCGCGAGAATGTGGTGCGCGACGGGCCTAGCGCCGAGGTTGGGAAATGTCGAGGCGGAGGGCCGGAGCGCGGATTACCAACCGAACCGTGAGGTTGGGTCGCGAGGTGTACAGTGGCGGGAACAGTGGTCGAGGGAGTGTCGCGAGCGGGTAACGTTTCACTGTTGGGTGCTGTTGGCGGGAACAGTCGTGTACGAGAGTTATGCAGGGGTTCTAAGTAAGGAAAAGGAAAATTTCACAGAATCCAATAAGTGTCTCTGCATTTCAAACTGTTGCAGCAAAAATGTTAAAAGAGCACCCCCGGTTGTTTTTTCCCTTGTGCGTTTGATGGTTTCAAATATGTACGAATCGCTATGCGAAGCCGCCCTTTTGCACGAATCTGGCACTGACACGGCATACTATGTTCTGACACACGATTTCCTGGCACACTGCGTCAGGTTTGCCCTTTCGTGGATGTGTCAGGAGCACCAATCTTTGGCAATGAGGGACCTCTCAACCCACAGGCAGGCTGCCGAGATTCTTTTCGTACTCCCTTCACGAAGGCATGCGGTATTTCGGAAAATGAAATTGTAGTTCCTGAGATCCTTTTTTTACACAGTGCCATACAAAACAGACTCAACTATAAGCATTAATAGCGATCGGCCTTGTTAGAAGATACCATGAAAGTCTTGCTTGCTGGCAAGGTGGAGATTCGTAAATTGCACGACGGAGACGAGCTAAAAGTCTTGCTTGCTGGCCACTGCTGCAGTCATGATTTTCCATCTGCCTCTGCAGGTGCATTCAACAGATCAGCCTCCCCGTCCTCAACGAGGTACTGCTGGAAGTGAGACGCGTTGGCAGAGATGCAGGTCTGCAGCGCGGAGAACTGGGAGACGCAGTCTGAACCCTGCAGTCAGAGCGACAAGGGGAGAGGGAGAGGGGGTGAGATGCGCAGCGAGGCGTGAGCATGTGAGATGCATTAGCCGAGATGCAGGACTGCAGTGCGGAGAATTGCGAGACACATGCTGAACCCTGCAGTCAGAGACACGAGCGGGCGGAGGAGGGGGGGGGGGGAGGGGATGGGGAGTTGCGTGTGTATGTGAGAGGCGATGGTAGAGATGCGCAAAGGAAATGCAGAGAATTGAACAGCTCGAATTTCTCTAAAGAAAACGCTCTAGCACACAGTTAACCAGGCTTTTCATTCATTGAATTCATGGGGTTTGATCCGTCGTCCTAGAACCATTCAAGTTGATGGAAATAAGACCTCCGCAGCCCACCTGTCCGCTACTGACAGCGCTCGAACACTCCTCCTCCCCTCATCCCCTTCACCTGGTCGTCCTCCTTGCTAACATAGTAACACCGAAAGCTCTCAGCAAACTGCTTCCAGAACAGAACGCCCCTCCCCCTCTCTCACCTGCAGCACTGGCAATCCTCGTCTGCTCCTCTCACCTGCTCCATGCTATTCCCATCCCATCCTCCCTCCTCACCTGGCCCACCCCATTCTCACCCGATCCTCCTCCTTGCTGACGTAGTGACACCGGAAGCTCCCAGCACGTTTCCGCATCAGAACAGCTTAGTAGCAGCAATGGGAATCCTCAGCTCATCCCCTCCACTTCAAACCTCCCTTTCTTCCCCCCTCGTCCCCCCCCCCCATTCTCACCTAATCCTCCTCCTTGCTGACGTAGTAGCACCGAAAGCTCTCAGCAAACTGCTCCCAGCACGCCGCTCCACCTCGACCACCTGCAGCATTGACAGTCCTCTGATCTGCTCCTCCCATCTGCTCCATGCAATTCCCATCCCATCCTCCTTCCTCAGCTGGTCCCCCCATTCTCACCTGATCCTCCTCCTTGCTGACGTAGTAACACCGGAAGCTCTCTGCAAACTGCTCCCAGCACGCGCCGTCTCTCAGCTTGTCCAAACACGGACACTCCAGGGCCCTCTGTGCCCTCTCCTCATCACTCTCCGCCTCCCCACCGCCGCCTCCCTCCCTCCCTCCTGTAGCTTGACTCTCCGCCTCTGGTGGGAGAAGGGCACGCCATGGGATGGATGGAAGCATAGTAGGATGAAAGATGGATACTCCAGGGGCCTCTGTGCCCTCTCCTCATCACTCTCCGCCCCCCCCCCTCCGCCTCCCTCTCGTCCTCCTGCAGTTCGGCTTTCCGCCTCTGGTGACAGAAAGGCACGCCAAGGGATGGATGGAAGCACAGTAGGATGAAGCCGAAATTGTCCCTTGATTCAACCTAAGCAATGCCAATTAGCCGGATGGGAAAGTGGGGGAATGCTGGCTGCAGCGACGCAATGCGCAGAATACGCATAAAGCATCTGCATGCAAGTCTCACGGCACCCTAGAGCGGAAGAACGAGAATTCCGGGCCTGATCAAGGGTGCAACGACCATGGGTAACACGGCTAAGGATACATACGAGCAATAGGTGGTGCGAGGACCATGGCAAAGGCCTTACCAGCAATAAGAGAAGCAAGGTCCGCCTCGGGTCCCTATATGGAACCAGATCTAGCGTCCCGACTCGTGGAACTCCAGCATATAATCAGGTTGCTTTGAAGATTTTCAAAAGCACCATGGCTAACGCCTTACCAGCAATCAGGGAAGCAAGTCCTTCCAAGGAACCAGATCTAGCGTCCGAGTCGCGGGGCTCTTGAGCTGGCTCAACAGTCGGCGCGGAAGGAGTTGCGGAGTGGTGGGGTGCGGTGGAGGGGGGTGAGGCGAGAGAGGGGGAAGGGGAGGCGGAGGGCGTGGAGTCTGTGGGGCGACCCATGGCGGAAGGGCGTGAAGGGGCGGCGGGGGTGAGGGAGGGGAATGATGAGGGAGGTGCGGAGACTGGGGAATAAGTGGGGGGAGGTGGGGAAGGAGAGGGCGGAGGGGGATTAGGCGAAGGGAAGGCGCGGAAGAGGGTGGAAGGGGGACGAGGCGGGTGGGGATGCGCCACGGTGAATCGCGGTTATACACGGTGACTAGGAGCGAATTCAGGATCTGTGCCGGTACAGAGATAGTCTATTTGATCGAATGGTGCGAGGATCGCGATGCTGACGTGCGGACTTGCGTTGACTCAAAGACGGCGAATCCGACGTGGCAATGAAAGGACGAGAGTAAACGGCTCAGGGCTGGTCGACGGGAAGGGAAGGAGAGGTAAGCTCGGGGGATGACGGGGAGGACCCCTCGGAGGGATGACGGGGAGGACCCCTCGGAGTGAAGATGAGAAACGGCGAGGACGAGCGACTCGGAGAACGCGGGCGACAATGTTGCTGCGAATGCGCGGCGCGATAGGAGCATAAGCGGATCAGCTAGGGGGCGAGACGGAGAAGAGAAGCGTGGGGGGAGGCCGTGGAATGCGATGGAGGATGGGATGGCGTAGGAGTTGGTCCACTGGAGTTCATGATGGACTCGCCATCGTACTGAAACCCCGTTGTATTAATGTAGAACCTAAGCAAACCGCTTATAACCATGTAAAAGTTACCGCGAGAAGCTGTGGTGGACGGCTATACGCGCTACTGCAAGTGGAAGAAACTGTTTCTAAATCTGTATCCAATTGACATAATCGTGGATGGAAAAGTCAGTCCCAGGTAGTTACAGTCGAAAGTGAAAACTTTCGCAGAGTATTGGAACCATTTCGGGGTACGCGAAAACCATTTCGGAAGTTACGACTTTCGCCAGAACCACAAATAGTTGCAGTCGTCCTACACGCTACCTATCTTCCCCACACCACACCCTTATTTCCAGAAGCATCGATTTCACTGTCACTCTCTCGCTAGCTTGTAGAGCTCACGTGCCGTAGAGATACGTACGAATCTTTAAATTTTTGAAGTAGGTGCCTTACTACGCTGATACTCTGTGAAAAGACGGGAGGTCGGTTTTCGTACGGGTTAGAAGAGATGATTGAAGTGGTGCTCAACGATCGGCTAGGGAAGAAGATTAGGGTGAAGTGTAACGAGGATGACACTATCGGGGATCTGAAGAAGCTGGTCGCAGCGCAGACGGGGACGCGGCCCGAGAAGATTCGGATTCAGAAGTGGTACAACATCTATAAGGACCACATCACGCTTGGCGATTACGAGATTCACGACGGCATGGGTCTCGAGCTTTACTATAATTAATCGCCAGGCGAATCTCCAGGCTCCATAAATCGCTAAACTACCATGTATGCCGGAGGCGATTGATGGTCGGTCAGAAGCAGGTCTATCGTTTTATGTTAATCGACAATTCGACGTACTTTAATTCGCACAGTGATTTAACCTTTCCTAGCGCTAGGGCTTCATGCTTCTCTAAGCTGTATATTTCCACTAGAAAGACGCCAGACACGTAGTTCTTTTGGGCTCGTCCATGGCCTTTTGGTTTCCGAACGTGGTGTACCACTACTGTATTCGCTGCACGTTTCCTGGCTCCTTGTCACCATCCTCTGTGAAGGATTTGTCAATCATCTTCTGATTGCCCTGTGTTGACTGCCTACATATTTTGAGAAACCCTGAGCTGAAAATTGGCCGACGCAGTAGCTAATGGCAGCTACCTTATTAGTTTGCTACCTTATTAATTTATCAACCGATTTTAGAGCCAATGTGTGTGATAATTCACTACCGTACAAGAATCTAGGCATACGGTACTTTCAAGATGCTGTGACATTAGACACAGTACTGTATGTTAGTCCTGCATAGAGCAGAAACCCTAGCAACATTATGAGTGGCTGCCATACTTGAACAACAGTAGGCGAGGGAGGGAGAGGAGAACATCAACTCTTGCTGCTCGTCAATCCATAACAGCACAAATCCTCTCTTTGCTGCATCCTTTCGTCCTGCCTACGGGACATAATGCCACGAGATGACGCCATACTTGGGGAGCAGCTTGGACGGAGTAGAAGAGCGAGTATCAACTCCTGCTGCTGGAGACTGGGCACGTGTTCCACATGTCCCCCCCAGAACAGCATGGACGCTCGTCTGGGAGCCATTTTGTGTCACCTAATGGACCGCTCTGTGTCATGTCGAGGTGATGTCATGTGCTGATGTCACACGACATGGATGTCATGAGATGATGTTATGAGACGATGTCATACTTGCAGAGCTGCTTGGATGGAGCGAGTGAGCGAGAGAATCTCAAACGGCGGTCGGTCGGCTACAGCCTTGGCTGTAGCAGGGCAGGAGTCCGTTATCCAGAAGTGTGCAAAGCCCTCCGATGGATTGCCTGGGGACAAAAAAGACAGGACACGTGAGTCCAAGTCACGGCTAAGCTGTCATTCTGTCTGTGAATTCGCAGCATGGGTGCTCTATGGCCTCTCCATTTGCATCATGCTGAATCGACACCATTCCGGTTAGAAAACACCCCATGCGCCCTGTACGACGTGCTTGTATGTGCCCCAACCGTGATTTCGTGCCCCAAAACATGACTACGGGCCTCATCATAACTCAATAATATGCACATCATAACTTAGTCAACACACTCCTCTCACCATTTGCATCGTGGTTGAATCGTCGCCACGTCTGGTTGGGGAACACCCCGTGGGTCGCATATGCACTCACTTTCGCCGCTCCATGCGCTGCCAGGAGCCTCTGTGAGATGGAATGCACGCAAGGGGAGCATGAAGGAGTGCACGCAGGGGAAGCAGAGGCAGTAGGAAATTATTTGGGTGATCAGCCACTGCAACCATTACATTGCATGGGTTACATACGCGCTCACTTTCCCCACTCCATGCGCTGCCAGGAGCCTCTGTGGTGGGGTGCAATTCACACAAGCAGGGGAACCATCTGAGTGATCAACCATTGCAACCATGGCGTTCCATTCCATGGAATATCATCGCTTGTCATGGCAACCCCGCCTGCCATCCTAATCCCACCATACATGGCATTCGATGAGCGTTGATCCCGACTGCACAAGGTCATCCACATTCACCACGTGCCATCCCTGAGAGTTGCCCTCCTTTACCTGGTGTCCTGGTGGCCACGCTGCCACCATGTTCCTGTGCTACAGTCTGCCTACCTGCCACTCTAGTCCCACCCCACCTGGCACTCTATGAGAGTGGATCCCGACTGCACCAAGTCATCCACGATCACCGTGCCGGCCCTTGGGATTGCCCTCCTTGATTAGTGATGGTCACTTGTTCCTATGCTGCTGTCTGCCCTACCTGTCACTCTAATCCCACCTGGCACTCTATGAGAGTCGACCCCGACTGCACCAGGTCATCCACAATCACCATGTGCCGCCCCTTGGGATTGCCCTCCTTCAGCTGCACTGTTCATTCATAGTCACACTGCCATCATGCTGCCACCATGTTTCCGGGCTACAGTCCGCCTACTTGCACTCTAATCCCACCTGGCATTCAATGAGCGTCGATCCTGACTGCACCAGGTCATCCACAATCACCACGTGCCGCCCCTTAGGGTTGCCCTCCTTCAGCTGAACAATGCGCTTCTCCCCCTCGCGCACCTTGGTGCAAATTACCTGGTGGTACAAGGGGGATTGCGCAAGACAGACAGGGAGTGGCACAGAGCGAATGCACGAGTGAACAACGGCAATCAAAGCCCCCTTGAGCTGCACGATGCGCTTCTCCCCCTCGCGCACCTTGGTGCAGATCACCTGGTAGTACAGACAAAGGAGGGGCGGAGGAGGGATTGTGCAGGACACACAGGGAGCAGCACAAGCAGTGGGTACTCCAGGCAGCACCAGTGCCTTACACCACCCTCTCAGCTGAACAATCCGTTTTTCCCGTGCACCTTGGTGCAAATCAACTGGTGGTACAGACAAGGGGGAAAGGGATTGTGCAGGACAGATAGGGAGCAGCACAAGCAGTGGGCACCCTTGAGCTGCACGATGCGATTCTCCCCCTCGCGCACCTTGGTGCAACTCACCTGCACATAGCAAGACAGAGAGAGCAGCACATTAGAGTATTTGAATCGTCCTCACTTGAACCCTCCTTCACCTGCACGATCTGCGTCGCTCCCTTACGCATCTTGGTGCCAATCACCTGACCTGACATACGTACCATGGGGTAGAAGCTACCAGCTCCTGACATACGTACCATGGGGTAGAAGCTACCAGCTCCTGACATACGTACCATGGGGTAGAAGCTACCAGCTCCTGACATACGTACCATGGGGTAGAAGCTACCAGCTCCTGACATACGTACCATGGGGTAGAAGCTACCAGCTCCTGACATACGTACCATGGGGTAGAAGCTACCAGCTCCTGACATACGTACCATGGGGTAGAAGCTACCAGCTCCTGACATATACGTACCATGGGGTAGAAGCTACCAGCTCCTGACATACGTACCATGGGGTAGAAGCTACCAGCTCCTGACATACGTACCATGGGGTAGAAGCTACCAGCTCCTGACATACGTACCATGGGGTAGAAGCTACCAGCTCCTGACATACGTACCATGGGGTAGTGCTGCAGTTGCTTGTGGAACCTCTTCCATGCACCCTCGTCAGGGAATGCGATCGTTATCTGCATGCATGGCATGAGGGCGCATGGCACATGGCATGAGCATAAGTGGCACTTGAGAGAGCAGGTGGCATGCATGACGAGTTGAACTTGAACATGGCATTCTGGCACACATGAATCGAAAATCATCCCTCACCCAATTCCTTGGCCACTTGATTCAACACCATTACACCCATCTGAACACCCACCCAAGCACTTAGTCCAACCGAATGGCCTCCCTGATCCAACCAGCCTCTAACTTCCCTGCCCTTTATGTGCACATCCTTGGAGTCAGGCAGTTGGTGCAGGCGGTGCTTCAGCTGCGGAATGCAACCAATCACCAACTCTCATCGCTCCTCCACATCCTTTTATCACCTATACAACCCATCCCCCACCTCCCCATCACCCTCCTTCCACTCACATTATCCGAGTCCGGAAATTCGTGCAGTCGGTGTAAGAATGCTATCAATCATTCTACTTATTTAGAATGCTAAAAAAACTGTTTCAGCAGAGAAATTCTATCAATCATCCTACTCCATCTCTCCACCACTGCCTTACTCGTCACCTAAGCCCAACCTCCTGCATCCCGTCCCCCCTTCCCAACTCCCCAACTCCCCGCTCACATTATCCGAGTCCGGGAGTTGGTGCAGGCGGTGCTTTAGTAGGGGAATGCCGCTTTCAAAGCACGGCAGAACGTTGTCTCCAAAGTAAAACCTCTCCTGATGTGGGGAAAGGAGGGGGGGAAGAGAAAGGGGGAGGGGGAGGGGGAGGGGGAGGGGGAGGGGGAGGGGGAGGGGGAGAAGGAGGGGGAGGAGGAGGACGGGGTAGGGGAAGGAGAAGTGGAAGGAGAAGTAGAAGGAGAAGGGGAAAAAGGTTGTGGAGAAGGGGGGCGGTATAAAAGGGAAGGTAGGGCCCGAGTGCCGCTCTCCAAATCAGAACCGCTCCTGATGGAAAGAGAGCAGGAAAAGGGTTGCGGAGGAGGTGCGGGGGAGGTGCGGGGGAGGTGCGGCGGAGGAAAACGATCGAAGGATGAGGTGAAGTCGCTCTTAGCCTTCGCTCTCTCATTCCCTTGCCTTTCACACCTGGATTTGTTGTCCTTCCCGTCATACTCTATGACAACGGCCGTTCAAGAGTGGGTGGGCTTGTGCTTCCCGTTCATACTCTTCCCGTTAACACTCACGACCGTTCAGTACCAGCCAGGAAGAGTGGGTGGGCGATTGCACAGGACGAGGGGATTTCCACCCTCCCCAGACACCACCGCCCCGCCCACCTTCCCCTTGGTACCCACCTGCAGCACGTAAATGTCGAAGATGACGAGGCTGGTGGGCCTTCCCCGCGAGATGGGGATGTTGGAGAGGATACGGGAGAGAGTGAATGAATGCACCTACCCCCAACCCAGCAGTACCTACCTTTCCTCCACTGCCTCCTGCCTAATAGCACCTGCAGCGCTAGTAGCCACCCACCTGCAGTGCATGAATGTCGAAGATGACGACGCTGGTGGGGCCTCCGCGCGAGATGGGAATGTTGGAGAGGATTCGCGAGAGAGTGAATGCTGTTGCCACATCCCCTTCGTCCTCCATTCGCTCGCTGCAGAGAAAATGGCAAGGGGGGAGGAGGGGGGTGGGGTTTGTGGGGAAGGCACGGAGGGAAGGGAGGGAGGGAGGGAGGAGGAGCAGTGGATATGAAATGAAACGAGCGAGGGAGGGCAGGATAGGAATGCACGAAATGAAATCACGCCATTGGTTGAAAGATGATCAGGGTTGTTTGAAATGCTCACTCCTTAGAATGCTCACCGAATGTTCCCTGAACGATAACTGAATGTTCGTTAAAAGCGCACCTGGTGCAAGGGCAGGACCAGAGTGAACGACTCGACGAACATCCGCTCGATTGCGTAAATGATGGACAGCTGCTCGAAGATGGCTTTCTCACCGAAACTTCACCTCGTTCACCTGATGCTTCACCCAGTGCTAGTTGAGAACATTCACTGAATCTTCACCTGGTCCTAGTCGGGAAGAATGGCAGGACGAGAGTGAACGACTCCAGGAACATCCTTGGGATGGCGTAGATGATGGACAGCTGCTCGAAGATGGCTTGGAATGTTCACCTGGTGCTAGTAGGGAACATTCAGTGAATGTTCTTACCTGGTTCCAGTTGGGAAGAATGGCAGGACGAGTGTGAACGACTCCACGAACATGCGCGGGATGGCGTAGATGATGGACAGCTGCTCGAAGATGACAGCTGGCGAGCTGAAGGACGCTAGGAACGCCACGTGGCGGCCCCTGATTCCATGCGCGTTCGGCACAAAGAGGTTCGGAAAGCCGTCCTCGAACTTGCTGCGGAAAGGGGGTTGGAGGTGTGGCGGGAGGGGGAGAGTAGGGGAAGGGGGGGAAGGAGGGTAGGGAGAGAGGGGAGGGAGGGAAAGAAGGGGGGAACGATCCAAGGAGGAAGGGGGGAAAGCGTGAGAAACTAAGAGGTTCGAAAAGCCGTCCTCGAACTTGCTGAGGAAAGGGGGAAGGGGGGGAGAGGGGAGGAAAGGGGGAACGATTCGAAGGGGAAAGGGGGGAGCGATCGGAGGGTGGGGTGGAAGGGGGTAGCGTTCGGCACAGAGAGGTTCGGAAAGCCGCCCTCGAACTCGCTAAAACATAGGGGGTTGGTTACTGGAAAGAGCGGGGGAGAGAGGAAACACATCGAGAGAGAGGGGGAAAGAGGGGGAGGATTGGGTGGGTGGGAGTGAAGGGGAAGGGAAAGGCATTCAAGAGGGAGGGGAGGGGAAGGGGAAGAGAGAGGAGACAAATAGCGTGCGGGGCTAGAAAATACGCGGCTAGAGAATAACGCACGAGAGCCTTGAGACTGTAACTCACACCCGCGCGGCCACTCACCCCCATTCGATCGGCTTCAGCTCGATATTATCCAAGTCCTCCGCGATACTCGCCGCGAGTTCCGCCATCTCGCTACAGTAGAACAGGCACACCTGCTTCTTCGACGGCCGGTCCAGAATATGACAAACCTGGCCGTCCACTAAATCTTCCATCATCAAATCGTATCCCGACGACAGCCGCCCGTTCACGGATCCCCCCCGTTTTGTCCTACTCGCGGCGCCATTTGCTGCGCCGTTGGCCGGCGGGGCTTCCGCCAGCCGCCCCATGACCGCGGCTGCGCGCGCCAATGCTGGGGGCGCGCGGAGAAGGCGTCCGCTTCCGCTTCCGCGCTGTCGGGGAAACCTTCCCCGCGTTTGATGTTCTCTCACTCCCGCACGCCGCGATCCGGGAAAGCCTCCCATCCGCGATAACAGCGGCTCCGCTACACGGCATTCTACGGCTGCGATGAGATTCGCAGAAGCCGCGAGCGGAAAGGGAGACGACGGGAGGACGCTGCCGCATTGAGTGTGTAATCGGTGAGAAAGGTTTGTTTGCGAGGACGAGCAAAGTGCATGTGCGAGATCGGCGGCGATTGTGCCGGCTGCCATGGCTGCTAACCGAATGGCCGGCTTCAGATGCAAGACGGGAGCCAGCTCACACCGTGTGACTGGGTTCGGTGGAAATGGCGAGTGGGGATGGTAATTTGAGACACACTGACAGGGTTGGCAGCTGGGAAGTGTAATAGTTGAATAAAACCAAGGAATAAATGCGATCGATATTAGCACGCCGTTGAAAGCGGCAGCAGGAGCGGCTAGAAAGGCTCAAGCGATGATTGAAGGAACACTGATCAGCTGCTAGCTGCTAGCTGCTAGCTGTGATCGGAGTAACGAAAGAGAGCCTCCTAAAAGGTTCCGTGGCTACTTGTCTATACTCCAAGAGTGGAAAATGAAAGGGTAACACAGTAACCAGACAGGAGACTGCCCGAGATCCTTTTCGCCATGATCTTCGCGCTAGAGCCTGCATTTCAAGGCTCGTTCAGCCGGGGAATATATCATTCACATCAGGCCGAATCAGCCAAGCATCAGACGCCAGGTGGGCGTCTACTTGGTTTGGACAAACCGAGCTTCCACACAAGTCTCGGCATGGGCGAATCGAAACAGGTCTGCAGAACAAGAGGACGCTTGGCAGTGACGCCGAACCACGAACACAGGCCTCCTACCTCGGCGAATAATCACCTTAGCCAATCGCAGTGCGCCACCACCGCCGCTTCGCCTCGCACTCGGAGCCGCACAGCAGCCACCACCTCACCTCCACATTTTGAAGCAACTAGGGCGTGAACCAGCGGCTTTCCACATCGGATTTAGTTCTTGTAGCTTTCTGTTACAAGTGCAATTGAATGAAACTAGCTAGGATTGCACTAAACGGGCAAGAATATTACAATGTGAGGGAAGGCAAGATCGAACATTTATAACGAAACATGCAAACAGTAGCGCGAACTTGCGAGCTAGCTAGTGCAACACTCGCATCTAGGTTCGGGCTAGTCCCGAAGCGGAGGTCGACACGGCCGAGTACACAGAAGTGCTTGGTCTGGTAAAACTGGCGCACAATGTGGCGGACGTCGTTAATCAGTAACAACGAGCGGTCGGGTGTTGTACGCGTTATTTTGGTGCGCATAAAGAAATCCTGGAAAAAAATCCCTACACTATCCTCCTCCTCAATAAGCCTTCCGCTTAAGTCAAAGCGTGTACTTCGCGGAATCCTCGGCTCCTACAACACTCGTGGAGGACAGGGTATTTCACAATGCTACCCAGGGTTATCCAGCTGTTTTCAGTTGGCATACGATATTTCAGCTGTTTTTAGTTGGCGTTCGATCTTTCATCTGTTTTCCGAGATCATTGGGGCTGTCGGATCTGATGGCTGAGAACTTTCTCGGCTTTGACGATCAGTTCATGTAAAATATATAATATATATTGTACGCTGTAGTGAGGTGCCTTCTAGGGGGTACAGTGTCAAACTTATATGCTGCATGTTGTGTAGGCTGTAGTGGGGTAGCCCATATGGGGTACAACCCAATTAGAGTTTGCTACTTGTACTCCTGCATGCTGCTAGTTCACACCATCCTCGTTCATTATTCTGACATGGTTTCAGAGCAGGTCCTGCCATAGGACCGTTTTTTTAGGGCCCACCGAATAGTTCCCTGCCCGTAGCGCGTTACCCTGCCCGTAGCGCCCTACCGTGTCCGTCGCGCTGCCCCACCAGTCGCGTTACCCTGCCCGCGCGCCGCCCTGCTGGCTGCCGCGCTGCCTTGCCCTGCCCTGCGTTGCGCTGCCTAGCGCGCGCTCTGCCCTGCCCTGCGTTGCATCGCCCCACGCACGCCCTGCCCTGCGTCGCGCTGCCCGCGCACGCCCTGCCCTGCCCCGCGTCGCGCCGCCCTGCGCACGCCCTGCCCGTCGCGTCGCGCGCCCCTGCTGCCCGTCGCGTCGCGCGCCCCTGCTGCCCGTCGCGCCGTGCGCCCCTGCTGCCAGTCGCGTCGCGCCGCCCGTGCGCTCCTGCTGCCCGTTGCGTCGCTCGTGCGGGCTGCCCCAGCCCGTCGCGTCGCCCGTCTGCCCTGCCTCTGCCCGTCGCGTCGCCCGTGCGGGCTGCTCCAGTCCGCCGCGTCGCCCGTCGCGTCGCCCGTCTGCCGCGTCGCCCGCCGCGTCGCCCGTCGCGTCGCCCGTCGCGTCGCCCGTCGCCCCGCCTCTGCCTGTCCGCGCGCCGCCCCTGCCTGCCCGCGCGCCGCCCTCTACAGCCCGCGCGCCGCCCTGCTGCCCGCGCTCTGCCCTGCCCCTGCCCGTCGCGTTCGCCTTGGCAGCCCGCGGGCCGCCCTCTGCAGCCCGCGCGCTGCCCTTGCCTGCCCGCACGCCCTCCCCTGCCCGAGCGCCGCCCTACTTGCAGCGCGCCGCCCTGCTCTGGCCGCGCGCCGCCCTTCTCTGACCGTGCGCCGCCCCGACCTACCCTAGTGCCCGCTATGACGTCTCTACGAGGTAGCGGTGAGAGTGGTGGCGGCGGTGGTGGCAGCAGTGGGAGTGGTGGCGGCGGCCGTAGTGGCAGTCTCGGAGGAGTTGTTCGGTGGGGAGTTTCTGGCGGTGGCCAGATGCAGCTCCAGCGGCGTCCGCGCGAGACCCTCACGCCCCAGCAGCTTCGTGAGTGGTTCGTTCAGCGTGGGGCGTCTCAGAGTACTGCTCGCTGCCCGTACGTCATTCACACAGGTGATCGGGCTGGTCAGACTTGCGGGACGGTTGGTCACACACAGTCCCGCTGCTTCTCCTGTCTGAGCGACGCCTGGCGTGCAGAGTTTGGCGACGCGGCTGAGCTCCCCCGCTGGCTGGAGCTGCTTAGGCAGAGGGTGGATATCTTTGCTCTTGACTATGATGCTATCCTCACTGCCATTTATGCATTGACTGTTAGTGCTAAGGGTGACTGTTATCTGTGTGTGCCGCCCAACCCAGGTATAGAGGCTGCTGCTCTAGGTGCTAGTGAGTCTGCTCTCTCTAGTACTGCGCCTGCTGCGGCCTTGCACACCTTCACGCTTGACTCAGGTGCTTCCCGAAGTTTATTTCGCGACAGTACCACAGTCACACCACTCCCTGCACCTGTTGCAGTCTCTCTGGCTGACCCCTCTACGGGCCCAGTCCTTGCACGTTCCTCCACTGTTCTCCCGTATCCGGGGGTTCTGTCTGGCTCACTGTCAGGTCTTCACCTCCCCTCGTTCTCTACGAACTTGGTGAGCAACGCCGTCCTTCAGGATGAGTGGGTTGATACCTTCACCCCTGGCGGACAGCGTGTGGCGATCTGTACGTGCTCCCGGACTGGACGTCACCTGGCCACGTTCACCCGTCGGCCTGGGTCGAGTCTGTACACACTGACTACTGAGCCTCCCCGGGTAGCTGCGTCTGCGTCTGCGTCAGGTCAGCTAGCGGCCCCCTGCTCGTGTCGCGCCCTGTCGCACCGGACGCTCCTTTGGCACCACCGTCTTGGTCACCCCTCCGTGCCACGCCTCCCTGGCATGCACTCCCGTCTCCTTGTCTCTGGTCTTCCCATGTCTCTGCCTCCACTCCCACCCTCGCCTGCCCCTCCCTGCCTTCCCTGTCTCGAGGGGCGGCAGCGCGCCGCTCCTCACTCCTCCTCGTTTCCCCCGACGACTGCTCCCCTGCAGACTCTCCACATGGACGTGTGGGGCCCAGCCCGTGTCCGTGGACAGGGCCGCGAGCGCTACTTTCTGCTGGTTGTTGACGACTACTCGCGTTACACCACGGTCTTCCCCTTGCGCAGCAAGGGGGAGGTCCTTGATGTTTTAATCCCTTGGATCCACGCTGTCCATCTCCAGCTCCGCGAGCGGTTCCACGCGGACCTTCCATTCCTGCGTCTGCACTCTGACAGAGGTGGTGAGTTTTCCTCCGACCTCTTGCGGGAATTTTGTCGTGGAGAGGGCATTCTCCAGTTGTTCACGCTTCCGGCCACTCCGCAGCAGAATGGGGTTGCTGAGCGCCGCATTGGCTTAGTCATGGAGGTCGCTCGTACCTCCATGATCCATGCAGCTGCCCCCCACTTTCTGTGGCCGTGTGCGGTCCGGTACGCTGCACATCAGCTCAACCTCTGGCCCCGTGTCTCCTTGCCGGAGACCTCGCCTACACTGCGTTGGACGGGGAAGGTTGGCGATGCGTCGGTGTTCCGGGTCTGGGGCTCTCGTGCCTTTGTCCGCGATACGTCCGCGGACAAGCTCTCCTCCCGCGCCATTCCCTGCGTCTTCCTTGGCTTTCCCCCTGACGCGCCTGGCTGGCAGTTTTACCACCCCACCTCGCGCCGTGTCCTGCCCTCTCAGGACGTCACGTTTGACGAGTCGGTTCCCTTTTACCGTCTCTTCCCCTACCGCACTGCCCCTCTCCCCCCCCCGCCGCTCTTCCTCGCACCAGGTCCTCCTCCGGTAGACCCCCTCCCCCCTCAGGGTCCTGCTCCCTCAGGTGTGTCTCAGGTAGACCCTGTCGAGCCTGTCGAGGTCGCTGTCGACTCTGGTGCTGCTGGGGGTGGTGCTGCTAGGGGTGCTGCGTCTGGGGGTGCTGAGCCTGAGCGTGTGGAGCCGGGGGGTGCTGAGTCTGGGGTTGCTGAGTCTGAGGGTGCGGAGCCTGGGGGTGCTGAGCCTGAGCGTGCGGAGCCTAGGGGTGCTGAGCTTGGGGGTGCTGAGCCTGAGCGTGCTGCGCCTGGAGGTACTTTGTCTACTGGAGGTTCTCCGGGTGCCTCGTCACGGCGGGAGACTCTCTCTCCACCGCAGCTGCGCGAGTGGTTTGCTCGGCGCTGGAGCCTTCGGATTGACGCTGCTAGAGCTGGGGAGCCTGCCGCTGGAGACCCTGGAGCTGGAGGCGCTGGAGATGGAGGCACCGGAGGTGCTGGAGCTGTTGGTCCTGGAGGTGCTGGAGGTACTGGAGGTTCTCCGGGTGCCTCGTCCCGGCGGGAGCCTCTCTCTCCATCGAAGCTGCGCGAGTGGTTTGCTCGGCGTTGGAGTCTTCAGAGTGGCGCTGCTGGAGCTGGTGGTGCTGCAGGTGCTGGAGCTGCTGGAGCTGGAGCTGCTGGAGGCACTGGAGCTGGAGCTGCAGGAGGTGCTGGAGCTGCTGGTCCCGGAGGTGCTCGTACTGGAGGTACTGGAGCTGCTGGAGCTGGTGGTGCTGCAGGTGCTGGAGATGCTGGAGCTGGAGCTGCTGGAGGCACTGGAGCTGGAGCTGCTGGAGGTGCTGGAGCCGCCGGTCCCGGAGGTGCTCGTACTGGAGGTACTGGAGTTGCTGGAGCTGGTGGTGCTGCAGGTGCTGGAGCTACTGGAGGTGCTGGAGCCGCTGGTCCCGAAGGTGCTTGTACTGGAGGTACTGGAGCTGCTGGAGCTGGAGGTGCTGCAGGCGTTGGAGCTGGAGGCGCTGGAGCTGTTGGAGCTGGAGGCGCTGGAGCTGGCGCTGCTAGAGGTGCTGGAGCAGCTGGTCCCGAAGGTGCTCGTACTGGAGGTACTAGAGCTGCTGGAGCTGTCGGTGCTGCAGGCGTTGGAGCTGGAGGCACTGGAGCCGGAGACCCTGGAGCTGGAGGTGCTGGCCCTGGGGGTGCTGGTGCTGTTGGTGCTGGTTCTGGAGGCACTGTGCGGCCGCGACCTTACTTCGTTCCACTACTTCAGCAGGTTCTTGGTCTCCCGCCTTCTACTGGCCTCACTCCTCCCTTACTGTGTCCACCGCCTGACCAGTCGCAGCCACAGTTACAGCCAGCCTCCCCACTGCATGCTCCTTCTCCTTACACTGAGCAGACAGGAGGTTTAGGAGCGCGTCGTGAGCCTGCGTCTCGTCCTGCGTCGCTTGTTCGCGCTGTTCGCACTAGTCGTCGTGTTCCGCGTCCGCGTCCTCCTCCTGTCCCTGGCACGCACCAGATGGCCCTTCGTCCTTCCTCTGGTCCACATCGTGTCCCTCTACCGTCTCCTCCTACGTCCTCTCTTCCTGACATTCCTGACCCGCCGTCAGACCTTGCTCGTGCTGCCAGTCCTAATGTCACTCGTCTTCTAGCCACTGTTGTCACTGACCCTTCGTTTGACTCCACTGCTGCGTCTGCCCTAGTTGCTGAGCTTGTTGACTTTGCTGCCGCCTGTCGCCTCGACTACGCCGCTAGTCTTGTTGCTGAGTCTAAGTCTGTCTGTCCTCCGTCCGTCGGGGGTGAGTGTGCTCTTGGCACGGACGTCCTTGAGGACAGGCAGGAGGACTTGTGTTTTGCAGCTGCTGTACCTCATCTCGTGTCCATGCTGATTGCACCTGAGGGAGACCCGGATGCACCAGACATCCCGACCCCGCGCTCTTACGCAGAGGCGATTGATGGTCCCTACTCCTCTCAGTGGCAGACAGCCATGGACGCAGAGATGGCATCCTGGAAGTCCACAGGCACTTACGTCGACGAGGTTCCCCCACCTGGGGCGAACATCGTTAGTGGCATGTGGATTTTCAGGGTGAAGAGGCCGCCGGGTTCTCCGCCTGTCTTCAAGGCGCGTTACGTTGCACAAGGCTTCAGTCAGCGACAGGGAGTTGACATCTTCCAGAACTTCTCCCCTACCCCCAAGATGACCACTCTTCGGGTGCTGCTGCACGTCGCCGCTCAGCGTGACAACGAGCTTCACTCTCTTGACTTCAGCACAACTTTCTTACAAGGCAGCCTGCACGAGGAGATCTATCTGGCTGCGCCGCCCACCTGGCTTCACTGGGTCGTTTCCTGAAGGTACCCAGTGGAGCCTCCGGCGGCCAGTCTACGGTCTCTGCCAGGCGCCTCGCGAGTGGCACGACACACTGAGGACGACGCTTGCGGCTCTTGGGTTTGCTCCTTCGACTGCTGACCTGTCGCTGTTTCTACGCACCGACACTTCGCTGCCGCCGTTCTACATCCTCGTGTACGTCGACGACTTGGTCTTTGCCACTGCTGACACTGAGGGACTGGCCCTAGTGAATTCGGAGCTGCAGAAGAGACACACGTCCATATACCTGGGTGAGCTGCGCAGCTATCTTGGCTTACAGATCACCCGGGACAGAGCACGGCGCACCATTACCTTGACTCAGTCACACATGGTGCAGCAGGTCCTTCAGCGCTTCGACTTTCAGTACTCCTTGCCACAGTCCACTCCTCTGCCTACCGGTCACTCGCTCTCAGCTCCACCTTCGGACGAGTCCGTAGAGCCGAGTGGCCCGTATCCAGAGCTTGTGGGCTGCCTCATGTACCTGATGACCTGCACTCGACCTGACCTTGCTTACCCTCTTAGCATCCTGGCACGCTACGTTGCGCCCGGGAGACACCTACCAGAGCACTGGAAGGCCGCTAAGAGGGTGTTGCGCTACTTGTGCAGTACGTCTGGCATGGGGCTCGTGCTTGGAGGACGGGGTCCAGTTGTCCTCACTGGCCACGGAGACGCCTCTTGGGTTGACGACTTGGCTACGCAGCGGTCGTCACAGGGTTACACTTTCAGCCTTGGCTCTGGCTCTTTTTCTTGGCGGTCTACCCGCTCGTCTTCTGTTCTCAGCTCCAGTTGTGAGGCTGAGATCTACGCAGGGGCCATGGCTGCACAGGAGTTACGCTGGCTCACCTACCTGCTGACAGACTTGGGAGAGCCGCCTCGTTCTCCTCCAGTTCTGTACGTCGATAACAAGGCCATGATTGCCTTGTGTCAGGAGCACAGACTGGAGGACAGGACGAAGCACATCGCTCTGCGCTACTTCCTTGCTCGTGAGTTGCAGCAGCGTGGTCAGCTTCGTCTTGTTTACGTGGCCTCTCGGGCCAACACTGCTGATATCTTCACCAAGGCACTTCAGCCTTGTGATCATCAGCGTTTCTGTACTGTTCTAGGCCTTGTGCCTACTTTGCCTCACTTGCTCACTTCTTGACTTTGCTTGTACTGTGATCTATATACTTATACCTGCATGCTTACACTTGCTAGGTTTTGATCACTGTACTGCTTGTTCTGCATTATATAACTCTGCATGTGAACTGGCCTTGTGGCCACTTGCTTGTGCTCAGAGTGTGTGGTGACTTCGTGATCCACCCTGAGCTTGCTTTGCTTTTCTTGACTGGTCTTGTGACCTCTTGTTCTCCCCCACTTTGCCTATGGGGGTGTGTCAAACTTATATGCTGCATGTTGTGTAGGCTGTAGTGGGGTAGCCCATATGGGGTACAACCCAATTAGGGTTTGCTACTTGTACTCCTGCATGCTGCTAGTTCACACCATCCTCGTTCATTATTCTGACATACAGTTTCTAGGTTTGTGTTACAATCCCAAGTGGGACTTAGCGAAGGATCGTTCTCAGGTTTGGTCGCAGGGTAGTGTTGCAGCGGAAGAGTTGATCTCAAGTCAGAGTGAATGTAAATGACTGAGATTGTTAAAAAGCATGCATACATCGAGTTTATATAAGAATACAAGGGAATACGAAACGACCTAGACTAGCCATGTACTCTAAGGGGTACATTCCCTTATTGCAGCGAGTTCAAACCGTGCGGAGCGGGAACCTGTTTCAAACCTGTTCCCGCTCTTTTCACTTGAAATGTTTCTGCCTGCATCGGTCTTGATCAGATGGTTGCTTGGTGTCGCTTCGATTCTTCTGACTCCTCGTCTTCGTACTCGGTAGAGTCGGCTCCTGCAGCATACAGGAATGCCTTACTCATTTTCACATCGTAACAGTTTGCATATTTGTACCCCATCCCTTTCTATTCTACACATTCTGTTGCTAGCTACTCTTAAGATAGTATTACGAGTAGGTTTGTTCTCGACCGTTCCTAGCCCGTTCCTAGCCTAGCGCGCACCCGTGCCTCCGCGCCTCCGCGCCCTCCCCTTGTGCACCCTCGGCGCCCTCCGCGCCTAGCTCGCGCCTCCGCGCCTAACCCGCGCCACTGCACCCTCCGCGCCTCCGCACCCTCCGCGCCTAGGCCAGCCCGTCGTGCGCCCCTAGGCCAGCCCGTTGCGCGCTCCCTAGGCCAGCCCGTCGCGCGCTCCCTAGGCCAGCCCGTCGCGCGCGTCCTAGGCCAGCCCGTCGCGCGCGCCCTAGGCCTGCCCGTCGCACGTCCTAGGCCAGCCCGTCGTGCGCGCCCTAGGCCAGCCCGTCGCGCGCGCCCTAGGCCAGCCCGTCGCGCGCCCCTAGACCAGCCCGTCGCGCGCGCCCTAGGCCTGCCCGTCGCACGTCCTAGGCCAGCCCGTCGCGCGCGCCCTAGGCCAGCCCGTCGCGCGCCCTAGGCCAGCCCGTCGCGCGCGCCCTAGGCTAGCCTGTCGCGCGCCCCTAGGCCAGCCCGTCGCGCGCGCCCTAGGCCTGCCCGTCGCACGTCCTAGGTCAGCCCGTCGCGCGCGCCCTAGGCCAGCCCGTCGCGCGCCCCTACGCCAGCCCGTCGCGCGCGCCCTTTGCCAGCCCACCCCGCGCCCTAGCCCGCGCCTTCGTCCAAGCCGCGCCCTGCTAGCGTCCTCGCCTTAGCCCGCGCCCTGCCCTAGCCCGCGCCCTGCCTTAGCCCGCCCCCTGCCTAAGCCACTTCTCCTCCACCCTTCTCCGGGCCCACACCATTCCTACTACTCTTGGTTTCCGTTTCAGCGGCTGGAGGCCGCTCGCTCACTGTGGTAGATCGCTCTAGGACCGGTTAGCTCCCCACTCCATGCTCCTAGCCTAGCTTGCTCCGTACTCCGACTATCCCTCGCCTAGGTCCACCTGGCGCTCCGAGCAGTTCTTGCTCCTTGCTCCTAGCTCCGCTTGCTCCGGGTTCCGGCCTCTCCTAGCCTAGCCTCCACTATGGAGTCCTCTCGCCGCCTTCGTTTCGACGCGGAGGGCCGCCCGATAGAGTTCGGCACCTAGCTCCGCCAGACTCAGCGCTATCTCACCAGTCAGCGCCAGGATGGCGCCACCCTGTACGCCCACGCGTCCGGCGCCCTCTAGGCACCCCGACGTCCCGAGCCCCTGCCTACCGAGCCTGCCCCGACTTCGGAGGCGCAGGCGGACTACGATCGTCTCGTCTTGGCGCGGGAGGTTTGGGACTCCCGTGACGCTGCAGCTGCTCTCGCGCTGACAGAGCTCCTTCCACCGACTGAGGCCGCTCACTTCGACCTGGTAGAGACTGCGAAGGGGGTTTATGATGCTATCTCTGCACGCTATTCCACCCCTTCGTCTGCCTCCCTCAGCCGCATCCTCATGCCGTTCGTGTTTCCCGACCTCGGCTCGTTTGCGACTATCTCCGACCTAGCCACTCACTTGCGTTCCCTTGTCGCTAGCTACCGTGCAGCCTGCACTGAGGCTCAGCTTCTTGTTGCCCCCCCTCCTATCTGGCTCACCGTCCACTGGGTAGTCACTCGTCTCCCTGACCCCCTCTCCACTGCCCATGACGCGCTTCTCCAGCAACACCCCAGTGAGCTTACGATTGATCTTCTCGAGACCACTCTCGGGAAGATCGAGAGTAACATTCTCTCTGATGCCTCGGCCACTAACGCAGTCGCTCCCCGTCTGTTTGAGGGGTGTGCTGTCCCCCAGCTTCCCACCTTCACTGCTACTCGTGCCTCTGCTGCTGTGTCGGTCTCTGAGGACACTGCAGCTGTTTCTGCCGCTGACCGGCAGAAACGGGGCAAGGGTGGCAAGAAAGGGGGGAAGGGGGGTGGCGGCGGTGGAGGAGGTGGCGGTGGTGGAGGCGGCACTGGGGGTGGCAGTGGTGGCGGCGGCGGTGGTGCACCAGGCGGAGGGAGCCCTGGAGGAGGTGCTGGCCCACCTGCTGGAGGAGGTTCGACCAGCGGTGGTGCGGGGCCCCAGCAGCAGCAGCCACAGCAGCAGCAGCCACAGCAGAGACAGCAGCAGCAGCAGGGACAATAGCAGTGGCACACACCACAACAGTTTTCAGTCGTGGGGACCCCCACTGCAGTCAGGTCCGCAGCAGCACAGGGGCCCTCCGCCACAGTGGGGACCTGGAGGACCTAGGAGCACTGGCCGCAGCAGCAGCACTACCAGCTGGGCCCCGCCCCCCCCCCCTCCGGCGCGACACCGGGCCCTGTGACCACTGGTGCGTCACCGGACCGGGCAGTCCCTGTGTCTGCTTCCGCCGCCTCGACGACCTATACCGTGCACGCTGGGGTCCTGAGGCGACCACCCCGCGCTGGGCTCGCCTGCTAGCCCGTAAGATTCCTGTATTTGAACTGTCTATGGACGATGCTCGTCAGTATGCTTTGTATGCTGATGTTGACTATAGTGCTGATGGATCTGTGTACTCGTGTGTTCGTAGTCTAGGATGCTTGCCTCCTGTTAGTGTAGACCTGTGCCTCTCTAGTCTAGGTGCTTGTGTGTCTGCTCTAGGTGCTTGTGTAGCCTCCGGACCTGGCACACCTCCGGCTGAGGCGTCCCTGTCTTTCACGCTGGACTCTGGTGCGTTGCAGTGTTTCTTCCGCGACCACACGACACTCACACCGCTCCTTGCTCCGGTTCCGATAGCTCTGGCTGATCCTTCTTCAGGACCAGCCGTTGCGCGCAGCTCTACCACCCTCCCGTGCCCCGTGGCCCCCTCTGGTGTTCTGCGTGGCCTCCATATCCCCTCGTTCACTCGGAACTTGGTGGGTGTTGGATACCTCCAGGACCGGGGGATCACCGTTACGGGGGTGGGCGGACTGCGGTCTGTACGGACACTATCACTGGCACTGTTCTGGCCACGTTCACCAGGGAGCCACGCTCTGGTCTCTACGTCCTTCACACCGAGCACTCCCAGGTTTCCACGTCTGCACAGGTCGATGCGTCCCCTCAGGTTCCTGCGTCTACTCCGGTTGTCGAGTCTAGTCCAGTTCCCGCGTCTGGTCAGGTTGCTGCGTCTTGCTCGTGTCGGTCTTTCGCCCACCCGACCGTCTTGTGGCACCACCGTCTTGGCCATCCGTTGACTCCCCGCCTCCGCAGCATGGCTAGTCACCGTCTTGTCTTAGGCCTCCCTCGCGTCTTTGCGTCGCTCTCTCCCTCGCCTGCACCGCCGTGCACTCCTTGCATCGCCGGCCGCCTGCGCGCCACTCCGCACTCCTCCTCCCTTCGTCCAGCCACTGCTCCCTTCCAGACTCTCCACTTGGACGTCTAGGGCCCTGCCCCTACGCTGGGACCTGGGAGGGAGCGCTACTTTATGGTGGTCGTCGATGACTACTCCAGGTACACCACGGTGTTTCCTCTCGCGAAGAAGTCCGAGGTGACTTCTACGCTGATTCGGTGGCTTCTGGCCACTGAGGGCACTCGTGGTAGTCGTGTCCGTTGTCTCCACTCCGACCGTGGGGGTGAGTTTTGCTCCGGCGTCCTTGCCGGGTTCTGCGGCGAGCAGGGCATCAGACAGTCCTGGACGCTGCCGGAGTCCCCACAGCAGAATGGGGTTGCTGAGCGCCGCATTGGCTTGGTCATAGACATCGCCCGCACGTCCATGATCCATGCCCGTGCGCCCCATTTTCTGTGGCCCTACGCGGTTCGCTACGCCGCCCACCTGCTGAACCTCCAGCCGCGTGTCTCGCGGCCAGAGGCTTCACCGACCCGTCTTTGGACCGGGTCCCCTGGTGTTGGGTCGGCCTTTCGTGTCTGGGGCTGCCTTGCGCTTGTCCGCGACACCTCTGCGGACAAGCTCTCGGCTCGCGCCATCCCCTGTGTCTTCCTTGGTTTCCCGGTGGACTCTCCCGACTACACCTTTTACCACCCGCCCCTCCACCAGTTCTTCGACTCTCGTGACGTCCGGTTTGACGAGTCAGTGTCCTACTACACCCGGTACCCCTGTCGAGGTCTCCCGGTTCCCCCTCCCCCCCTTTTCCTCGCACCCTCTCCTCCCCCTGCTCCCGCTCCTCCGGTTCCCCCGCCCCCCCCCTGGTCCTGCCCCGTCAGGTGTGTCTCACGCTACCCCTCTACCTCGGTCGCGCGTCAGGTAGCGTCTCCCTCCCCGCAGTCCTCCTCACAGTCCCCTCAGCAGCCTTCGGCACTTCTGTGACAGGTTACTGTGGACTCAGGTGGTGTTGGAGATGGAGGTGCTGGCACTGGTGGCGCTAGTTCTGGGGGTGCTGGAGCTGGAGGTGCTGGCACTGGAGGTGCTAGTTCTGGGGGTGCTGGAGCTAAAGGTGCTGGCGCTAGTGGCGCTAGTTCTGGGGGTACTGGAGCTGGAGGTACTGGCGCTGGTGGTGCTATTTCTGGGGGTGCTGGAGCTGGAGGTGCTGGCGCTGGTGGCGCTAGTTCTGGGGGTACTGGAGCAGGAGGTACTGGCGCTGGTGGTGCTAGTTCTGGGGGTGCTGGAGCAGGAGGTGCTGGCGCTGTAGGAGCTAGTATTGAGGAGACAGGAGCTGGAGGCACGACTACTGCGGCGCCCACTGCGCCTCCCCACCGCTACGACACACGTCTCCAGGCTCTTCGCTGGCTTGAGCGCGAGGAGCAGGAGAGGTTGGAGCAGGAGAGGCAGGAGCTGCAGCAGTTGGACCAGCAGCAGCAGCAGCAGCAGCCGCAGCAGCAGCAGCCGCCACTTTTGCAGCAGCTGTTCCTTCCAGTGAGTGGCCTTCGGGCCCTTGGTCTTCCTTCCTCTCCTCCTGTCCACAAACAGTCTCCTACCGCGTACGGTCCTACGTTTCCTCCTCCGGACTCGGCTCCGGCTGTTTTTCTCCTCCTCAGTTACAGTCGTCTCCTCCTGTTGTCCCGCATGACTGGACCACTCGTTGTCCTCCACGTGCTCGTCCCTCGTTTCCTTTTGACGACCTCCGCACTGTCTTGTTTCGTTCTAGTCCTCGTCGTTCTCGGCCTGTGTGTGTTCTCCCCTCACCTCCTGAGTCGTCTCTCACCGTCTCCTCTCACCCCATCACTGACTACTACCGTGCTGCTCGCCCTGTTGTCTCCCGTGTTCTCGCCACTCTTGTCACCGACCCTCGTGCCTCTCCGTCGTGTGTCTCGGCTCTTACTGCCGCTGTCACTGACTTTGCTTCCACCCGCCGTCCTGACTACGCCACGCGTGTGGTGGCTGCTCCACCTCCCCGTCCTCTGTCCGTCGGGGGTGAGTCTGCCCTTGGCTGTGACGTCCTAGAGGACAGACAGTTTGAGCTGGAGTTCTTGGCAGCCGCTTCTCCCTCTCTCTGCGCCATGCTGCTTTCCCTGAGGGAGACCTCGACGCCCTTGACATACCGACTCCTCGCACGTACCGTGAGGCAGTGTCAGGGGAGTGGGCCTCTCAGTGGAAAGCGGCTATGGACTCAGAGTTAGCGTCTTGGAGATCCACAGGCACCTACGTCGACGCAGTTCCCCCTCCCAGAGCGAACGTTGTCGATGGTATGTGGCTCTTCAAGGTGACGCGGCCGCCTGAATCACCGCCTATGTTCAAGGCGCGCTACGTGGCTAGGGGTTTCAGTCAGCATGAGGGAGTTGACTTCTTCCAGACCTTCGCCCCGACCCCGAGGATGACTACTCTTCGGGTGTTACTGCACGTAGCAGCACATCGAGACTACGAGTTGCACTCCCTCGACTTCTCCACTGCGTTTCTCTAGGGCCGCCTACACGAGGAGATCTGGCTGCAGCGTCCTCCTGGCTTCACTGACACCTTCCCACCTGGGACCCAGTAGAGCCTGAGGCGACCAGTCTACGGTCTCCACCAGTCGCCCCGTGAGTGGCACGACACTCTTCGCTCCACGCTTCGTGACCTTTGGGTTTCGTCCTTCCTCTGCCGACCCGTCGCTGTTTGTTCGCGCTGGTTCCACTCCTTTCTTTATACTTGTTTACGTCGACGACTTGGTCTTTGCTACAGCAGACAGGGCAGCTCTGGGTGAGGTGATGTCCGAACTACAGAAGAGACACACGTGCACTGACCTCGGTGAACTGCAGCGCTACCTTGGCCTGCATATCACCAGGGCCTCTCGCACCATCACACTGACTCAGTCACACATGGTGCAGCAGGTCCTTCGGCGGTTCCGGTTTCAGTTCTCCACCACACAGCCCACTCCTCTTGCCGTTGACCACCGACTCACTGGCCCTTTTCCCGACGAGCCCTTTGAGTCCAGTGGTCCCTACGCAGAGCTTGTGGGCTGCCTCATGTACCTGATGACTTGTACTCGGCCGGACCTCGCCTTTCCCCTCAGCGTCCTCTCTCGCTTTGTTGCGACTGGGAGACACCGTCCTGTTCACTGGACAGCTGCTGTGAGGGTGGCGAAGTACCTGGCGACTACATCAGGCATGGGGCTTTTGCTTGGAGGGACGCAATTAGTTGAGTTGACCGGTCACTGCGACTCTTCTAACGCTGACGACGTGGAGACTCAGCGCTCGACTCAGGGTTACTGCTTCAGTCTGGGTGCTAGTGCTGTGTTGTGGAGGTCTACACGGTCGTCGTCTGTGGCGTCGTCCACTTCAGAGGCAGAGATCTACGCTGGTGCCATGGCGGCACAGGAGCTTTGCTGGTTGACCTTGCTCACCGACCTTGGTGAGCGGCCTCGTTCTGCACTGACCTTGTATGCTGACAACAAGGCCATGATTCTCCTGTGTCGAGAGCCTCGACTGGAGAGCACAGTGAAGCATATTGACGTGAGGTACTTTCTCATGCGAGAGTTACAGCGACGCGGCCAGGCACGCTTGGACTTTGTGGCCTCAGAGGCCAACCCAGCCGACGTCTTCACCAAGGCCTTGGCGCCTGGTGACCACCACAGGTTCTGTGTGCAGCTAGGGCTTGTTGAGGTAGGCCCACGGTTGCTGTAGTGTTGCTCTTGTTGCGTGTTCTGCTTGTCATTGCCTTTATATATATTGTGCTCTCTTGAACTGGCCTTGTGGCCGCTTGCTTGTGCTCGGAATTTGTGTGGTGTCCTTGAGATCCACCCTGAGCTTGCTATGCTTCTTGTCTTGACTGGTCTTGTGACCATTTGTTCACCCTTATTGCTTTGATACCCCTCACTTAGCCTATGGGGGTGTGTCAAAATATAATATGTGTTGTAGGCTATAGTGAGGTGCCTTCTAGGGGGTACAGTTTCTAGGTTTGCATATTTGTACCCCATCCCTTTCTATTCTACACATTCCGTTGCTAGCTACTCTTAAGAGTTCAGCTGCGGGGCGAGTCATTGATGGTGGTCGATGTCGTGGCAGCTCGCTAGTGGTCGGGACATATGGTCGAAGCAGGCTAACATGGAATGATGAGCTGATGTACCAATATGCGGGTAATAGTGGGTAGATGGTGACGGGGGTAATCATGTGGCTTATTTGGAACCGGCCACAATATCAGGGCCGGGGTTTCGGTGTGACGGGCAGGCGAAGGTTCTGAATGGTACGTAATGGGGCGGCTATGGCGATCGGCATTCCTTTTACTATGACGTTGGCTTTTTTAATCACATCTGTTGCTCGACTCCGGGAAACTTGCAATATACGAATTGTTGAGCGCGTCATGTCGAGTTATTCGGGTTCGATGTCATGGGCAATCTATGGTTGTTCGACCACTATTTCATCGTTGCTGACGCGGCGTTGTTGTAGGCGAATTCGATCAATGGCAGCTATTGCTCCCATGTGGCGGGGTTGTCACACATGGCACGAATTAACCGTTCCATCGTCTGGTTTGTCCGTTCTCTCTATTCGTCGGTTTCGGGGTGATGCGATGAGCTGAACTGTAGGCTCGTGCCAAACTGTTCTCAGAGGAGGTTCTTCCTAAAATTGCTTGTGAACCGCATGTCGCGCTCACTAATTATCACTGCTGGTATCCCCTGGAGTCGGACGGCGGTCGCAATGAACATGCGGGCGGTTTTTTTGGTTGTGGTGGACTTCTTGCACGCAGTGAAGTGGCCCATTTTCGTCAACTGGTCGACGACAACCATGACCAGGTCGTTACCACCGGGTCCCGCAGACAATCCCATGATGAAATCCATGGTCACTTGCTGCTAGGCGCGTTCGGGCGGCAGGATCAGCTGCAGTCGCCCTACCTGCTTCTTCCGCGAGGACTTCATCACCTGACACGTAGGACACGATCCCACGTGGTACTGCACGTCCGTGAACAGCACCGGCCAGTACTAATACCGCTGCAGTTGCTGTCGCTTTTTTTTCTACCCCAAAGTGACCCAATGTAACTCCGTCCTGTGCCTCCTGAAGTAACAGTTCCCATAACGGTGAATGCGCTAGTACTCAGATACGGTTGGTACCCGTTTTTACGTAATAGACTTCCTTTGCTGATGTCAGCTGCAACAAATTTCCATTGGTAAAGAAAGGGTCTGTGCGGTAGCCGTGGATACATATGCCCGTGAGCAGTGGGTTAGATTGGGCGAGTAGGATGATGTGTAGTTGAGCAGTGGGGGGGGTGAGGGCGTGAACGATGTTCGATGCTCCCTTTTTGTACGTGATGGTGTAGTGAAATTTGGACTCCAAATAGTCCAACAAGCGAATGTGTCGCCGGTTAAGGCTCGGTTGTGCGCGAAGGTACTGTATCGACCAGTGATCCGTCGGTACTATCGCGTCCGCGCCTGTTAGGTAGCAGCTCCAAACTTTGAATGCGTGCATGATGGTGAGAATTACCATGTCATGTATCAGGTAGTTTCGTTCGGGCGGGTGAAGCTTGCGAGACTCGTATGCGATTGGCTGTAATCCGTTCCCAAAATCATGTAGCAGTACTGCCACGATGGCGATGTCGCTGATGGCGTCGGTGACAATTTCGAAGGCACGGTGGGAATCTGCGATGTGGAGCACGGGCGACAAACATAAATTGTTAATAGGGCAGAGAAGGAGGCCTACTCTTTCTCCACCCACATATACCCGGCTCCCTCCCTCAGCAGGTAAGCCAGCAGGTCAGACAGCGGGGCGGTCAGCTTCGCCATATTTGGGACGAACCAACGCACGTAGTTGACGAATCTTAAAAAATCTCTGCAGCTCGGTCAGATTTGTCATTGGATTCCATGTCTGGATCGTCACGATCTTCTTCGGGTCTATTTCCACACTGTCGGCTGAAATAACATGACCTGAATACTCCACTCTGTCCTGTAGGAATTCGCACGTAGATGCCTTCGTCAGTAGCGGAGCTCAATTAAAATATTGAAAACGACTTTGAGGTCCTGTAGGTGGTGTGCTCTGTCGGGGCTGTAAATCAATATGTCGTCGAGATACACTAAAACACACTTATCTGATAGTGGGCAGAAAGCTTCGTTTATAGTCGTGAGGGCGTTGGTCAGTTGAAGGGCATCACTGTATATTCAAATTATCCATAGCGGGTGCGTACGGTGGTTTTCTCACACTCTGTTGGGTTAATTCGAATTTGGTGGTAACATTTTCTTAGGTAAATTTTACGAAAAAAACTCGGGCTGTGCGAAGTTGGTCGATCAGTTCGTCGGCTTGGGGGATTGGGTAACGGGACTTGATGGTAACTCTGTTTAGTACGCGGTAGTCGATACACATAAGAAACCTTCATCTTTTTCCGGTGTGAACAGTATCGGTGCTGCGAACGGTGATGAGCTCAAGCGAATGATTTGTCTCTTGATAAGGTAATCCAGCTGCTTCCGTAGTTTGTCCAGTTCAGGACGTGTCAGCCGAAATTGTCGATGTATCCTCGAGATGAAACATATTTGCGTCATTCACCAACATAAAAAAAGACACACGGATACTCACATACTCAGCAACTCCGCCATGGCTCTCTCTTCAGAACTTGTTCTTAGTCAATGTCAAGGCTAGCTCTAGCAGTTTCTTAATCTGAAAGCATATTCGGGTTCGACACATCAGTAGCTTGTAGACGACACTAAAATTGTGTTCATACAACGAACTGTCAGAATCCCAACCACTAGACCATTGGGATAAAAGGGCTTGTTTCAGTAGCGGGTCAGTGCGCCCATAACCCCCCAGGCTAACATGCCTGTAACCCCCCCTTAGGATCACTCGGGGATCTCACAGTGCATCTCTACTGACACCCCCCCACACTGGGAGGCCCAGGACTGAGCACAGCGGCAACGGCCTGCATGTGCATACACTGGGATTCGAACCCGAGACCCCTCTGATACCATGTCAGAATCCCAACCACTAGACCATTGGGATAAAAGGGCTTGTTTCAGTAGCGGGTCAGTGCGCCCATAACCCCCCAGGCTAACATGCCTGTAACCCCCCCTTAGGATCACTCGGGGATCTCACAGTGCAGCTCTACTGACACGAACATCGGTCAGTCGTCACATCTTCTAAGGAAACCGATTTTCAGGTTATTTAGTGATTTGAAGCTCAAGATGTCATTGCTCAAGTTTCTGAAAGGATGATACTATGGCCCGGCTGATTTCAAAACGTCAACCAAGATGGCATATGGAGAATAAAGGCAAATCAAGTGAAATCGGGAACTGCAAATACAAGGAAGCAGGACGGCGAAATATTATTCGCTTGACAACTTTTGCTGCCATTCAGCGACAACAACCAAAGCGAACGAGGATAGCCACCCACTGACACGATCGACCAAGTCGGCTTCACAATCTAATTTCCAGGAAGTAAGTGTTATGGTTTCTACAGATTGTGAAGGCTTTCCTACAATCACCGTTACTGCTGAAATGATTGGAGACGAGACATATTTTTCATTGAATGACCAAAAGGCTCACAAAGTGAACGAGAGCGCAGCTCGGAAGTTGTTGGAAACTGCGCTGCAAGAAGCATATTTGCAACTGGAAGAGATTGACTTCGGGTTTTTTACAGCTCGTCGTTACCATCGATCAGGAGGCAAGAATAAAAAGGTTCTACGCGACTTCATGACATTAACCTATGACGTCACGGGTTGGATATGCTGGAGCTAAGAAAAAAGTGGCGATGCGTCAGAACAGGTGCAGATGCTGTGAGAACTTTCACTCGCTGTCATTGTCGGAAGCTATGGTAAGCTGCTGCATCACCAGGCCAGAAGGTTCACCCAACCAAGATTCTGGACAAAAACGCTCCTCACCGCTCTCAAAATTATGCAACATTCAGGGCAACCAACTCTCTTCCAATCAGTATTGAAGTGATCCAATGAGACATGAAGCATGCCAGCATAATTGATAGAGTACCCCAAAGCAGGCAGGATGACATTTCCAGGCGCTTGATTTATAAACCCCCGTAAGGTATCCGCGAGGGTATGGTATGATTGTACCTAGGCCCTCTAGCATGGTTACGACCGACGAAAAATGGCCCCGCCCTCGCTTGGGCGAAGCCGACTTCGCAGTTGGATATGCGGGAGTTGTAGCCGACTGCTGGCAGTGGTCGGCGTCGACCTGGCACGCAAGTCGACAGACTTGGCTGCCTTGCACGGGACCACTGTGAAGTCGCTGACGACGGGAAGTCGGTGGCAGACATTGACTTGGGCGGTCAACGGAGGTGTTTGACGACCTGCGTGCACCGACTTGAAGCGCCGGGGACATTACCTGGTCGACGTAGTAACCAGGGCAACGAAGTTATGCGGACGTCACCCATGTGGTTTGGCAGATCCGACCTGCTGGCTGGTATCCTGAGGTTGACGTGGCACATCTGGCGCAACCGTTGGCACGTGGCCGACTTGGCACCTGCGCAATGTGCGTGACGGTGCACGACGTGCTCAACCGTCTACCTACACCTGCAAAGTGGGTGCGCGCACATGCACGTATGACTGCGATTACAACGCTGGCAAACCGCCTTGCTGCATCATTGGCAAGCCGCGCTGGTGCGCTGCTGGTAGGACGCTGACTTGCAGCGTTGGCAAGCCGCCTTCAAGCTGCGCTGGCGCACCGTCGACTTGCCGTGCTGGCAGGCCGTCCCCGTGCTGCGCTGGAGGTCGACCTGCCTGTTGCTAGGCTTGCTAGGTCCTAGATGTAGTCATTGTTGCCATTGCCATTCCCATCATTGTTCTATCTCTTTTGCTAGTGAAACTCTTGCCAACTTACCCTGTGAACCCACACATGAGGAAGTGCTAGAAAGAACGCTACGATCACTCGTATCACCCGTGCCTTCACACGTAGTCCCACTCTCATTGTAGAGTGACTCTCCTCATGGTGCGGTGAGCGTGGACGGCCCCGCAAGACACCTCCAGATTAGTAGCCGACTTACCATTTACCTAAGTTATTGTTAGGCCGGCAGCACGTGTAGACCATGGTGCCCACCCCCGGAGGATCCGGAGGCGTGGAGGAGACCTTGGAAGCACGAGAGGTTGAGGTTCGGTGACGCCATGATGCTGGCAAGTACGGCGGAGCACCGCTGGAGTGGATGCTCCAGGGAGCCCGTGTGCAGTGGCCGCGCGAGCATCCCCGTGCTGAAGCGGACGGTGAGTCCGCCTCTCCCTGACCGGCGCGCAACGAAGGCGGCGTCGATGACCAGGTCGATGGCGGTGACCAAGTCGGCAGTGAAGGAGGCACGTGGGTGACGCATGGAGTGATCCGGGCCGCTGACGTCGGCGTCGGCGGGATGCAGGCGCAAGGGCTGCGGTCGTCGGCGGCTGCAGGCAGCTCGCAAGGCGACGTCAGTGGACGACGTCGCTCTCCCAGCAGAGTGGGGTCAGGCCGGCGACCCATGTGTAGGGCGTGGACGAAGTCCATAGCCGCAGCTGGAGATCGCCGGCCTGAAGCCGTTCGCCGATGGCGACGTGGAGATGCCGTATGAGGTCGACGCCGAGCTCCTGGTGAAATTCCGTGCGGCCCACCTGCTGACCTTCATGGACATCTCGCGGTGCTGTTTGCTAATGGTGCAGGTCGCTTTGAAGCCATGTCGACTTTGGGTGGACGCCGGCCACGAAGCGTGGCAGTTCATCATGCGCACGTACAAGTAGACCGACGACTTGTACATCGGCCAGCTGGAGCAGCGGCTGACCAACATCAGGACGGGCGAGCAGGAGCGGCGACCGAGTACTGCAACCGTGCTCGCCGGATTTTGGCCGACCTTCGTATGGCCGGCGTTGACTACTCGGTGGCGTCCTACATAACGCATGTCGTCAAAGGTATCCCAACGAGCTACAACCTGATGATCCGGCTGCCGGCAATGCCCGGCGTGCGTGAGTCGCTCAACGAGGACTCATAATCGAGCCACATGATCAACGACGAGTTCATGCAGGAGTTCGAGAGGCCCACGGAGCTCCTTCCGTAGGCAAACTACGTTGCCCCGACGAAGCAGGGACGTCATTAGGGGCAACGCGGTAAGCCGAGCGGAGGTGGTAGCGGAGGTGGGAAGTTGGCGAAGGACGCCAACCGGACGAAGTCGGCTCGCGACAGCGACCGCGGAGGCGGAGGTCGGCGCCAAGGACGGCGAGAGTGTTGGGTCTGTGGCGACCCCAACCACCTCTCCTACGACTGTCCCGACCGCGAGGAGTCCGGCGACAATTACCACAAGGGAGGCCGCGAGAAGTCCGATGGTGGGCGTCAACGTCGGGACAACAATCTGCGCAAGGAGAAGCAGGCCTTAAAGCCGACGTCGTTGGCAAAGGACGCCGACTCCTCCGGCGGCAACGCACGTGGCGATGGTCTCGTGCTCAATGGTCGACGTGGTGGAGTTGACGATGTCGCTGGCGCTGGAGGCCGGCGAGGACTTGAACGCATTCGCCGCTGCTTTGCATGCGAACATGACGGTGGTGCTGCTCGACAGCGGCTGCTCGACAGCGGCTGCTCCCATCACCTGATGGGAACAAGGGAGGCCTTCATCGACATGCTGCCGGGAGGAGATGCCAGCCACGTGCACGGCTTCAACGGGGCGATCCAGGTCGTCCAAGGCCGCGGCACTGTCACTCTGCAAGGGGAGGCCGGGAAGCAAATCCTTGCCCCCGACGTGCTCTACGTCTAGGGCGTGCAGATGAACTTGCTGTCGGCCGGCCAGCTGAAGGACAGCAGCGTGAAGCCGCAGGACGACGGCGACGAGATGCTGCTTCTGTCGCCGACGGGGGATGTGCTTGGTCGGGCGCGCTACACCTGTGAGAGTACGATGGCTTATGCTTGCTTTGCTAGCTTGCCTTGCCTTTATTATGCTATTTCTAGCTTAGGTTTACTTTATCATGCATGCTTATGCTTGATTTCCTAGGTTAGGTGCTTTCCTATACTTTATTATGGTTACAGCACCGAACCAGGTTGCGTGTTCCAAATTCCAGACCTTTCGGTTGCCACCGAATTGCCTTCTACCGAATTCGCGTAACACCTGGGTTACTGGCCTTGTGTCGATACTATATATTGCCTCGTGTTGTACCCAGGTGGATCAATCAATACAATTCCTCATTTCTAACCTCGATCCTATCGATCCTCACAACACCGGTCGGGTCTTCAACACCGACCTTCGCCCCTGCACGTCGAAGTCAACGTCGACTTTGTCAGAGACAGTGGCCCTACAGACAATCGCGACCTACAGAATCCGCTCTCGACGATTCTACAATCGATTCAATTCGCAGTAAGTCGACCAGCACACCAAATTGAATTATTTTCGTCGCAAATCTTCCTGTAAATCGCCAAATGGAGGAAATTGGTGATAATTTTGTACAAGAAATTACGAAGTTACGCACCGACCTGGACCAGACGCGAGCAGCACTCCAGCGAATTGAGACGTTACTCGCGAACCAGTCGGCAGCCGCCACAGCAGCAGCGAACGCAGCAGCAACAGCAACAGCAGCTGCGGAGACACCGACACTTCACCCAGCAGCAGCGGCAGCAGCTACAGTGAATCTTGAGGCGACACGTCCGAGGCTACCGGAGACGTTCAATCCGAATGCGAGAGACACCAACGTCTGTCGATTCATTGCGACCCTCGAAATTTACTTCGAGGCCATTGGCTGTACGACCCCGAAAAACGATGCAATGCGGATTCGGCTCGCAGCGACACTGTTGCGAGGCCCAGCGCTCGAGTGGATTTATAACAGTAACGAGGTCCGAGGCGAGGGGTCATGCACGCAGTTTCGGTCATTCAACGTTTCGAACCGATTAATTCGAGCTACATGGCGCGGCAGCAGATTCATCGGCACAAACAGTACGGCAGTGTAACACAGTACACGCAGCAGATGGAGAGCCTCTTCAACCGAATTACCGACCTGACCGAAGGGGAAAAAAATCCAAGCGTATACTGAGGGGCTAAAAATGGAAGTCCGCCGACAGGTGATTGCCGTGAACTACAGCAACTACCGCGGCATGGTATGTGCAGCAGAGAGTTTCGATGCGTTGACTCGAAGTCAACCCGACACACGACGCAACATGCCAAACAGGACTTTCGGCACGGAGCGATCGGCACACCCCACGAAAGCCGACCCAATGGATATCGACAAGATCGACGAGAAGCAGCGGCCGACAAAATATGATAAATGCGAATTTTGCGGCGCAGCCGGACATCGATTCTTGGCGTGTTGGAAAATGAAGAAGGCATGAGCGGAGCTGCAGGGCAACAACAGTGCGGCACCCCCGAAGTAAAAAAACGGGTATCGCCAGTAGCAGCGGATCGACCTGGCGATCGCGAAAAGATCCGAAAAGGGGAAAAGGGCGACGATGTGGCGACTTCGGAGCGGGCGAAGAAAAGGAGAAAATTATGGCACGAATTTTAAACGTCTCGACCGGCCGGCAACAGGGGAAATTGCCGAGATGAAGAAAGGCTCCGCGAAAAAAGACTCTGCACCGACCGGGAAACTCCAGCCGAACACCCCCGAGAGTAAGAATTTATTAAAGTTATCCTATAAAGATACTTTAACTAAGAATATTACTTCTCGTGGTTTTCAAGCCTTTGAAAAATTCAGGGGAGATTTAGAGGCTAAGAAAAAGCCCTTGGAGATTATTAAGGTACCTGAGAAGTTGGGCAAAGTACTCCGGAGCGTTGAAAAGGGTCGTGCGTTCCGAGGAGTTAATATTCTCTCCCCGCAGCATCGTGTTAAGGCTCCCCATTGCCCACATGTGAAGCCTACACAGCTGCAAAGGCTTAGGGGAAGGTTCCAGGCTCAGGAGAAGTTATACAAGCCTTTGTCAAACATTATATATGTTACAGCTGTGTAGGCTACAGTGGGTTAGCCTTTAGGGGGTACAATACTCTAGGGTTTGGTACTTGTACTCCCATTGTTCCTAGTTCAATCACTTCTTCTCAATTCTAACATGGTATTACGAGCCTAGGTTAGGAACCTAGGACCGTTCCTAAGGGCCCACCGTTTCCGCTCGAAGCGCCCTCGTGCGCCGTCTCTTCCTAGCGCCCTCGTGCGCCTCGCTCCTAGTGCGCCCTCGCGCGCCCTACTTTTCTCCTGAGCTGCCCGTGCGCAACCGCTAGCAGCCTGCGCGCACGGCCCGTTTTTAGGTCGCGTAGCCCGCTAGCCGCCCGCGCGCGGCCCGTTTCTTGAGCGCGCGGCCCACTAGCCGCTCGCGCCGTCGTCGCCGCCCACGCGCAGCCCGCTCTGGCCTCGCGCGGCTCTTAGCGCGGCCCGCTAGCCGCTCGTCGACCGCCGCGCATCGCCGCCGCGTCCCCTTAGGCCGCGCCCGTGCTAGCCCGCCGCCTGCACGATAGCCGCCGCCCGCACGAACGCAGCAGCGGCCCGCGCGCAGCCGCACCCTAGGCGCCACCGCGCACCATTACTAGGCCAACCGTCGTGCCGCCCTACCTGCCCGAGCCGCGCCGCCCGAGTCGCGCCGCCCGAGTCGCGCCGCCCTGACCGAGCCGCGCCGCCCCACCTGCAGCAACTGCTACTGCTACTGCTGCTGCTACTCCTACTACTGTTCGTACTGCTCCTACTGAAACTATGGCTAGTCCTGCAGTGCTAGCTTTCGATGCTGAGGGCCGCCCACTGCGTTTTGACACCTGGCTCGAGGACCTCCATCTGTTCCTCCAGCTCACTGCTAAGGAGGATATTTCACTGTATGACCATGCGTTAGGCCTCGCTCCTGCCCCTGCTGCGACTGCTGACAGTACTGCTCGCTCACAGTGGCAGACTCGTGACGCCCACTCTCGCTTCGCCATTCGCAACTCCCTGCCGGTAGATGAACGCGAGCACTTTAGCCAGCAGAAGACTGCTCAGTCACTGTACACTGCTGTAGTTGCGCGTTACTCCTCGCCTGCCTCTGCTTCGCTAGGCCGCCTCTCACTGCCCTATCTGTTCCCAGACCTGTCCACCTTCTCTACCATCGCTGACCTCATTACTCACCTCCACACTAGTGAGATCCGCTTCCGTGCTGCTATGCCCGCTGAGTTTCTTGCCAAGAACCCCCCCCCGCTGTGGCTCACTCTTTACCACCTGGTCACCCGTCTCCCTGACTCCCTTCGTGCGGTCAGGGACACCTTCCTTGCTCTCTGCCCCACCGAGCTCACCATTGACCTGCTTGAGAAGCACCTGCTGGCAGCTGAGACTAGCATAGTCGCTGTCGGTGCGTCTCGCGGCGACCCCCGCACCCCTTTCTTCGAGGGGTGTTCCCCCTCCCCTCTCCTCCCCTCTGTCGCCTCTGCTGCTGCTGTCGACCTTCTTGGTGCTGAGAAGGTCGGGACTGCGTCCACTGCGAGTACGGGACGCCACAGCGGCAAGGGCAAAGGGGGCAAGGGGGGCGGCGGTGATGATGGGGGAGGCGGTGGTGGGGGCGGTGGCGGCGGTGGGGGTGGTGGCGGTGCTGGAGGGGCCAGTGGCAGCGGCGGGGGTGGTGGCGGCAGCGGCGGGGGTGGTGGCGGCAGTGGTGGAGGAGGTGGCCGGGGTTGGGGCGGTGGTGGTGGCGGCAGTGGACGCGGTGGCGGTGGTGGCGGTGGTGGTCGTGGTGGCGGCGGCGGCGGTGGAGCTCGTGGAGGCTCTGGCGGTGGCCAACGCCAGCATCATACCCTGTCGCCCCAGGAGCTTCGTGAGTGGTACTCTCAGCGTGGGGGGGGGTGGCCTTAGCTGCCCGTACGTCATCCGCACAGGTGACCGCACTGGTCAGACGTGTGGGAGGGCGCACACCCAGCAGCGCTGCTTCTCTCGCCTCGACGACGCCTGGCGCACTCAGTTTCCTGCTGCTACTGAGCTGACCCGCTGGTTTGATATGATCAATAAGAACATTGATGTCTATGCTCTTGACTTTGATGCTATCCTTGGTGCCATGTATGTGTTGTCTGCTAGTGGAGAGGGTGACTGTTACCTGCGTGTCCCGCCCGACCCGGGCATTAGGACCAGTGAGGCTGCCGCACTAGGTGCAAGTGTGTCTGCTGCCCCAGGTGCTGGTGAGCTTTCCGCTCTAGGTGCTAGTGTGTCTGTTGCCCCAGGTGCTGGTGAGGCTGCTGCTCTAGGTGCTAGTGAGTCTGCGCCCGCTGGTACTGCGTCTACTGAGGCACTGCACACCTTCACACTGGACTCAGGTGCTTCCCGCTGTTTCTTTCGTAACCGCACTGCCCTTGAGCAGCTTGCTCGGCCAATTGCAGTCTCCCTCGCTGACCCCTCTGGGGGTCCGGTCATTGCGACCTCCTCCACTGTCCTCCCTTGTCATGCGGTTCCGTCGGGCACACTGTCAGGTCTCTACCTCCCCTCGTTCTCTACGAACTTGGTGGCGGGTCGTGCGCTCCAGGACGGGGGTGTCCACCAGTTCACCCCTGCCTACGAGCGCGTGACACACTGCACGTGTGCTCGGACGGGTCGCCACCTGGCTACCTTCACTCGGCAGCCGGGGTCGGACCTGTACACACTGACCACTGAGTCCCCTCAGGTAGCTGCGTCTGCGTCAGGTCAGCTGTCTGCCCCCTGCTCGTGTCGCTCCCTAGCGCACGAGACCGTCCTCTGGCACCACCGCCTTGGTCACCCGTCAGTGCAGCGCCTTCGTGGCATGCACTCCCGGTACCTTGTCTCTGGTCTTCCCAGGGTTCTCCCTCCCCTCCCACCCTCGCCTGCTCCTCCCTGTCTTCCCTGTGTCGAGGGGCGGCAGCGCGCCGCTCCTCACTCCTCCTCGTTTCCCCCGACGACTGCTCCCCTGCAGACGCTCCACATGGACGTGTGGGGCCCAGCCCGCGTCCGTGGACAGGGTCACGAGAGGTACTTCTTGATAGTTGTTGACGACTACTCGCGCTACACCACGGTCTTCCCCTTGCGCACCAAGGGTGAAGTCCCTGATGTTTTGATCCCTTGGATCCGCGCTGCCCGTCTCCAGCTCAGCGAGAGGTTCCAGTCGGACTTTCCTGTCCTGCGTCTGCACTCTGACAGAGGTGGGGAGTTTTCATCCGACCTCTTGAGGGCCTTCTGTCAGGGGGAGGGCACTGAGCAGTCGTTCACGCTTCCGGCCTCTCCACAGCAGAATGGGGTTGCCGAGAGCCGCATTGGCTTGGTCATGGAGGTCGCTCGTACCTCCTTGATCCATGCGGCTGCCCCCCACTTTCTGTGGCCGTTGCGGTCCGATACGCTGCGCATCAGCTCAACCTCTGCCCCCGTGTCTCCGTTCCAGAGACTTCGCCGACACTGCGTTGGACGGGAGAGGTTGGCGATGCGTCGGTGTTCTGGGTCTGGGGATCTCGTGCGTTTGTCCGCGATACGTCCGCGGACAAGCTCTCCTCCCGCGCTGTTCCTTGTGTCTTCCTTGGCTTTGTCCCGGACGCGTCTGGTTGGCAGTTTTACCACGCCACCTCGCGCCGTGTCCTGCCCTCTCAGGACGTCACTTTCGACGAGTCGGTCCCCATACTACCGCCTCTTCCCCTACCGCACTGCCCCGCTCCCCCCCCCGCCTCTCTTCCTCGCACCAGGTGCTGCTGTGGTAGACCCCCTCCCCCCTCAGGGTGCCGCTCCCTCAGGTGTGTCCCAGGTAGACCCGGTTGAGCCTGTCGAGGTAGCTGTCGACTCTCGTCCTGCTAGGGGTGCTGAGCCTGGGGGTGCGGAGCCTGGGGGTGCTGAGCCTGAGCGTGCGGAGCCTGGGGGTGCTGAGCCTGAGCGTGCGGAGCCTGGGGGTGCTGAGCCTGCGGGTGCTGAGTCTGGGGGTGCTGAGCCTGAGAGTGCTACGTCTGAGGGTACTGAGCCTGGGGGTGCTGCGACTGACCGTGCTGCGCCTGGAGGCGCTCCCTCTTCCCAGCAGCTGCGTGACTGGTACTCGCGGTACTGCAGCCTCAGGAGGGGCGCTTCTGGGGCGAGGGGTGCTGCTGGAGCTGGTGCTCGTGGTTCCCCGCCTAGGCGGGAGCCGCCCTCTCCCCAGCGGCTCCGAGAGTGGTACGCTCGGCGCTGCAGTCTCCAGAGTGGTGCTGCTGGTGCTGCCGACCCTGGAGTTGGAGCTGCTGCTGGTGCTGAGGACCCTGGAGCTGGAGCCGCTGCTGGTGCCGCTGACCCTGGAGCTGGAGCTGGAGCTGCGGCTGGTGCCGCGGACCCTGGAGCTGGAGCTGGTGCTGGTGCTGCTGGCGGTGCTGCTGGAGCTGGAGCTGCTGGAGACGCTACTGGTGCTGGAGGTGCTGCTGGTGCTGGAGCTGCTGGAGGTGCTGCTGGTGCTGGAGCTGCTGGAGCCGTTGGTTCTGGAGGTGCTCGTACTGGAGGTACTGGAGCTGCTGCGGGAGTTGGAGCTGGAGGTACTGGAGCTGGAGCCGCTGCTGGTGCCGCGGACCCTGGAGCTGGAGAAGGTGCTGCTGCTGGTGCTGCTGGCGCAGGAGCTGCTGGTGGTGCTGCTGGTGGTGCTGCTGGAGTTGGAGCTGAGGGTACTGGTGCTGTCTCTGCTGGTTCAGGAGGTGCTGAGCGGCCGCGGCCGTACTACGTTCCGCTCCTTCAGCAGGTTCTTGGCCTACCGCCCTCCACTGGTCTTTCTCCTCCCGTACTGAGTCCACCACCTGTCCAGTCGCAGTCACAGTTACCGCTTGCCTCCCACTGCCTGGTCCTTCTCCCTACGCTGGGCCGACTAGAGGTCTTACAGAGCGTCGTGAGCCTGAGTCTCGTCCTGAGTCGCCTGAGTCTCGTCCTGAGTCACCTGAGTCTCGTCCAGAGTCGCCTGTCCGCGCTGTCCGCGCTGGTCGTCGTGCTCCGCGTCAGCGTCCTCCTCCTGTACTTGGCACTCACTATATGACTCTGCGTCCTTCCACTGCTCCACAGCGTGTCCCTCTGCCGTCTCCTCCTGCGTCCTCTCTTCCTGACGTTGCTGACCCGCCGTCAGACCTTGCTCGTGCTGCCAGTCCTACTGTCACGCGTCTTCTCGCCACTGTTGTCACTGACCCTTCCTTTGAGTCCACTTCTGCGTCTGCTCTAGTTGCTGAGCTTGTTGACTTTGCTGCCGCCTGTCGTCTAGACTACGCCGCTAGACTTGTTGCTGAGTCTGAGTCTGTCTGTCCTCCGTCCGTCGGGGGTGAGTGTGCTCTTGGCACGGACGTCCTTGAGGACAGACAGGAGGAGTTTGAGTGCTTTGCTGCTGCTTTACCTCATCTCGTGTCCATGCTGATTGCCCCTGAGGGAGACCCGGATGCACCAGACATCCCGACCCCACGCTCTTACGCAGAGGCGATGGAGGGTCCCTACTCCTCTCAGTGGCAGACAGCCATGGACGCAGAGATGGCTTCCTGGAAGTCCACAGGCACCTACGTCGACGAGGTTCCCCCACCTGGGGCGAACATCGTCAGTGGCATGTGGATTTTCAGGGTGAAGCGGCCGCCGGGTTCTCCGCCTGTCTTCAAGGCGCGTTACGTTGCACGAGGCTTCAGTCAGCGAGAGGGAGTTGACTTCTTCAAGACCTTCTCCCCGACCCCGAAGATGACCACTCTTCGGGTTCTGCTGCACGTCGCCGCTCAGCGTGACTACGAGCTCCACTCTCTTGACTTCATCACCGCTTTCCTACAGGGCAGCCTGCACGAGGAGATCTGGCTGCGCCGCCCACCTAGCTTCACTGGGTCGTTCCCTCCTGGTACCCAGTGGGGCCTCCGGCGGCCAGTCTACGGTCTCCGCCAGGCACCCCGTGAGTGGCACGACACACTGAGGACTACTCTTGCTGCTCTTGGGTTTGCTCCTTCTACTGCTGACCCGTCGCTGTTTCTACGCACCGACACCACTCTGCCGCCGTTCTACGTTCTCGTGTACGTAGACGACTTGGTCTTTGCTACTGCTGACACTGAGGCACTCGCCCACGTGAAGTCGGAGCTGCAGAAGAGACACACGTGCACAGACCTGGGTGAGCTGACAAGCTATCTTGGCTTGCGGATCACCCGGGACAGAGCACAGCGCACCATCACCTTGACTCAGTCACACATGGTGCAGCAGGTCCTTCAGCGCGTCCGCTTCACGTACTCCTCGCCTCAGCCCACTCCTCTGCCTACCGGTCACTCTCTCTCAACTCTGCCTTTGGATGAGTCCGTAGAGCCGAGTGGCCCGTATCCAAAGCTTGTGGGCTGCCTCATGTACCTGATGACCTGCACTCGACCTGACCTTGCATACCTTCTTAGCATCCTAGCACGCTATGTCGCTCCTGGCCGACACAGGAAGGAGCACATGGATGCCGCTAAGAGGGTGTTGCGCTACTTGTGCAGTACGTCGGGCATGGGGCTTGTGCTTGGAGGACGGAGCGACGTTGTCCTCACTGGGCACTCAGACGCTTCTTGGGCTGACGACCAGGCTACGCAGCGGTCGTCTCAGGGTTACACCTTCAGCCTTGGCTCTGGTTCATTTTCTTGGCGTTCTACATGCTCGTCTTCAGTTCTCAGCTCCAGTTGTGAGGCTGAGATCTACGCCACAGCCATGGCTGCACAGGAGTTACGCTGGCTTACCTACCTGCTGACCGACCTGGGAGAGCGGCCTCGTTCTCCTCCAGTGCTGTACGTCGACAACAAGGCCGCCATTGCCTTGTGTCAGGAGCACAGACTAGAGCACAGAACGAAGCACATCGCTCTGCGCTACTTCCTCGCTCGAGAGCTGCAGCAGCGTGGTCAGCTTCGTCTTGCGTACGTGGCCACTCGGGCCAACACTGCTGATGTATTCACCAAGGCGCTTCAGGCTTGTGATCATCAGCGTTTCTGTACTGTTCTAGGCCTTGTGCCTACTGTCCCTCACTTATTTACTTCTTGACTCTGCTTGTACTGTGATCTCTATATATATACCTGCACGCTTACACTTGCTAGGTTGTGATCACTGTACCTCTTGTTATATTATCAAACTGCATGTGAACTGGTCTTGTGACCACTTGCTTGTGCTCGGAATTTGTGTGGTATCCTTGAGATCCACCCTGAGCTTGTTTTGCTTTGCTTTGCTTTGACTGGTCTTGTGACCCCTTGCTCTCCCCCACTTAGCCTATGGGGGTGTGTCAAACATTATATATGTTACAGCTGTGTAGGCTACAGTGGGTTAGCCTTTAGGGGGTACATTACTCTAGGGTTTGGTACTTGTACTCCCATTGTTCCTAGTTCAATCACTTCTTCTTAATTCTAACAGCCTTGGATAAATCCTTCTATCCCTACCCAGGTGAAAACCAATATTGAGTCAGCAGCTTCGGGCGCAGGGCTTAGGGATGATATATTTGATGTACCCTATGTTCCTATATGCAATGCCATTTACGGCTACTCGGAGCGGCAACAACCACTACTGCTCGAGGAGATCTGCAAAGGACGACGCCTCCAGGCGATGGTGGACAGTGGTGCGTCCCACTCGGTGTGCGACCGCGGGACGTTGGAGAAAATTGGAGAGTCCTCGGAGGAGACCCATTTCACAGCAACGATGGTGGACAGTACGAAACTTCCCATCCAAGGCGAAGCATCACTGCAGCTGCACATAGTTGCGCTGAGGTGGAAGCCGACGTTGCCAATCACGAACATCAAAGGGTTAGATTTCTTGAAGCGGTTCAACCCAACATGAGACGTGTGGAGCTGCGAAGCTAGACAGATACAGGGGACGTTCCTGAAACGATAGCACGGTTCGAACGGACGGTGAACGAGAGTAGCACGGGTTACTTAGCACTGGTTATGGCAGTAGCAGAGGAGGAGAAGCCGAACTCAGAGCTACCTGCAGCAGTACAGGAGGTGTTGGAGTAGTACAAAGATATCATGCCAAACGACCTACCTGCAGGAGTACCTCCAGCGCGAACCCACGAGCACGAGATCATGGAGGAACCAGGTGCAAAACCCGTCTCACGTGCACCATATCGCCTTAGTCCAACCGAACTGACAGACATGAAGAAACAGGTTGAGTATCTACTGGACAGAAAACTGATCCGCCCATCCACCTCTCCCTACGGCGCACCGGTTCTCTTCACTCCAAAACCGGACGGTAGTTTACGGATGTGCATCGACTACCGGGCACTGAACAAACAGACAGTAAAAAACAAATACCCCATACCGCGCATAGACGATCTTCTAGACCAACTGGGTGGGGCAACAGCATTCTCGAAGCAGGACCTACGGTCGGGTTACTGGCAGATCAAGATGGTGGACAACTCGATCCACAAGACGGCGTTCCGTACCAAATATGGCTCCTACGAATATCCAGTGATGCCATTCGGGCTCTGCAACGCACCAGCGACGTTCCAGGCGGAGATGAATCATATCCTATGGCCCCTGTTGGACGAATGCGTGGTGGTGTACCTGAACGACATCCTTATCTACTCCAAAAATATGAAGGAGCACGTGGAGCATCTTTGGAAATTCTTCGAATTCCTGCGGGAAAATAAGTTCTACGTGAAGCTGTCCAATAGCGACTTCGCCCTGAAGAAGGTGCAGTTTCTCGGGCACATGGTGAGTGTGGAGGGCGTACACGTGGACCCGCGGAAAATCGAAGCCGTCAAGATGTGGAAAGTACCGGAGAACGTGAAGGAGTTGCAGCAGTTTCTAGGCTTCGCCAACTATTACAACAGGTTCGTGCCGCAGTACGCTAAGATAGCAGCGCCACCGACCAACCTACTGAAAAAGGATACGCCCTACAAATGGGATACCCCTCATAAGCAAGCCATGGAGCGGCTACAGACAGGACTGGCCACAGCGCCAGTACTCATCCTACCAGATCCAGACAAAGACTACGTGGTGGAAGCAGACGCTGGTGATTAGGCAGTCGGAGCAGTACTGATGCAGGATCACGGACGCGGTTTGCAGCCCATCGCCTACCTCAGTAAAAAGCTACACGGAGCAGAACTGAACCACCCCATCCATGACAAGGAAGCCCTAGCGGTAGTCACAGCCTTCAGGGCGTGGAGGTGTTACCTAGAGGGGGCCAAGACTACAGTCTATACTGACCAGTGCAGTCTCAAATACCTCAAGTCACAGACTACACTTTCACGACGACAGGTGCGGTGGGTGGACTTCCTAGAAACTCACTTCCACTACGACATCATCTACAAACCCAGGCTACACAACAGAGCAGACGCGTTGAGCCGCCCCGGACATGTAGCAGGCATCCAGCTCGACGGGATGAACCCTCTGCTCAAGGGTCTATTCCAACGTGGGTACTCCGTGGATGCAGAGATCGCAACAGCACAGAACCAGAAGCTGTTACAGTGGGAGAAGGACTTAGCTGTAAGGAAGGGTTCAGGGAAGATTTGGGTACCGAACTATGCCCCGCTACGACAGATTCTATTTGAGGAGTTTCACGACGTACCATATGCGGGACATTTCGGGAGCAACAAGACGTTAGCAGGGATAGCGAAGTATTACTACTGGCCCCGGATGGCAGCAGACGTGCAGCAGTTCGTCACCTCATGCGACACGTGCCAGCGGATGAAAGAGTAGCAAGCAGAAAAAAGCAGGGTTACTCGAGCCTCTACCCGTACCGGAGCAGCCATGGCAGGTCGTTAGCCTCGACTTCATCACGGGAATTCCTCCGACCTCACGAGGGCATGCCGCTATACTCGTGGTGATCGACAAGTTCTCCAAAATGGGTCACTTCATCCTGACCAACGCCACGGCTACAGCTGAAGCAACTGCTCGCGTCTTCTTCGACCACATCATCACCATCCACGACATCCCCGCTACACTCATCTCAGACAGAGATCCAAAGTGCACGAGTAAGTTCAGAAGGGAACTCATGGGGTTGTTTGGGACAAAGCTTGCAATGTCTTCAACATACCACCCCCAGACTGACGGACAGATAGAGCGACTCAATCAGGTGGTTGAACAGTTACTGCGCACAGCTTGCAAAGACGACGCCAGCCACTGGGATCAACAGTTACCTACCCTAGAGTCCGCTTACAACAACGCTTCACATGCGGCCACAGGGAAATGTCCTTTCTTCCTGTGCTACGGACGGGAACCACTTACACCATAGCAGCCAACCACACCGGCACACGTCCAAGCCGCACATGACTTCGTCACCACCATGCAGCAGCTATGGGAGAAGACTCAGCGACGCCTCACCACGATGCAGAACTCCCAGAAGCAGTATGCCGATCGCCAGCGACGTGATCGCACGGTAGCAGTCGGAGATCAGGTGCTCCTCGACACGCGCAACTTGAACCTGTCTCACCTACCATCTAATCTCCGGCCTCGCTTCTGTGAGGCACAGGTGACACAGTAACATTCCGCTTGCGCTTACCTACTACGTGGAAGCTTCATAATGCTTTCCATGTTCAGCTACTGAAGCCCTACAAGGACCCCAACCAATAGTTCCAGGGACGGCAGATACCGCCACCACCACCTGTTCTCATACAGGATGAACCAGAGTCCGAAGTGGAGCGCGTTCTCAATCATCAGCGCCGCGGCGGCAAGATTCTCGAGTTCCTGATGCGCTGGAAGGGATATGACCCATCGGAGGATAGTTGGGTTGCAGAAGCTGATATGGGCAACGCACGCCGTGCTCTCAAGGACTATCTTGTCAAGCAGGGTGTTTCTCACGCCATTCAGCTTTGAGGGGGGGACGTGTGAGAGTACGACGGCTTATGCCAGCTCTGCTTGCTTACCTTTACTTTATTACGCTATTACTAGCTTAGGTTTATTTTATCATGCATAGATATGCTTGATTTCCTAAGTTAGGTGCATTCCTATATTCTATTATAGTTATAGCACCGAACTGTCAAACTTATATGCTGCTTATTGTATAGGCTATAGTGGGGTAGCCCATATGGGGTACAACCCAATTAGGGTTTCCTACTTGTACCCATCTTGCTGCTAGTTTCATCCATTCTCGTTCATTATTCTGACATGGTTTCAGAGCAGGTCCTGACCTAGGACCGTTTTTTTTTAGGGCCCACCGAATCATTCCCTGCCCGTAGCGCGTTACCCTACCCGTAGCGCCCTACCGTGTTCGTCGCGCTGCCCCACCAGTCGCGTTACCCTGCCCACGCGCCGCCCTGCTGGCTGCCGCGCTGCCTTGCCCTGCCCTGCAATGCGCTGCCTAGCGCGCGCTCTGCCCTGCCCTGCGTTGCGCTGCCCCACGCACGCCCTGCCCTGCGTCGCCCTAGGACCCGTGCGACGCCCTGCCCTGCCCGTCGCGTCGCCCTAGGACCAGCGCGGCGCCCTGCCCTGCCCGTCGCGTCGCCCTAGGACCAGCGCGGCGCCCTGCCCTGCCCGTCGCGTCGCCCTAGGACCAGCGCGGCGCCCTGCCCTGCCCGTCGCGTCGCCCTAGGACCCGTGCGACGCCCTGCCCTGCCCGTCGCGTCGCCCTAGGACCCGCGCGACGATCTGCCCTGCCCGTCGCGTCGCCCTAGGGCCCGCGCGCCGCCCCTGCCCTGCCCGTCGCGTCACCCTAGGGCCAGCGCACCGCCCTGCCCTGCCCGTCGCGTCGCCCTAGTGCCCGCGCCCCCCCCCTGCCCTGCCCGTCGCGTCGCCCTAGGGCCCGCGCGCCACCCCTGCCCTGCGCGTCGCGTCGCCCTAGGGCCAGCGCGCCGCCCCTGCCCTGCCCGTCGCGTCGCCCTAGGGCTCGCGTGCCGCCCCTGCCCTGCCCGTCGCGTCACCCTAAGGCTAGCGCTCCGCCCTGCCCCTGCCCGTCGCGTCCACCCTGGCAGCCCGCGCGCCACCATCTGCAGCCAGCGCGCTGTCCTTGCCTGCCCGCGCGCCCTCCTCTGCCCGTGCGCCGCCCTACTGGCAGCACGCCGCCCTACTCTGGCCGTGCGCCGCCCTTCACTGACCGTGCGCCGCCCCGACCTACCCTAGTGCCTGCTCGCCGCCCTACCTTCCCTGCGTGCTGCCGTGCCGGCCGCACACCTCCTTACTTTGCCCGCTATGACGTCTCTTCGTGGTAGCGGTGGGAGTCGTGGCGGCGGTGGTGGCAGCAGTGGGAGTGGTGGCGGCGGCCGTAGTGGCAGTCTCGGTGGAGCTGTTCGGTGGGGAGTTTCTGGCGGTGGCCAGATGCGGCTCCAGCGACGTCCGCACGAGTCCCTCACGCCCCAGCAGCTTCGTGAGTGGTACGCTAGTCGGGGTTGTGGCGGCGGCCGTAGTGGCAGTCGCCCTGGAGCTGGTCAGTCGGGAGTTTCTGGCGGTGGCCAGATGCAGCTGCAGCGGCGTCCGCGTGAGACCCTTACGCCCCAGCAGCTTCGTGAGTGGTACGCTCAGAGTAGAGGGTCTCGGAGTACTGCTCGCTGCCCGTACGTCATTCGCACAGGTGATCGGGCTGGTCAGACTTGCGGGACAGTTGGTCACACACAGTCCCGCTGCTTCGCCTGTCTGAGCGACGCCTGGCGTACAGAGTTTGGCGACGCGGCTGAGCTCCCCAGCTGGCTGGAGCTGCTTAGGCAGAGGGTGGATATCTTTGCTCTTGACTATGATGCTATCCTCACTGCCATGTATGCATTGCCTACTAGTGCTGAGGGTGACTGTTACCTGTGTGTGCCGCCCGACCCAAGTATAGAGTCTGCTGCTCTAGGTGCTGGTGAGGCTGCTGCTCTAGGTGCTGGTGAGCCTGCTGCCCTAGGTGCTGGTGAGGCTGCTGCTCTAGGTGCTAGTGAGTCTGCTCTCTCTGGTACTGCGCCTGCTGAGGCCTTGCACACCTTCACGCTTGACTCAGGTGCTTCCCGCTGTTTCTTTCGCGACAGTACCGCACTCACACCGCTCCCTGCACCTGTTGCTGTCTCTCTGGCTGACCCCTCTGGGGGCCCAGTCCTTGCACGTTCCTCCACTATTCTCCCGTGTCCGGCGGTTCCGTCTGGCTCACTGTCAGGTCTTCACCTCCCCTCGTTCTCTACGAACTTGGTGAGCAACGCCGTCCTTCAGGATGTATGGGTTGACACCTTTACTCCAGGAGGACAGCGTGTGGCGATCTGTACGTGCTCCCGGACTGGCCGGCACCTGGCCACGTTCACACGTGCGCCTGGCTCGAGTCTGTACACACTGACTACTGTGTCTCCTCAGGTAGCTGCGTCTGCGTCTGCGTCAGGTCAGCTAGCGGCCCCCTGCTCGTGTCGCGCACTGTCGCACCGGACCCTCCTTTGGCACCACCGTCTTGGTCACCCCTCAGTGCAGCGCCTTCGTGGCATGCACTCGCGTCTCCTTGTCTCTGGTCTTCCCGAGACTCTGCCTCCCCTCCCACCCTCGCCTGCCCCTCCCTGTCTTCCCTGTGTCGAGGGGCGGCAGTGTCACGATAGCGTCTTAGCTAGGAAACCGGTTTAACTTGGGGCCTAGGCTTAGTAGCCTAGGCCGAGCGGGTGTTGAGTTGGTTGTGCAAGGGAGAATCGAGAAATGAGTGGCTTCACTATAGGTTTGCAAGAACATAAAGGAAAGAAACAAAGAAGGTGCACCACCACACAAATAATGAAAGAACTACACTACAATAACTACCGCAAGCAGGATAGATATTAAATATAACTTTAACAGGCAGCGCGCCGCTCCTCACTCCTCCTCGTTTCCCCCGACGACTGCTCCCCTGCAGACTCTCTACATGGACGTGTGGGGCCCAGCCCGCGTCCGTGGACAGGGCCGCGAGCGCTACTTTCTGCTGGTCGTTGACGACTACTCGCGTTACACCACGGTCTTCCCCTTGCGCAGCAAGGGGGAGGTCCCTGATGTTTTGATCCCTTGGATCCACGCTGTCCGTCTCCAGCTCCGCGAGCGGTTCCACACGGACCTTCCAGTCCTGCGTCTGCACTCTGACAGAGGTGGTGAGTTTTCCTCCGACCTCTTGCGGGACTTTTGTCATGGGGAGGGCATTCTCCGGTCGTTCACGCTTCCGGCCTCTCCGCAGCAAAATGGGGTTGCTGAGCGCCGTATTGGCTTAGTCATGGAGGTCGCTCGTACCTCCATGATCCATGCGGCAGCCCCCCATTTTTTGTGGCCGTTTGCGGTCCGGTACGCTGCGCATCAGCTCAACCTCTGGCCCCGTGTCTCCTTGCCGGAGACCTCGCCTACACTGCGTTGGACGGGGAAGGTTGGCGATGCGTCGGTGTTCCGGGTCTGGGGTTCTCGTGCCTTTGTCCGCAATACGTCCGCGGACAAGCTCTCCACCCGGCCATTCCCTGCGTCTTCCTTGGTTTTCCCCTTGACGCGCCTGGCTGGCAGTTTTACCACCCCACCTCGCGCCGTGTCCTGCCCTCTCAGGACGTCACGTTCGACGAGTCGGTTCCCTTTTACCGTCTCTTCCCCTACCGCACTGCCCCTCTCCCCCCCCCCGCCGCTCTTCCTCGCACCAGGTCCTCCTCCGGTAGACCCCCTCCCCCCTCAGGGTCCTGCTCCCTCAGGTGTGTCTCAGGTAGACCCTGTCGAGCCTGTCGAGGTCGCGGTCGACTCTGGTGCTGCTGCTGGGGGTGGTGCTGCTGGGGGTGCTGAGCCGGAGCGTGCGAAGCCTGGGGGTGCTGAGCCTGAGCATGCAGAGCCTGGGGGTGCTAAGCCTGGGGGTGCTGAGACTGGGGGTGCTGAGCCTGGGGGTGCTGAGACTGGGGGTGCTGAGCCTGCGAGTGCTGAGACTGGGGGTGCTGAGCCTGGGGGTGCTGAGTCTGTTGGAGGTCCTACAGGTGCCTCGTCCCGGCGGGAGTCTCTCTCTCCACCACAGCTGCGCGAGTGGTTTGCTCGGCGCTGGAGCCTTCGGAGCGGCGCTGCTGGAGCCGGGGGGCCTCCCGCTGGAGGCCCTGGAGCTGGAGGTCCTGGAGCTACTGGAGCTGGAGGTGCTGCCGGCGTTGGAGCTGGAGCTGCTGGAGTTGCTGGAGCCACTGGTCCCGGAGGTGCTCGTACTGGAGGTACTGGAGCTGCTGGTGCTGGTGGTGCTGCGGGCGTTGGAGCCGGAGGTGCTGGAGCTGCTGGTCCTGGAGTTACTGGAGGTTCTCCGGGTGCCTTGTCACAGCGGGAGCCTCTCTCCCCACTGCAGCTGCGAGAGTGGTTTGCTCGGCGCTGGAGTCTTCAGAGTGGCGCTGCTGGAGCTGGGGGGCCTGCCACTGGAGGCCCTGGTCCTGGTGGCGCTGGAGGTACTGGAGCTGCTGGAGCTGGAGGTGCTGCCGGCGTTTGAGTTGGCGCTGCTGGAGGTGCTGGAGCCGCTGGTCCCGGAGGTGCTCGTACTAGACGTACTGGAGCTGCTGGAGCTGGAGGTACTACAGGAGTTGGAGCTGGAGGCACTGGAGTTGGCGCTGCTAGTGGTACTGGAGCCGCTGGTCCCGGAGGTGCTCGTACTGGAGGTACTGGAGCTACTGGAGCTGGAGGTGCTGCAGGAGTTGGAGCTGGAGGCGTTGGAGCTGGAGCCGCTGGAGGCGCTGGAGCTGGAGCTACTGGAGGTGCTGGATCTGGTGGTACTGCTGGCGTTGGAGCTGGAGACGCTGGAGCTGGGGGTACTGGTGCTGTCGGTGCTAGTTCTGGAGGCGCTGTGCGGCCGCGACCGTACTTCGTTCCACTGCTTCAGCAGGTTCTTGGTCTCCCGCCTTCTACTGGCCTTCCTCCTCCCATACTGTGTCCACCGCCTGACCAGTCGCAGTCGCAGTTACAGCCAGCCTCCCCACTGCCTGCTCCTTCTCCTTACACTGGGCCGAGAGGAGGTCTTGCGGAGCGTCGTGAGCCTGAGTCTCGTCCTGCGTCGCCTGTTCGCGTTGTTCGCACTGGTCGTCGTGTTCCGCGTCCGCGTCCTCCTCCTGTCCCAGGCACGCACCAGATGGCACTTCGTCCTTCCTCTGTCCCACAGCGTGTCCCTCTGCCATCTCCTCCTGCGTCCTCTCTTCCTGACGTTCCTGACCTGCCGTCAGACCTTGCTCGTGCTGCCAGTCCTACTGTCACGCGTCTTCTCGCCATTGTGGTCACTGACCCTTCGTATGAGTCCACTGCTGCGTCTGCTCTAGTTGCTGAGCTTGTTGAGTTTGCTGATGCCTGTCGCCTTGACTACGCAGCTAGTCTTGTTGCTGAGTCTGAGTCTGTCTGTCCTCCGTCCGTTGGGGGTGAGGGTGCTCTTTGGCACGGACGTCCTTGAGGACAGGCAGGAGGACTTTGAGTGTTTTGCAGCTGCTTTACCTCATCTCGTGTCCATGTTGATTGCACCTGAGGTAGACCCAGATGCACCAGTCATCCCGACCCCGCGCTCTTACGCAGAGGCGATTGAGGGTCCCTACTCCTCTCAGTGGCAGACAGCCATGGACGCAGAGATGGCTTCCTGGAAGTCCACAGGCACCTACGTCGACGAGGTTCCCCCACATGGGGCGAACATCGTCAGTGGCATGTGGATTTTCAGGGTGAAGCGGCTGCCGGGTTCTCCGCGTGTCTTCAAGGCGCGTTACGTTGCTCGAGGCTTCAGTCAGCGACAGGGAGTTGACTTCTTTCAGACCTCGGCGCCGCGGCGGCAAGACTCTCGAGTTCCTGATGAGCTGGAAGGGATATGACTCATCGGAGGATAGTTGGGTTGCAGAAGCTGATATGGGCAACGCACGCCGTGCTCTCAAGGACTATCTTGTCAAGCAGGGTGTTTCTCACGCCATTCAGCTTTGAGGGGGGGACGTGTGAGAGTACGACGGCTTATGCCAGCTATGCTTGCTTACCTTTACTTTATTACGCTATTACTAGCTTAGGTTTATTGTATCATGCATAGATATGCTTGTTTCCTAAGTTAGGTGCATTCCTATATTCTATTATAGTTATAGCACCGAACCAGGTTACGTGTACCAAACTCAAGCCTTTCGGTTCCCACCGAATTGCTTTCTACCGAGTTCGGGAAGGTTCTGTTCGGGATGCTTCGCGACCCTCAGAACATTCGCGTAACACCTGGGTTACCTGCCTTGTGTCGAGACTACATATAGCCTCGTGTTGTACCTAGGTGGGTCAATCAATACAATTCCTCATTTCTGAACTCGATCCTATCAATCGTCACAACACCGGTCGGGTCTTCAACACCGACCTTCGCCCCTGCACGTCGAAGTCAACGTCGACTTTGTCGGAGACAGTGGCCCTACGGACGATCGCGTCTGCGACGAAGTCGACGCCATACATGTGGCTGTCAGAACGTTATAGCATATACTTTTGTGTAGGCTGTAGTGGGGTATCCCATAGGGGGTACAACCCAATTAGGGTTAGTACTTGTACCCACTTCATTCATAGTTCATTCACTCTTGTTTCTTCTCATGGTATCGAGCAGGTTCCCTAGTGGGAACTGATCCTAGGGCCCACCATCGAAAATTTTTTTTCTGCCCGAAGCGCGCTCCGCTTAGGCCCGAGTCGCGCCTCGGGTCCTCTCTCTACCGTCGCGGCCTCCCTCGAGCCGCCCTTGCTCGGCCGTCGCCGCCCTTAGCGGCCCGTCGCCACCCTACGCGGCCCGCCCGCCGCCCTTTTGACGCCCGCCCCGGCCACGTGAGCCGCCCGTCCCGTGCGACGCGGCCCCTGCGCCGCCTGTCCCGGCCCGTCGCCACCTGACGCGGCCCGACGCGGCCCGTGCGCCGCCTGTCCCGGCCCGTCGCCGCTCGTCTCGGCCCGTCGCCGCCCGTCGCGGCCCGTGCGCCGCCTCCCCCGGCCCGTTGCCGCCCGTTGTGGCCCGTGCGCCGCCTGTCCCGGCCCGTCGCCGCCTGGCTCGTCGCCGCCCTACCCTACCTGCGGCCCCGCCGCCCTACCTAGCGGCCCCGCCGCCCTACCTAGCGGCCCCGCTGCCTCACTCGGCGGCCCCGCCACCCTACCTGCGGCCCCGCCACCTCGCTCTCGGCCCCGTCACCTGCTGCAGCGCCGCCCGCCACCCTAGCCGCCCGAGCCGTCTCACCCGGCCGAGCAGCTGACCGCCGTGCCGCCCTTCAGCAGCACAACCGAGCCGCCCGACAGCAGAGCAGCCGAGCCGCCCAGCAGCCGAGCCGCCCGGCAGCCGAGCCGCCCTGCAGCCGAGCCGCCCAGCAACCGAGCCGCCCAGCAGCCGAGCCGCCCAGCAGCCGAGCCGCCCAGCAGCCGAGCCGCCCAGCAGCCGAGCCGCCCAGCAGCGGAGCCGCCGACCCGCCGAGCCGCCCAGCAGCTGAGCCGCCGAGCCGCCGCGCCGCCCTCCTTCCGGGCCGCCCGACCTGCCCAGTCTGGTGAGCACAGCGCCTTTTCACTGCACTGCCCTCACCCTACTGTTTGCGCTGCTAGTCGTCTCGGGTCATGGCTACCCCTAGTGTTCTCGTCTTTGACGGTGAGGGTCGGGCCATTGACTTTGAGGTCTGGGTAGATGACCTGCAGCTGTTCTTACAGTGCGATAGGGCAGACGGCCTCTCTCTCTTTGACCTCACCTCTGGCGCCTCCACTGCCCCTGCTGCTGATACTGACGCCACTGTTCGCTCCCAGTGGGCCACGCGCGACGCTGCTGCACGTCTTGCTGTGCGTCGCCACCTCCCTACCTCCGAGCGTGCGCACTTTAGTCAGTACAAGAGTGCTCAGACCTTGTACGACGCTGTAGTTGCGCGCTACTCCTCCCCTGCCACTGCTGCACTGAGCCGTCTCATGCTACCGTACCTCTTTCCTGACCTTGCTGCCTTTCCCACAGTCGCTGACCTCATTACGCACCTCCGCACTAGTGACACTCGCTACCGCGCTGCACTCCCTCCTGACTTCTGCGCCAAGAACCCCCCCCCCATGTACATCACTCTTTACTACATAGTCACTCGCCTTCCTGACTCCCTTCGCGTAGTCAGGGACCACTTTCTCTCTGTCTGTCCCACCACTCTCACTGTTGACCTCCTCGAGAAGTCCCTCCTAGCGGCCGAGAAGAGCATAGTCGCTGTAGGGGCCTCTCGTGGTGACCCGCGCACCCCCATCTTTGAGGGGTGTTTGTTAAAGTTTAGAAGAAAGAAGAGAGAAGGGGAGGATTGCACTAGCAAGAATGGGGATACAAATAGGAAACCCTAGAAGGGTTGTACTCGCTATAGAGCACCCCACTACAGGCTAGAGCATAAGATAACATTCTGACAGTGTTCCCCCTCCCCCCTTCTGCCCTCTGTTGCCTCTGCTGCTGCGGCCGACCTCCTTGGTCTTGAGTCGGTCGGTGTGGCGTCTGCCCCTAGCGGGAGACGCCGCTCTGGCAAGGGCAAGGGGGGCAAGGGCGCTGGAGGAGCGAGCGGGGGCGGTGGAGGTGGAGGTGGCGGCAGTGGGGGGAGTGGGGGTGGCGGTGGGAGTGGAGGTGGGGGTGGAGGGGTCGGTGGCGGCAGTGGAGGCGGAGGTGGCGGCGGCGGTGGCGGTGGGAGCGGAGGTGGCGGAGGAGGCGGCGGTGGAGGCGGAGGCGGAGGCGGCGGCAGTAGCGGAGGCGGCGGAGGCGGCGGAGGCGGCGGGGGTGGCGGTGGTGCTGGTCGCGGGTCTTCGTAGAGGAGTGGCTCCGGTGGTGGCTCGCGCCAGCAGCAGCAGCGTGGTCGTGACACCCTGTCCCCTCAGCAGCTTCGTGAGTGGTACACTGCGCGTCAGCGGGGTGGGGGTTTTGGTCCGTGCTCCTACGTTTTGTGCACCGGCGACCGTGCGGGTGAGCAGTGTGGGGGTGCCCACCCCACCCAACGCTGCTTTGGCCGCCTGACGGACGCGTGGCGTCACCAGTTCCCGGAGGCCTCAGAGATCCCTCGCTGGGGCGAGCTGTCCAGGGCGGGTGTTGCCATCTATGATCTTGACTTTGATGCTATTCTCTCTGCCATGTATGCTGTGTCTATTAGTGATGAGGGTGACTGTTACCGGTGTTTCCCGCCCGATCCGGGCATTGAGACTGCTGCGCTAGGTCCTGGTGAGGCTGCTGCCCTAGGTGCTTGCGACGCTGCTGCTCTAGGTGCCCGTGTGTCTGCGTCCTCAGGTACTGGTGAGTCTGCGCTCTCAGGTACTACGTCGGCTTCGGCCTCCCTCACCTTCACCCTTGACTCTGGGGCGTCTCGCTCCTTCTTTCGGGACTGCACCACACTCACACCGCTGAGTCGGCCGGTTGCAGTGTCTCTGGCTGACCCCTCTGGGGGTCCTGTCCTGTCTCGCTTCTCCACAGTCCTCCCGTGTCCGGCGGCTCCCTCTGGCACCCTGTCTGGTCTCTACCTCCCCTCGTTCTCTACGAACCTGGTGAGTGGTGCTGACCTCCAGGATGCGGGTGTACACCAGTTCACTCCTGCGCGTCAGCGGGTGACGCACTGTACAGAGGCTAGCACAGGCCGACACCTGGCTACGTTTACCCGTCAGCCGGGGTCGAGCCTGTACACACTGACCACTGCGTCTCCTCCCGTTACTGAGTCTGGTAGAGTCGCTTCGTCGGGTCGGGTGTTTGCTGGAGCGTCCAGGTCTGGTCCTGAGTCTGCCCCCTGTTCGTGTCGTCTCCTGTCTCACGAGACTCTCCTCTGGCATCACCGTCTTGGTCACCCCTCTCTGCTTCGGCTCAGAGGCATGGCCTCCCGTCTTCTAGTGTCTGGTCTCCCCCGGTCCCTCCCTCCCCTTCCTCAGGGCCCTGGCCCTACCTGTGTCCCCTGTGTCGAGGGGCGCCAGCGTGCTGCCCCTCACTCCTCCCAGTTTCCTCCGACAGAGGCCCCGTTGCAGACGCTTCACATGGACGTGTGGGGCCCAGCCCGCGTCCGTGGGCAGGGTCACGAGCGCTACTTCCTACTCGTTGTTGACGACTACTCGCGTTACACCGCAGTCTTCCCCTTGCGCAGCAAGGGTGATGTCACTGCGGTGCTGATCGACTGGATCCGCGCAGCTCGTCTCCAGCTCAGGCAGAGCTTTGGCTCCGACTTTCCTGTTCTGCGTCTGCACTCGGACAGAGGCGGGGAGTTCTCCTCTGGCCTTCTGCGAGCCTACTGTCGTGCACGAGGCATCCGTCAGACCTTCACGCTTCCGGACTCTCCGCAGCAAAATGGGATTGCTGAGCGCTGCATTGGCATGGTCATGGACGTCGCTCGTACGTCTATGATGCATGCGGCTGCCCCCCATTTTCTGTGGCCGTTTGCGGTGAGGTACGCGGCGCATCAGATCAACCTTCACCCTAGGGTCTCCACGCCGGAGACCTCCCCAGCCTTGCTGTGGACGGGGAAGGTTGGCGATGCGTCGGCGTTCCGGGTCTGGGGATCTCGGGCGTTTGTCCGCGACTTGTCTGCGGACAAGCTGTCCCCTCGTGCTGCTCCTTGCGTCTTCCTGGGGTTCCCCCCCGACGCGCCTGGGTGGCAGTTCTACCACCCCACCTCTCGCCGTGTTCTGTCCTCCCAGGACGTCACGTTCGACGAGTCGGTCCCCTACTACCGCCTCTTCCCCTACCGCACTCCGTCCCTCCCCCCGCCCCCGCTCTTCCTTGTACCAGGTCCCCCCCCGGTAGACCCCCTCCCCCCTCAGGGTCCTGCCCCTTCAGGTGTGTCCCAGGTAGACGCAGTCGAGCGTGTCGAGGTCACTGGTGACTCTGGTGGTGCTGAGGGTGCTGAGCCTAGGGGTGCTGAGACTGGGGGTGCTGAGCCTGGAGGTGCTGAGCCTGGGGGTGCTGAGTCTGGGGGTGCTACGCCTGGGGGTGCTGAGCCTGGGGGTGCTGAGCCTGGGGGTGCTGAGTGTGGGGGTGCTACGCCTGGGGGTGCTGGGTCTGGGGGTGCTGAGCCTGGAGGTGCTCCGCCTGGAGGTTCTCCGCGTGCTTCGTCTCGTCGGGAGCCACTCTCTCCACACGAGCTGCGCGAGTGGTTTGCCCGGCGCTGGAGCCGTGCTGCTGGTGCTGGAGGTTCTTCGGCTACTGAGGGTGCTGCTGTTGCGGGTCCCGGAGGTGCTCGTACTGGGAGTACTGGAGCTGCTGGGCCTGCAGGTTCGACTGGAGCTGGTGCTGCTGAGGGTGTTGGCGCTGCGGCTACCACTGGTGGAGCTGCTGGAGGTGCTGCTGGAGCGGGTGCTCCTACTGGGGGTACTGGTGCTGTCCCTGCTGTTTCTGGCGTCGCTACGCGGCCTCGACCGTACTTCGTTCCACTCCTGCAGCAGGTTCTTGGTCTTCCGCCTTCTGCTGGTCCTCCTCCTCCCTTGGAGGGTCCACAGCCTGTCCCGTCGCAGTCACAGCTCCAGCCTACCTCCCCTTTGCCTGCTCCTTCTCCCTACACTGGTCCTACTGGAGGTCTTACTGAGCGTCGTGAGCCTGCGTCTCGCCCTGCGTCGCCTGTCCGTACTGCTCGCGCTAGTGGTCGTGGTTCGCGTCCGCGTCCTCCTCCTGTCCCTGGCACGCACCGGATGTCTCTGCGTCCGTCCACTGCTCCTCTGCGTGCCCCTTTGCCTTCTCCTCCTGAGTCCTCCCTTCCTGCTCTTCCCGACCCGGAGTCGGATTCTCTTCGTGCTGCCAGTCCTACTGTCACGCGTCTCCTTGCTACTGTCGTCACTGACCCTTCTTTCGAGTCTACTGCTGCGTCTGCCCTAGTTGCTGAGCTCGTCGACTTTGCTGCTCGCTGTCGCCTAGACTACGCTGCTAGTCTTGTTGCTGAGTCTGAGTCTGTCTGTCCTCCGTCCGTCGGGGGTGAGTGTGCCCTTGGCACGGACGTCCTTGAGGACAGGCAGGAGGAGTTCCAGTGTCTGGCAGCTGCTTCACCTCATCTCGTGTCCGTACTGCTTACCCCTGAGGGAGACCCGGATGCACTTGACATCCCGACTCCGCGCTCTTACGCGGAGGCGATAGAGGGTCCCTACTCCTCTCAGTGGCAGGCAGCTATGGATGCAGAGATGGCTTCCTGGAAGTCCACAGGCACCTACGTTGACGCTGTCCCCCCTCCTGGGGCGAACATCGTCAGTGGCATGTGGATCTTCAGGGTGAAGCGGCCGCCGGGTTCTCCGCCTGTCTTCAAGGCTCGTTACGTGGCTCGTGGCTTCAGTCAGCGGTAGGGAGTTGACTACTTTCAGACCTTCTCCCCCACCCCGAAGATGACCACTCTTCGGGTACTGCTACACGTTGCTGCTCACCGTGACTACGAGCTGCACTCTCTCGACTTCAGCACTGCTTTCTTGCAGGGCAGCCTGCACGAGGAGATCTGGCTGCGCCGCCCACCTGGCTTCACTGGGTCTTTCCCTCCTGGTACCCAGTGGAGTCTCCGGCGTCCAGTCTACGGTCTCCGCCAGGCGCCACGTGAGTGGCACGACACACTGAGGACTACGCTTGCGGCTCTTGGGTTTGCTCCTTCTACTGCCGACCCGTCGCTGTTTCTGCGCACCGACACCTCTCTGCCGCCGTTCTACATCCTCGTGTACGTCGACGACTTAGTCTTTGCCACAGCTGACACTACTGGACTCGCCCACGTGAAGTCCGAGCTGCAGAAGAGACACACGTGCACAGACCTGGGTGAACTGCGCAGCTACCTTGGCTTGCAGATCACCCGGGACAGAGCACGCCGCACCATTACCCTGACTCAGTCACACATGGTGCAGCAGGTCCTTCAGCGCTTCGGCTTCACGTACTCCTCGCCTCAGGCCACTCCTCTGCCTACTCGCCACTCACTCTCAGCTCTGCCTTCGGATGAGTCCGTAGAGTCGAGTGGCCCGTATCCAGAGCTTGTTGGCTGCCTCATGTACCTGATGACCTGCACACGACCTGACCTTGCATACCCTCTTAGCATTCTTGCACGCTATTTTGCTCCTGGGAGACACCGACCAGAGCACATGGCTGCTGCGAAGAGGGTGTTGCGCTACTTGTGCAGTACGTCGGGCATGGGGCTAGTGCTTCGAGGGCGGAGTCCAGTGGTCCTCACTGGGCACGCGGACGCTTCTTGGGCTGACGACCAGGCTACGCAGCGGTCGTCACAGGGTTACACTTTCAGCCTCGGTTCCGGCTCTGTTTCGTGGCGGGCTACTCGCTCGTCTTCTGTTCTCGGCTCCAGTTGTGAGGCTGAGATCTACGCTGGGGCCATGGCTGCCCAGGAGCTTCGCTGGCTCGCCTACCTGCTGACCGACCTTGGAGAGCCGCCTCGTTCTCCTCCAGTCCTGTACGTAGACAACAAGGCCATGCTTGCCTTGTGTCGAGAGCAGAGACTGGAGCACAGAACTAAGCACATTGCTCTTCGCTACTTCCTTGCTCGTGAGCTACAGCAGCGTGGTCAGTTGCGACTTGCGTACGTGGCCTCTGAGGCCAACACTGCTGATGTCTTCACCAAGGCTCTTCCGCCTTGTGATCATCAGCGCTTCTGCACTCAGCTGGGTCTTGTCCCTGTCTTGCTTGTCTAGCCTTATCTATATATATATGTACTCCTGCATGTGAACTGGCCTTCTGGCCTTGAACTTGTGCTCAGAATGTGTGGTGACGTTGTGATCCACCCTGAGCTTGCCTTGCTTTGCTTTGCTTGACTGGTCTTGTGACCCCTTGTTCTCCCCCACTTTGCCTATGGGGGTGTGTCAGAACGTTATAGCATATACTTTTGTGTAGGCTGTAGTGGGGTATCCCATAGGGGGTACAACCCAATTAGGGTTAGTACTTGTACCCACTTCATTCATAGTTCATTCACTCTTGTTTCTTCTCAGTGGCATGCGAGGCTCGTGCACGTCGGCGTCGACACTATCAAGAGCTCGGCAAAGCACGAGATCGCCGCCTGTCTGGACATCGAGCAGTCGATTGGAGCCGACCTGCCGTGCGCCTCTTGCCTCAGCGGCAAGCTGGCGATGCACACCTTCTCCGACAAGGGCTCAGACGCCGAGGATGTGCTTGACGTCGTGCACATCGACCTCTGCGGACCGTTCCGGGTGGCCACCAAGGATGGCAGCTTGTACTTCCTCCTACTCAAGGACCGCAAGACACGCTACATGTGGTTTCGGCCAGTCGCCAAGAAGAGCGACCTGCTCAGGGTGTTTGTGAAGTGGCTGAAGGCGGCGGAAAGGCAGCCGTCGAAGATGGTGAAGATGCTGCGCTCTGACCGTGGTGGCGAGTTCCTCAGCGGGAACTTCGCTGACTTCATCAACCAGAAGGGCATCGTCCACGACCTGACGTGCCCGTACAGCCCGCAGCAGAACGGCATGGCTGAGCGGGAGATGCGCACGGTCGTCGAGGCCGTGCGGACGATGCTGCTTCACATGGGCGTGAAGCACCACTGGTGACATCTCGCCCTGCGGCAGGCCGTCTGGGTGCGCAACTGCCTCGAGCGGGCTTCGCTGCCTCCGGGGACGACGCCGCACAAGTTGCTGACCAGCAAGAAGCCCGACCTCACGCTGACACGCGTGTGGGGCTGCATGGTGCAGTTCATGGTCCCCGAGCAGCAGCGTGGCGGGAAGTTGGCGCCAAAGGCTCGCTGGGGACTCCACCTAGGTGTCTCGCCAGCGAGAAAGGGCTGGGAGGTGCTCGACTTAACCGATAACCGGGAGGTCACGACGGTCGAGACGATATTCTACAAAACCTTGTCGCTGGAGATGTGGAAGGCGGAGTACGGGCCGGCGCCGACGCGGACATCGACTACCTCGCCGACATACTCCTCTTCGGTGACAATGTCGCTGCTCGCCGAGGACGGCGAGCCTGATGCCGAGGACGACCCTCCTCCTCCTCCCTCTGTTCTCGCTGCTCCGCCGCCGCCGGCCTCACCGCCTTCCGCGATGGTCTCTCCTTCGCCCCTCGTCGCCGACTTGCCTTGGCAGACGTATACGTTGGCCACCAGCAATGAGGGGAGAATTGGTGCGTCGCTTGTGGCGCCGGCCAGTGGCATTGCAGGTGGCCGACGTGACGTCGAGTAAGTCGGCGCGGGAGTGAAGCCACTAACTACAGGGGAGCCGATGACAGGGGAGCAGCTGGCGGAGTCGTCGTCAACGACAGGGGAGAAGTCGGCGAAGGAGAAGTCGGCAAGTGAGCCAACGATAGGGGAGAAGTCGGCCGAGGAGCCGACGCTGGTGGGGCAGCTCCCCGACGTAGAAGCCGGCAACGACGAAGGGGAGACCTCGGGTGGGGAGCAGTCCATCGACAGCGACGTGGTGGAAGCCCCGGTCGACGAGCCGGAGCCACCGAAGCCGCGGCGTTCCACCAGCACCAACCTTGGCAAGCCTCCAGAGTAGTGGAGTTATCACGCTTGCATGCCGCCGACTGCCTACAACACGCTGCTCGACGACGTGCAGGTCGACGTCGACCTGCCCGAGCTTGACCTCGACATGCACGCCGACCCGGAGAGGCGATGGGACATCGCGACAATGATGATCAAGGAGGCGTTGGCGAGCTGGAAAGGCAAGGCGGTGATGGCCGCCATGGATAAGGAGATACGGAGTCTTCTCGCGAACGTCGTGGGAGCTTGTCGACCGTCCGCGCGGTGTCAACGTGATGAAGAACCGCTGGGTGCTGATGACAAAGTACCACGTCGACAACTTGCTCGCCCGGGAGAAGGCGCACTTGGTCGTGAAAGGCTTCACGCAGGTGTACAACGTCGACTACGACGAGAAGAACGCCTTCCTGCAGAGCAAGCTCGACTGGTTGCTCTACATGTACCAGCTCGACTACTACGACGACGGGACCGGCCGTATGTGCAAGCTGGTGAAGAGCTTGTACGGCTTCAAGAAGTCGTCGCTGTTGTGGTACTCGGCGCTCCACGCTGTGCTGACCGGCGCCGCCTGGAGCAAGAGTCAGGTCAACAAGGCGTTGTACTTCAAGGTCGGCGATGACGGAGTGACGTGCTGGGTGCTCGTTTACGTCGACAACCTGCTCGCCGCCAACCGCAGCACCGCGATGCTGAAGGAGCTGGGCGAGCTGCTGAAGGCTGCCTTGGAGCTGCGCGAGATCAGCCCGGTCGAGAAGTATAACGGGCTGGAGATCGTGTGCGACCGACCTGCGCGGAAGCTGTGGCTCCACCAGCAGGCCTACGTCGACAAGATGCGCAAGTGCTTCATCGACGAGGAGCAGATCGGGCGAGTTTCGAAGACGCCAATCTTCGTCGACGCCTACACCGATCTGACGTTTGACGACGATGAGTTTCAGTCGTGCGAGGAAGAGGAGTACCGGCAGAAGCTCCGTTCGCTCCAGTTTGCCGCCACGACGACAAGGCCGGACATCGCCTTCGCGTGCAGCAAGCTGGGGTCTGGCCTGGCCATGCGGAGCGACCAGCACTGGCGTGAGGTCGACCGCTGCCTCGCCTACCTCGGTGACACACGTGACACCGCCCTGGAGTTCGGCAGCAAACCAGAGTCGTTGTGTCTGGTCGGCTACGCTGTAAGGATTGAAGGATCGAGTTCAGTAATTGAATAATGAAACTACGACAAGTACAACTATGGGGCTAAATATAGGCACAAAACAAGGCCAGTAACCAGGATGTTACGGGAAGGTTCCGAGGGTCACCAAGCATCCGGAATGGGCCCTTCCCGAATTCGGTAGGAGCATCTCGGTGGAATCACGCGTTACGCGAAGTCACGCGGTGATAAACCGAAATGCACAAAATTCTGTGCATGTAACCTATTCAGTGCCTATAACTATAATAACGATAGTAAATGCAACGAACTAGGACAACAAGCACAAGATAATAGAAATAAACAAGATGATGCGAGGTAAAATAAATATGGGTAAGCGTAGCCGCGGTACTCTCACACGTCCCCCCCTCAAAGCTGGGTGGCGTGAGAAAAACCGTGCGAAATTCCTTGAGAGCACAGCGTGTCTTGCCCATACCAGCTTCTGCAACCCAACTATCCTCCGACGGGTCATATCCCTTCCAGCGAATCAGGAACTCGAGCGTGTTGCCGCGTCGGCGTCGATGAGCGAGGACACGTTCCACCTCGTACCCTGGTTCATCCTGTACAAGAACAGGTGGTGGTGGCGGTAGCTGTCGTCCCTGAAACTGTTGGTTGGGGTCCTTGTAAGGCTTCAGTAGCTGAACATGGAAAGCGTTGTGAAGCTTCCATGTAGTTGGTAAGCGCAAGCAAAATGTAACTGGTGTCACCATGGCCTCAACGCGAAAAGGACCACAGAAGCGGGGCCAAATCTTGGACGGAAGATGGGATAAGACCAAGTTGGGCGTGTCGAGAAGCACCTGATCTCCGATTGCTACTGAGTGATCTCGTCGATGTCGATCCGCATACTACTTCAAGGAGTTCTGCATCGTGGTGAGACATCGCTGAGAGTGATGCGTTCTCATCTCCTCTTCCGAAGGGCGTCGATTTTCCTAGGTGCTAGGCGCGGTTGCGGCTGGCAGTGCTTGCGTGGGAGTGCGAAGAGAGCGGCTCCTAAGGGACGTCTGCTCCTTCAAGTGACAAAAAAAAAAAAGTTCGAGAGGGGCTTGGTAACGGAAAAACGTGTGTTCCGAAAAGGGTGGTGGTCCTGAATATTATGTGTTACGAGTGCAACTGAATGGAGCGAGCAAGGGTTGCACCTAAAGGGCAAGAATATTACAATGTGAGCGAACGCATGAGCGAACATGAAAACGGTAATGCGGACTTGCGAGCTAGCTAGTGTTATAATGACAAACAGCAGAATGATGAGACTAGGCAGCATGTGTGATACAAGTATGAAACCTAAAAGGGTTATACCCCATACTGGATACCTCAATACAATGGGAGGACCGCCAGAAACAGCACCCCCAGAACCTCCAGCAGCAGCACCAACACGAGGACCCTTAGCACTCCCGGTGTTAACACCCCCAGAACCAATACCCCCAGAGTCAGCACCCCCAGATTCAGCACCGCCAGCATCACCACCCCCAACAGCACCAAGGCCTCCGGAGTCCACAGCGACAGGCTGCAGAGGAGGCAAAGACGTCAGAGGCAGAAAACCTGGAGGTGTCTCCAAGCGCAGCGGGCAGCGAGAGGCCGCTCTGTCGTCAGCAGCAGGGTCACCCCCCTCAGCCGGGCCAGAGGAGTCTGAGGAGACCTCCAAAGGCACAACCGAGGGGAGTGGGGTGACGTGAGAGACACCTGAGGGAGCAGGACGGGGGGAGAAGGGGTCTACCTGGGGCGGACTGGGTACCAGGAAGAGAGGCGGGGGGGGCACAAAGCAGCTGCGGTGGGGGTCGAGACGGTAGTAGCAGACCGACTCGTCAAAGGTGACGCCTCGGGAGGAAAGGACGCGATGGATGGCTGGATGGTAGAACTGCCAGTCAGGGGCGTCGGTGGGAAAGCCAAGGAAGACGCATCGAATAGTGCGTGGAGAGAGCTTGTCCGCGGAAGGATTGTGGACAAGGGCAAGCGAGCCCCAGAATGGAAACGGCGACGCATCGCCCACCGACCCCGTCCAAAAGAGGGTAGGTGAGGCTTCTGGCTGTGAAACACGGGGCCAGAGGTTGAGTTGCGCGGCGTATCAGACCGCAAACAGCCACAGGAAATGGGGAGCAGCCACATGGATCATGGAGGTGCGGGCAACCTCCATGAGTAGGCCAATGCAGTGCTCAGCGATCCCATTCTGCTGTGGAGAGGCCGGAAGCGTGAACGACTGGGTGATGCCCTCCTCATGTCAGAAGTCCCCAAGGAGACCGGAGGAAAATCCACCCCTACGGTCAGAGTGGAGGCGAAGCACCGAGAGGTCGTGCTGGAAACGAGCTCTCTGCTGGAGACGAACAGCGCGGATCCAAGGGATCAAAACACCACGGACGTCGCCCTTCTGCTGTAAGGGAAACACCGTGGTGTAGCGCGTGAAGTCGTCGACAACCAGCAGAAAGTAACGCTCCCGGCGCGGCCCATGGATGGGGGCGGGGCCCCACACGTCCATGTGCAGCGTCTGCAGAGGAGGAGTGGTCGGAGGAAACAAGGAGGAGTGAGGAGCAGCACGCTGTCGCCCCTCGACGCAGGATTTGCATGGCGGCGCAAGCGACGGCGGGAGCGGGGGCAGGATTTGCGGGAGGCCAGAAACAAGGTGACGCGAGTGCATGCTGCGGAGGCACGGAGGGGTGAACAAGACGGTGGTGCCAGAGGAGATACTGGTGCGTGAGCGACCGACACGAGCAAGACGTCGCTACCTGACCTGACGCAGCCACCTGAGGGGACTCGGTGTGCAGTGTGTACAGTACAGACCCTAGGCCTCCGTATGAATGTGGCAAGGTGGTCTCCAGTCTCTGTGCCCGTACAAATCGCCACGCGCTAGCCCCCAGGAATAGTGGTGGTGACCAACAGATCCTGGAGGTGACCGGTACTCACCAAGTTCGTAGCGAACGAGGGGAGGTGGAGACCGGTGAGGGAGCCAGAGGGGACTGCCGGACACGGGAGAACAGTGGAGCTGCGCGCAACGACCGGTCCAGAGGTGGGGTCGGTCAGAGTCACAGGAACAGGTGCCGAGAGTGGTGTGACGGTGGTGCAGTCGCGGAAGAAGCACCGAGTCGCGCCGATGTCCAGCGTGAACGAGAGCAATGCCTCCGCAGGAACTGCACTTGTGATAGCAGTCTCACAAGCACCTAGGCACACAGGAATAATAGTCACCCTCATCACTAGCACCAGCAGCATACATGGCATACATGCCTACAGAAATCTTGTTCCAATCAAGAGAAAGGATATCAACACCCCTCTTGAGCAATCCTAACCTGTCGGGGACCCGAGCCTTCTCACCGAACTCGCCGCTGAAGGCATCCTCGAGGCGGCAGAAGCTGCGAGCCTCACTGTGCCCCACCTTGCCGCATACGATGCCGACCTGACGGCCAGTGCGACGCACGAACGGGCAAGGACCAGTAGCAGAGCCGCCGCCGCCGGTGGAGCCCCGCTGAGCAACCCCCTCTCGAAACTATTGCGGCGAAGGAGTCTCCTGCCGACGTGGCTGCTGCTACTACTGCAGTCCACCCCCGGAACCGCCACCTCCACCTGCTGCTCCACCAGGCGCAGCTCCACCAGACACCGACAATGTGCCACTACCCCCGCCAGCTCCACCACGACCACCACCCCCACCCACTCCGCCACCCCCGTCACCCCCGTCACCCCTACTCCCCCTATCGCCTCCGCCACCTCCACCACCCCCACCACCCCCACTCCTCTTACGCCCACCCCGATTGCGCCTCCCGCTAGGAGCGGACGCAGCGCCGACCTCCTCAACACCGAGGAAGTCAACAGCAGAAGCAGAGGAAACAGAGGACGATAGAAGGGAGGGAGTGCACCCCTAAAAAAAGGAGGTGCTGGGGTTGCCACAGGGCAACGACAGCGCGGGCACTGGTCTTGGCCTCCAGGAGATGAGTCTCAAACGAGGCAAGGGTGAGACTAGTGGGGTCTAGGGAGAGGAAGTGGTCTCGAACAGCACGAAGGGTGTCAGGGAGGCGAGTCACGAGGAAATACAGGGTGAGGTACATGGGGGGCTGGTTCTCAGCCAGAAACTCTGGCGGGAGCGCAGCACGGTAGCGAGTGTCAAGGGAGCACAGATGGGTCATGGGGTCAGCTACAGCGGTGAAGTCTGACATCTCAGGGAAGAGAAACGGCACTGCAAGACGGCCTAGGGTGGCAGAAGAGGGGGAGGAGTAGCGCTTAAGTACAGCGTCAATAGAAGGCCCGAGCCGACTTCACCTGGCAAAAGTGGGCCCTCTGGTCGGGCAAGAGGTGAGCGCAGACTGCAAGTGTGGCAGCGGCATCGCGCGCCGTCCACTACGTGTAGGCAATGACGGTACTGCTTCTGCACATCCTCCGCAGCAATAGGGGCAGACTCAACTGGAGGCTTGGGGACCTTGAGCGACCCCGACGTGTGCTCAAACAGCGAGACGTCGTCCTTTGTGACACTCTGGAGGTACAGGTGGAGGTCCTCTAGCCATGACTCGAACTCGATAGGCCGCCCCTCTGCGTCAAACGCAAGGACAGTAATAGCGGCCGTGACAGAAACTAGGTCAGGCGGCAACACTGGGGACTAGCTACAGGTCTAGGCACGGGCGGCATGGCAGTAGGTGACACGGCAGTAACGGGCGGCGCTACGACAAGGCAGCTCTGCGGCAGGCAGTGCGGCAGCGCTGCGCGGCACGACAGTGGGCAGGCAGGGCGGCGCGGCGGCGCGGTTCGGTAGCGGGCGGCTAGCAGGCGGCAATGGGCGGGCAGCAACAGCAACAGCGCGCGCGTGCAGTAGCGTCAGCAGCGCGCGGAGCAGCGGCAGGCGCTGCAGGGGCACCGAGGCAGCAGCAGCAGCAGCAGCGCGACAGTGGGGCAGTAGGGCAGTGGGCAGTGCGCTCGCAGAGGCAGCAGCGCGTAGGGCAGGCAGAACGAAACCTACTCGGATATCGTGTTAGAATGACAAAGAGCGGAATGATGAGACTAGGCAGAATGGGTGATACAAGTATGAACCCTAAAAGGGTTGTACCCCGTACAGGATACCTCACTACAACGTACAACCACAAATATGCAATTTGACAGCTAGTGCAACGCTGGCAGCTAGGTTCGGGCTAGTCCCAAAGTGTAGGCAGAATCGGCCGAATACAGCGGGGCATGGTTTGGTAAACTGACGCGCGAGGTGGCGAACACCGTTAATCAGTAACGGGAAAAGAATGGTCGGGTGCTGTACTCGTAATTCAGATGCGCAGTAAGGGTTACGGAACATTTCCTTACACCATTGTATCGTATATTCTGAATCGTAAGAATGACCAAACTTAATCCATGATATTTAGATAATGTCTGGTGTATTGAGAAGCATGTGATCGTTGGGTGCCTAGTGGGCCCTGGACCAAGACTGGTGGTGGTGTGGTGATGGTGGCAGTGGTACGGTGGGCATGTGGTGGTGGTGTGGTGAGCTGCTTCCCCGATAAGCCCTCACACACAACCGATCACGATTTTGCGAGTGCAGATCATGTCAGTGCCCCTCGACTGGATACGATAACCACACATCAGCTCTTGACGTCATCCAAGAATCCCCTCCACCAACGGACCTCACGTTGAAAATCGTGGAATTGCCACCAAGGCTCAGTCAGCCATGTCGGTGACCAGTGAAAAGCGTACACGACAGCTGGTCGGTTACAAAACTCGTCTCGCCGTAAGCCACTCACACGCTAAGCCTTTGTTGACTGTAGCCTGCGAAACGCGCACCGCACCGAGCCTTTGCTTCGGAGCATTATCGTCCCTGAGGCTGTGTGCGCAGCCCATCATGACCACAGAACGAAATTGGAATTTCAACAACCTCAGCCCACCAGCTTCGACTGAACGTGATAGCCAAAGAATTGAAGGTATCGCTAGGCTCGTTCTTGATTTTCAGTTGCCTCACTCCCTTGCCATGCAGGTTCGCTCTTCGTCTGTTGGGTTTGGAAGGAGAGGCAAGGGAGATACAGGGTTTCCGTTAGTTTGAAGACGCCAGGGAAGAGTCAGGTCCGCTGCATCCTCCTTCCTCACCAACCTAACCGAACCAGGCCCGACAAGACGAACCAACCAGGACCAAAGGAACGAGCCCCGCCGAGCCAACGGCTGGGTGTTACTTATCACGCTTGGAACAAGAAGACGCAACGGAGATATATGTAGGCAGATCAGTTTTTACATTTTCTCATTCCACCCCAAATCCACCTCCTCGCACTCGCCGCTCTCACCTACACCACACCCCGCCCTCGCCTATCGGATCCATCTCATCGCGCTACCATCATGGCCTCCTCACGGTTCTCCTTCCTAGCAGCGTCGCTCGTGGTTCTGCTCCTCGCCACAGCCAGCTGCGCATTCGCGCGACAACACGCGGCTGCCCCCGTTGTTAAGCCCCTCGTCTGCAAGAAGTCGACTCTGTCGACGTACACCAAGTCCGTCGTGCTCACCACCGGGTGCGTGGACGCCTCTAATCCCCGAACCCTCGATCTTTTGTTTCTGAAGTCTCGACTTCGGAAGTCCTTTCAATGAAATGTCATAATTCGCGCACAGCGGCGAAACGCATGATGCCGTCCCTTTTTACGAAATCGGGTTTCGTCTGCGCTACATTTGTAGTCACTTGTTGCATCTCCTCATTGTCGGTCACGGTTCCCATACTTCCCACCCGTCTACGTGTACCTCAGCCTGACCTTGCACTGGAGCCTCACCGCGGCGAAGGACGGAATCAACGTTGCGATTGTTGCGAACAAGGGTAGCGGCGGCGAGAAGGGCTGGGTATCCGTTGGCTGGACGGCCACACGTGGCAAAATGTGCAACTCTGAAGTGGTGGTGGGGAATCTCCCTGCGCCGAACACCGTGCAGGCCTACGCGATGACCAACAAGGTCTACCCGAGCGCCGGGATTCAAACGACAAATGCCGTGACGCTCTCGGCGACATCTGTGCTAGCCACTACCCCGGCTGGTGGAAAGATTGTGAAGTGAGTTCTGAAACCGCTCGTCCATCTCATTGTGCGACGACTATTACCGGCTATGTCCCGACTGCGTCACGTTCGGCTGTAAAATCTCCTTCGGCGTTGTTCCGGATGCTAATCCTTAGCACTCCCAACTATTCTGCGCGTGTTGCACGAATTTCAGGTTCACTCGCACCGGCGGCGGCGGCCAGGCGCCTGTCAATTACACGGGCATCAACAACTTGATCTGGGCCTTCTCGAAAACCCAAGCTTTCGGCGTCCACTCCAAACGGTAATTTCTCACACCATTGTAAACTGCCACGCACAATAGTGTAACTTCTCATTTTGAGATGCTTTCATTTTTCACTGAACCCGCCTCCTTTCTCTTGCTGTTTTTGTTCAATCAGTGGGAGCGCCGTTGTCAACTTCGGATGCTAGGTCAATCATTGATGGGCGTTCATATCTACCGTACAACCGGCACAGTCGAAGAGGGAAATACGGGGCATGGTACTCTACTGCCACTTCTAGTTGGTAGAATGGTAGCATTCACAATCAGCTGACAGGGGGACAGTGACACAGTGAAACAAGAGCTACGGCGCGCAGCGACGCACGGCGCGGCTGGCCTGGCCGGCCATGGCGACTAAGGAGAGAGCGCCGTAGCTAGAAGAAATAGAAGTCGTCACGCAGCGGAATAAGGAGAAGCTAGGCTAAGCTGGGAAGGACGCCTAGCTCCAAGAGACGAGAGAGTAGACGAGAAGAAGAGATTCAAGAAGTAGAAAGTAGATCCAAGGATGATACAAGAGAGACTACAGAAGAATATTTATGCTAGCAGAAGTGAGGCGCGACTCGGATAGGAAGACCGTGTCGCCACGTTTCTAGAATGGCATCTTGGCATAGCGCCTCTATGCCATGCCCTGCTGTACTTATCTTCCTGACAGGAATACGGGAGTATGCTCTAGGCTAGCAAGTGTAAGAGTTCGGAGCTAGCTAGGCAACACTACCTTCCCCTTTTGGAGATTCCCATGCATGATCGCATGGCGAATCTTGTCTTGTTACATAATTCCCCTCCCTAAGAAGCATCGTCCCGATGCTTACCCTTACCTAACTAATCAAGGGTCTAAAACCAGGAAGTACATACATTCAAATCTCCTAGAGATGCAAATCACAAAGTATTTACAAGTTTCAGTAGATCTTTGTTCTTGGTCTTTGTTCAAAGGTGAATGTCCGGAGGAGAAGTGAGGGGAGTAGGCATACAGCTGCAGCCCATACTACAGCTCTTGCGGTCACCTGCAGCCTTGGTCAATGGCAGAGGACTCCTCAGGTCCTTCTGTGTGAACAACCTCAAATAAGCCCATGCTTCCTCAGCTATGGCGCTTCTTACTGATCACATAGTCCATACCAAGCTGCCTTACAAGCTGGTGCTTATAGCACATCCAGCGATACCGCCTTATATGCCTCAAAGGAGAAAACCAGAGAATAGAAGTGACATGGCAAACCATCTAGCCAAGCAACCTTGTGGATCCACTAGAGTTAGTGAAATAAGGCGCTTATGCTCTTTATAAAGAACAGAGCAAAGGACTAGGAACATGCCAAGCTGAATCAGGAGAAAGGAAGGAAAGAACTTAGACAAACAATTGTCTTGCTCACAATTGCTCTACTATCTATAAGCAGTTTATAGAGCAATGGCAAGTACACATAGGAAATTGATTGTTTCTCCTTCTCAAACAAAGGAATCAGATTGTGGAGAGTCCAAAGTATCGAGAAGTTTCATGAAGAACAGATTCAGAAGAGAAGACCAAGTGGAAGTGCTCAGCAGAAAGATTTGAAGTCATGCAACTGAATTTTCGAACGCTTTTTACCCAACTACACCTTGGGCTGAAAAGTTGCATGGAGGTCGAAGTGTAGCAGTAAGAAGACGCCTTGAGCAGAAGGGTCACTTCGAAATTCGAATTTCTGCTCCCAATTCTTCTGCTTGGCTGAAATTCGTCCACGCAGGTTCAGGAATCTCGCCAACACCAAAAACGAATTCGACTTGAGCAGATTGGAGTAGGAACTAACTCGTCATCCTAGCTCCTCACAAGATAGTAGTCTCGTAGAAGTCGAATTGAAGAGTTTCGTAAGCTAGCTCGAAAGTAGAAGTTAGGAGGAAAGCTGCTAGCTTAGCACGAGAGAAGAAGCCAAGGAACGTTAGGCTCTGATACCAGTGAAACAAGAGCTACGGCGCGCAGCGACGCACGGCGCGGCTGGCCTGGCCGGCCATGGCGACTAAGGAGAGAGCGCCGTAGCTAGAAGAAATAGAAGTCGTCACGCAGCGGAATAAGGAGAAGCTAGGCTAAGCTGGGAAGGACGCCTAGCTCCAAGAGACGAGAGAGTAGACGAGAAGAAGAGATTCAAGAAGTAGAAAGTAGATCCAAGGATGATACAAGAAAGACTACAGAAGAATATTTATGCTAGCAGAAGTGAGGCGCGACTCGGATAGGAAGACCGTGTCCCCACGTTTCTGTTGGTGCAACCCTACGGTTTGCACTCGGCTTGTTGTCCGTGTGCGTGCATGTGTGTGTGTATGGAATGGTATGAGGGCATGGGATAATATATATTTCATGCTTATAATTGTGTGTGAATGTTGAGTCATGATGTCGAGTGTGTGTGTCGAGTCAATAGCGAGTTATCGCTAGACGCGTGTTACGCGGTCGTTTGTGTCTCGCGCGCGATTTCTATTTTGTCGTGCGCGGTTTCTATTTTGTCTTGTGTCGAACGTTCGGTGTGTCGCAGGTGTGTGCAGCAGACCCATCAAGAACTCAAGGATGAGTTTGTGTTGAAGAGCCCGAGCCTTGGTGTCAAGCCTCAAGTGATTTCGAAGCTTGCTAAAAGGGTACACCTCAAGATATTGAAGATAGTTACATTACTTTGTGTAGTGTAACATTTCACTTGGTGTAGGCCCTAGTGAAGGGTAGTTTCGAGACCCTTCGTGGTTGGGGACAGTGTGGCACTGTTCCACATCACTGTACCTCGGCTCTTGGGGTTTGTAGGAGCTGGGAGTCATTCCCAACTCGTAACTCTTCCTATCTTGTGTTCTAAGACTATAGTGGCTGCCATAGTACCGTTCGTTCAAACCGACGCTGTGTCGTCAATTCTTTATCAAATCGTGCAATCTAAATTGCTAATTGTAGACGACGTAAAGACGCTCCAGATCCAATTTGAATCAAGTCATTTGCAGCTGTGAGCAGAGCGCTATCAATGTTTGAAGCCGCTGTGCAGAAATCCGTCTGTGCTCTCTATCTTTCGTTTTAGGCACATTCAAGCCTATTGTGACTATAACAAGTGGTATCAGAGCCCCTTGGAGCAGTTTCGACAATGTCTGGACCTGAGGAAAGGGGTGGCAGAGGTGCTGGTGGCAGTGGAGAAGCTCAAGCTCAAGGCCAACCCCGTGATTCAGCCATGGCGCCCATGCAACCAAGTCTTGGCCCACCTAGGGATGAGCCTAGGGTGTTTGGGCTTGACAAGTTCAACGGTGACAACTTTGCTGAATGGTCCTTCAAGATGGAGAACATCTTTGACCACTATGACCTGCTGGAGGTGATGGAAGGAACGGAGAAGCGCCCCGAGAACGACCCGGAGAAGAGCCCGTGGGTGCGGAAGAGCGCACAAGGCTATCTCTTACTTGGGCAAGCGTTGGGGAGCAGTCAGATCCGTCACATCAAGCCATTCCAGCGTGAACCAGAGAAAGGACCAAAGGTATGGGCTGCTCTCAAGGGTGTACATGTTCCTGCAACAGCGGCGGTAGCGGTGGTGTTGGAACGGCAAATGGCGGCACTACGAATTGAAGAAGACGAAGCGGTTGAAGAAGGGGTGCAGAAATTCTTCGACTTGTTGACGCGGCTTGAGGGAGCTGATTTGAACTACAGTGAGCTCCAAAAGAAGACCAAGTTGCTCGCCTTACTCCCAGAGTCATGGTCCTCGCTCATCATCAACCTTAAGCGCGACTTGCCCCGCCTCTCGCTTGAAGACGTGAAGCGAGCGATCCTTCAAGAGCAGATGCGGATGGCGCCGGGGCAGCAAGCATCGGCCGTGGATATGGCCGTGGAAAGGGCAGAGGACGAGGAGGAGGAAGGTTTGGAGGCAGCAACTTCAACGGAGGCCGCGGGAGTAGCGGATACGGCAATGACAACAAGAACAACGGACGCGGTCGCGGACGATTCGACGGCGAGTGTTACTATTGCCACAAGAGCGGACACATGTGGCGCGACTGCTACAAACTCCCTGATGGTTGGACCCCTGCTCAAGGCCAAGAGGGTAGAGGAGCAGGAGGAGGGAGAGGACGAGGCCGTGGAGGCCGTGGCGGTCGCGGTGGCGGAGCTGCAAACATGAAGAGCGGAGACAACGACAAGGACCCGAGCGACGATCGATACCCGGGTCTATTCTACTTCGTGTCGACGCAAGTACCGGCTGGTCCAGAGAAGGATGAAGGCTTTGAGGAGCCAGCAGCTGTGGGGAAGGTGACCCTACACCCCCTGGACTATTGGGTGATTGATAGTGGCGCTACCTATAGCATGACACCTCGCCCGGACTTGCTCACCGAACTCGAGCCGTCACCGGTGAAGCATGTCACATCGGCTTTGGGGCAGCGAGCAGAGGTGAAAGGCATGGGCAAGGCCATGTTCAAGGGTGCTGATGGGAAGATGGTGGGCCTCAAGAACGTGCTTTGGGTGCCCAGCCTTGCTGCAAACCTGATTTCCGTGCGGCGGTTGGCAAAGGCCGGCATGGACACGAACTCGAAGGGAGCCAAGACCTACACCGCAAGGCTTGGCGATCGAATTCTTTGGGACCTTCATGAGGACAGGGATGTCTACAACGAGATGTGGCAGATCCCAGTGGTCCCTATGCCTAAGGAGAGGCAAGTGGCAGCAAGCATCAGCACCAAGGATGGAGCGGTCAATAGCGACGATGGCGCGAACGGTCGCGCTAAGGAGAATGAGCTCAAGAAGAGCAAACCTGGAGGGACCAGCAAGTTCAGTGAACCTAAGGAGAGTGGTGCAGCAACCAAGGAGCAGCAAAAGGGTGAGGAGAACCCAGAGGCAGCAGCGGAGGAGGACTACGGAGAGAGTATGTGGGGCGCTATTGCGAGCGCGGCATTCTCCAATCCAACTTCGGCTACGGGGGAGTGTGATTGGCTCACCTTGCATCGGCGCATGGGGCATGTGGCCCTGCCTATCTTGCAGCAGCTAGTGAAGAATGAGATGGTTGCTGGCATACGTGTGAAGGGGGAGCCCGATGAGGTGCTTGGCTGCCCGACGTGCATTCAAGCCAAGTTCACCCGGTTTCCGTTCCCTAGTTCGGAGGCAACGGCAAAGGCACCGCTTGATGAGGTGGTGATGGACGTGGTGGGCCCCCTGAAGCTTGGAGCTGCTGGAGCTGAGTATTTTCTCACCATTGTCGACGTCTACACCCGCATGACTTGGGTGTACGTGCTGGCCAAGAAGAGCGACGTGGCTGAAACGTTGAAGACGGATTGGTTCCCGATGGTGGAGCGGCAACAAGACCGTATAGTCAAGTCAATCCGCACCGATCGAGGGGGAGAGTTCCTGAGCAAGGAGTTTGGGTTGTGGCTGAAGAAGAATGGTATTCGGCACTCCCTCACCATGCCATACTCCCCTGCAATGAACGGCATCGCCGAGCGAGCGAACCGCACAATCACGGAGGCGTCACGCGGGTTGCTCATTGAAGCCGGGCTACCCGACTATTTCTGGCCTGATGCGGTGCGGAGCGCGTGTGTGGCCAAGAACAGAGCCTTGACTCATGTGGGAGCAGACAAATGGGTGCCCTATGTGGAGTGGCTAGGAAGGAAGCCAAAGGTGGATATGCTTCGGGTGTTCGGGTGCATGTGCATGGCGCTCGTGCCTAAGCATCTTCGGCACAACAAGCTTGGTGCCAAGGCGGTGTGGGCCGTGCACTTGGGCATGGCTCAAAACAGCAAGGGATGGCTTCTTTGGGACCCATTCACCAAGAAGTTCTTGGTGAGCAGGGACTGCAAGTTCATGGAGAACTTCATGTACAAGGATTGGAAGGCGGAGAATGAGGCGAAGATAGGCGTGCGGTTTGGGGAGGTGAAGAGTTCCGGTTTGGAGCATGTGGAGCTGCCTTTGGAGCTGAGCAGCGGCAGCACAACCACAAGGCAATCCTCCCTTGTGAATGGGGGAGAGGAGGCCAATGATGCAGAGGAAGAAGAGGAGGAGGTGCAGCAAGTGAGCGAGCGTGCACCGTCACTCCCTTCCCGTACTACGAGTGCTCCACGGATTCGAGCCACACCGCAGCAACGCCAAGGCCTTCAAGTCCCTGCAGCTGAGGAGGAAGGAAGGGGGAAGAGGAGAGTTCAACCCCCTAATAGGCTGACCTATGATGCGCCGGGAAAGCAGGGCAAGACAGCCCTGGCCGGAGCGGCAATGATGGTCGGAGACGACGAGGAGAGTGACTACGAGGAGTGTGCCTTCGCGTTCTTCTCTCCGGTGGAGATGCCGGGAGAACCAGCAACTCTCAAGGAGGCTTTGGAGAGTAGTGATGCTGAGGAGTGGAAGAAGGCCATGGAGAGTGAGCTGAAGAGCATCGAGGAGAATGACACGTTTGAATTGGTGGAGCTACCGGAGGGGCGTACGGCGATAACGTCCAAGTGGCTCTTCAAAATCAAGTCGGATGCCGACGGCAAGATCGAGCGCTACAAGTCTAGGCTTGTAGCCAAGGGGTACCAGCAGAAGGAGAAGGTGGACTTCAAGGTGCTGTTTGCCCCTGTGGTGAAGCCGACGACGCTGCGAACCCTATTCGCGGGAGCCGCCATCAAAGGATGGGTAGTAAAGCAAATGGACATCGTAACGGCATTCCTTAACGGCATCCTTGAGGAGGAGATTTTTATGGCGCAGCCAGAGGGGTATGATGATGGTAGTGGCAGAGTGTGGAAGCTGAAGAAGGCCCTCTATGGGCTGAAGCAGGCCCCTAGGCAATGGTACATGAAGCTGCGCGAAGTGTTGGAGGGGATCGGCTTCACTCCCTCAACGGCCGATCACTCCTTGTTCATGCTTGGCGAGGGGGAGCAGAGGAGTTTCATGGTGGTTTATGTGGATGACATCCTCATTTTCTCACCCTCTTCTGACCTTGTGAAGGAGGTGATGCTGAAGCTTCAAGACAAGTTCAAGTGCAAGGCCCTTGGTGACGTGAGCTTCTACCTTGGGCTCCACATCGAACGAGATGTGGAGAAGCGGTGCATGCGGGTGCATCAACGAAAGTACCTGGAGGCATTGGCTGCCAACTTTGGGCAGAGTGAAGGCCATGTGGCTACACCCTTTCCCTCTGGGTTCAAGTGTGTGAAGGGACCAGAGGAGGAGAGTGTTGGTGAAGAGGAGAGGCGCCGATTTCACTCGTTGGTGGGCAGCCTCATGTATGCGGCGGTAAACACCCGACCGGACGTCGCGTTTGCTACCGGGCAGCTGGCTAGGGTTGTGCAATGCCCTAATGAGGAGCAGGTAGCAGCTGGAATGAGGGTGGCCAAGTATCTTGGCCAAACACCGACCGTTGGGCTGCAATACTCGGCGGCGGCACAAAGGCGCCAAAAGGGCGCGGATGGTGTTGAACCCGGGCGTTTGTTCCTCACCGCCTACTCGGATGCTTCATATGCATCAGAACCAGAGGACATGACAAGTGTGGGAGGCTTCATATGCTGTGTTGGTGGAGGCCCAACTGCTTGGGAGAGCAAGAAGCAGGTTGACCAAGCTTTGAGCTCAGTGGAGTCCGAGTACATGGCACTCTTCCGTGCCGTGCGGGAGATTGTGTGGCAGCGGCGTTTGTTGGCTGAATTGGGGGAGGAGCAGCAAGGACCTACCCCACTGTACTGTGACAGCCAGGGTGCCATTGCTCTTGCTAAGAACCCTGTGTTGCATGGACTCACGAAGCACATGAGAGTGAAGTGGCATTGGACGAGGAGAATGGTAACCGCGGGTGAAGTTGAGTTGCGCTACGTGAAGACCACGGGGCAGCCGGCTGACATGATGACCAAGAGGCTGGTGGAGCAGCAGCATTGGAAGTGTTGCAAGCTGGCTGGGATGGCTCTGAACTGAGAGAGCAACATATCCTAAGGCCAACAATCCGAGGGGGAGTTTGTTGGTGCAACCCTACGGTTTGCACTCGGCTTGTTGTCCGTGTGCGTGCATGTGTGTGTGTATGGAATGGTATGAGGGCATGGGATAATATATATTTCATGCTTATAATTGTGTGTGAATGTTGAGTCATGATGTCGAGTGTGTGTGTCGAGTCAATAGCGAGTTATCGCTAGACGCGTGTTACGCGGTCGTTTGTGTCTCGCGCGCGGTTTCTATTTTGTCGTGCGCGGTTTCTATTTTGTCTTGTGTCGAACGTTCGGTGTGTCGCAGGTGTGTGCAGCAGACCCATCAAGAACTCAAGGATGAGTTTGTGATGAAGAGCCCGAGCCTTGGTGTCAAGCCTCAAGTGATTTCGAAGCTTGCTAAAAGGGTACACCTCAAGATATTGAAGATAGTTACATTACTTTGTGTAGTGTAACATTTCACTTGGTGTAGGCCCTAGTGAAGGGTAGTTTCGAGACCCTTCGTGGTTGGGGACAGTGTGGTACTGTTCCACATCACTGTACCTCGGCTCTTGGGGTTTGTAGGAGCTGGGAGTCATTCCCAACTCGTAACTCTTCCTATCTTGTGTTCTAAGACTATAGTGGCTGCCATAGTACCGTTCGTTCAAACCGACGCTGTGTCGTCAATTCTTCATCAAATCGTGCAATCTAAATTGCTAATTGTAGACGATGTGAAGACGCTCCAGATCCAATTTGAATCAAGTCATTTGCAGCTGTGAACAGAGCGCTATCAACGTTTGAAGCCGCTGTGCAGAAATCCGTCTGTGCTCTCTATCTTTCATTTTAGGCACATTCAAGCCTATTGTGACTATAACAGTTTCTAGAATGGCATCTTGGCATAGCGCCTCTATGCCATGCCCTGCTGTACTTATCTTCCTGACAGGAATACGGGAGTATGCTCTAGGCTAGCAAGTGTAAGAGTTCGGAGCTAGCTAGGCAACACTACCTTCCCCTTTTGGAGATTCCCATGCATGATCGCATGGCGAATCTTGTCTTGTTACACACAGGCAGCGTTAACGTCCTTTGAGGGCGTTCCCACGGTTTGGACAAGTGTGAGTCTGCCCACGCGGCTCGCAAATTTCCAATGTTTGTAAAATTTGAATGGTTGCGACTCCAGGTCTGGACACCATTGTGCAACAATCTGGGTCGTAAGATCCGTCATGGTTACCCAATCGAACGTCTGACGATAACATCCGCAAACCACGGTGTGAAGTGCACTCGCTTTTGGGGCGAAAGCGTTTCAAAAATAGAGAAGAAACTCTCTCCCCGTACAGAAACCGAAGTCAACTCCACGCTCGAACAAACAGAACTACTTGAGAAAATACACCTGGAAATTAATGCTGGAACTCGTGACGGTTGGCGAAACTTCGTTTTGCTCTGTGATTGGAGGTGAGATTGTAGCCGAATTTGCGAATTTTGGGCATAAAACACTGCCGTGTCAAAAGTGGGGAAGTACCCCACCATGGACACCATCCCGCCGAATTTCGAGCCTCGTGGGCAAACTCACGTCTTGTCCAAACCGTGGGAACGCTTTAGACTGTGGTACACCAGCTCCAAAGGTGCAACCCACTTGTAAAACAGAGTAGCTGTGACTACTGGACGGCTGGAAACTTGGCTGGAAAGTCTTAGCAGGGCTGCTGGAATTGACTGGATGAGGTAAAACTTCACTATGTGCAAGATTAACAAGCCCACTAAAGCACAACTCTATAGGCATCACAAACAAGACAGATTGAAAGCTCAAACTAGGCTGATAGACAATGTAACTTCCCTGGTAACTTGGGCACAATCTAGATTGGATGGACCTTGAGTGACTTTGAGTGCCACATGAGGTGCATGAATAAGAAAACTCTGGATATTTCTGTTATAGCTGATTCTGATGTATAGAAACCTGTAGAAATTGCCAACACTTCGGTTTGAAGGCAGCTTTGAACTATATCGAGTCTTCGGCTGAAATCTGATTGGTGGTGGAACTTTCGAAGTACTTCCCGAAGCTCTGATTCATCGCCGACATTCCCCCTTGCTGCTGCTTGTGTGCAAAGGGCTGGGGCGGCAGAAACTCGATTCTCCAACACTCCCCCTCGCACCAGACCCGAAGCACACATACACCCATGCTGATGCTCCTTTCACATCTCCTTAGCATACACTTCATGCTGCTGCCCACGTCTCTTCCCCTCACACTCCTCATTCTCCTCAAACTGCTCCACTGCTTCATGAAGTGTCATGAGGCCTGCTCTTGCCTTGCACATGTTGAATGCATCATGTGGAAGAACCTTGGTCATGAAATCTGCTGCTTGATCGAATGAACGGCAAAAGTTGACGGCGAGAACTCCCTTCTCTAGTTGCTCACGAATGAAGTGGTACTGCACCTCGATGTGTTTTGTACGCCCATGATGAACCGGGTTCTTGGAAAGAGCTACGGCTGAAGTGTTGTCCACGTAGAGCGGAGTTGGTTGAGTTTGCGGCTGCCTCAATTCCTCCAAGAGTCCACGTAACCAGATTGCCTCCCTTGCTCCTTCGGTCATTGCCATGTACTCAGCTTCGGTTGTTGAAAGTGCCACACAACTTTGCTTGCGCGATTGCCAAGAAACAGCGGCACCACACATGAGGAAGATGTAGCCGCTGGTAGACTTGCGTGTGCTCAATTCTCCCGCCCAATCTGCATCGGTAAAGCCTTGGAGGGAGCTTGCATATGGGCTGGCTTGGAAGAGAAGACCATGATTAGAAGTACCTTTGAGATACCGAAGAGCTCGCTTGGCTGCATGCATATGAATAGGTGAAGGGGCACTCATGTGTTGAGCTAGCTTAGATACCGTGAATGCTAAGTCGGGCCTTGTGCATAGGGCTGCATACATGAGACACCCAACCTGACTTTGGTACAGAGCTAGGTCTTGTGGGGATACCTTAAGTGAATTCTCACCATGATGCTCACTCTCCTCAAGACACAACTCTTTAATACCTATGATATCAAGGCTTGACTCTCTCTCTTCATAGGGCTGATGTGAAGACAAAGGGACAAATTTGGAAGGAAGTGGGGTAGGTGATGGCTTGCTATCATCAAGACCAAACCTCTCAAGGACCTTTTGGATGTACCTTTGCTGGAATAGGAAGATGGACCGTGACTTACGATCTCTCACAATGTTCATACCAAGATAATGACTCGGCTCACCAAGATCGGTCATCGTGAATGCACTCGTGAGAATACCTTTCACCTTGTTGAGAAGATCAAGAGAACCTGAGACTAGGAGGAGGTCATCGACATATACCAAGAGCCAAATGTACTCCCCCTCACTCGTGTGCATGAAGTACAGAGCGTTGTCTCTCATGGACCTTGTGAAACCATGCTTGAAAAGTACCTGCTCAAGAGCATGATACCAAACCCGTGGGGACTGTTTGAGACCATAAAGGGACTTTACCAAGCGACACACTCGACCCGTACCGTCATCATAACCTTCGGGTTGTGCCATGTATACCTCTTCTTCCAAGACACCGTAGAGAAATGCGTTCTTGACATCCATTTGATGGATATGGAGACCAAGATATGCGGCTATGGCGAGGAGGACTCGTACCGTGGTGTACTTTGCTACCACGGCAAAGGTTTCGGTGAAGTCAAGACCTGGAATTTGGGAATAACCTTTTGCCACTAACCTTGCCTTGTACCTATCGAGGCTACCATCACCTTTTACCTTGATCTTGTACACCCATTTGACACCAATTACCTTCTTCCCTGGAGGTGGCTCAACAAGACGCCATGTACCTCGCTTCATGAGACTCTCAATCTCCTCTTCCTCGGCTTTCAACCAATGCTCTCTTTCGGGACTTGCCATTGCCTCACGACGACTCAAGGGCTCTCGCGGAAGGTGTGATGCTGCCATGCATATTGCCTCTACCTTCTTGTGAATGCAATTCTCACTCTCCTCACATGTGCACCTTGATGACATGTCAACCATGAAATTGAAGGGCTTTTTTACCTTGCGGACTCGTTTACCTTTACCAAACTCCTCAGTTGGCTGAGACACATTAGTGGTAGGGTTCGGTCTCACAGTGTTTGATTGCGTTGATGCGGTCATTTGCGGCTGAGACAACGGCTGCGACATCGGCTGCGACGGCGGCACGGCTGCTTGTTCTTCTCCTGGCGTGGAAATATCTTGATTATCGGTGTTGACTTGAGGATTAGGTATGGTGACTCGTGGCGGTGAAGCTGAAACGTTTGTCGGCATAGTTGGTTGTGAAGATGCTCTTGGTGGGGATCTTGAGACTAGAAGCTTGGGAATTGATGATGACGCTGCCTTGTCGAGAGGTGGTGATGGTTGGGGCTGGTTGGTGTTGTTGCTCGGTGTTGAAGATGGTGGTAACTGATGACGACCGAATCCGGGACGTGGGGGTGAAGTTGAGAAAGGTCTTGGGTGAAGAAGTGGACTGTTGGAGCTGGTGTTGGTGGTGACTCGCTGAAGTGATCCTCGTGCTATGAGCTGGCTTGATGTTGGAACAAGTGATGAACGTGTGGTATGAGAACGAGGTGTTGCGGTGACGGTTGACTTGTTGCTAGGAAGAGTCGTAGATGGTGTTGATGTAGGTACTTGGGGTCTTGTAGCTGTTGATTGCTGCTGCATGGGATGATGATGAGCTTCTGTAGTTGCCTCTGGAGTGATGGCTGGTGATGGGTTTGATGGCGTAGTGGTGGGCTGATCCGGTTGGCGTTGAAATTGTGAGGTTGGTGTTGATATAGCTGGCTGGTTTGTGACTGTTGGCTGCTGCTCCTTTGGTGGTGATGGAACGGTGACTTGCTGCGGTGGATTGTCTTCATTTGATGGCTGAACTTCATCTCCACTTGGTTGAGTAGCTGCTGGTGGCACTGGCGTGGCACGGTTGGACTCGTTGACGACGGCTTGAGGGAGATCGATGATCGGTCCGCTATGGTCAGAATCGGTGTCATCTTCTTCCTCCTCTTGTGTTGTTTCCTCAGGTGCGCTTGCTGGTTCCTGTTGGATAGAGGGTAGAGAGGAGGAAGAGGAAAACTTATGCCAACCTGCAAGGGACATGTCTTCATAGAAGACAACATCCCTTGAAACCACTTCTCGCTTGGTGACAGGATCCCAAAGGACCCATCCCTTGCTCTCATTGCTCATGCCGATGAAGAGGCCCCAATGAGCTTTGCTGTCCAGCTTGAGTCTCTTTGCATCTGGAACACGGTATTGGGCCATGGAACCAAAAACACGAAGCATAGACAGATCTGGTTTAACTCCAAACCAAGCCTCATATGGCGTTACACCTTCCGGTAAGGGCCTTGTGGGTCTCCTGTTGCGAACATAAATTGCCATAGTGATTGCCTCACCCCACCAGAGCTTGTCAAGGCCTTTGAACTGAAGGAAAGTGGTAGCTATAGCCTGGATAGTGCGATGAAACCTCTCTGCCACTCCATTTTGCTGAGGACTATAGGGACAAGTGAACTGTTGTTTGATGCCCAATGCCAACAACTCCCCCTGAAACGCTTTCCCCATATACTCACCTCCTCGATCCGACCTCAAGGTGAGTAACTTCTTCCCTGACTCTCTCTCAACAAGTGCTAGCCATTGCTTGAAACACTTGTGAACTTCATCCTTGGTGTTGATGAAAAAGGACCACGAGAAACGACTCTTGTCATCAATGAAAGACACCAAATATCTCTTACCGTTTCGAGTAGGGTCTCGCATGGGGCCGAAGACATCAGTGTGGACCAACTCTAGGAGGTCCCTTGACTGAGACTTAGAAGGGAAGAATGGCTTTCTAGCTAGTTTACCTTCCACACAAGATGGACATGGAACGGAAGAAAGGGACTTGACTGCACTTTCATTCAAACTCAATCCTTCCACGCTCTTGTGATTTACCAACTCTTTCAATGCTTGCACTCCCACGTGCCCCAAGCGTGCATGCCATACCTCAGCTTGGGAGATACTCCCTTTGTTGTTGACTTGATCGGTTGAAACAGCGGGAAGCGAGACAACGTCGTTCTTCGTGTTGCTAGCACCGCGCTTAATCTCCAACTTCATCTTGTAGAGCCGCCCGGTACGCTCGCCTTCAGCCACCAGATTTCCTGCACTGTCCCACACTTTGGCTTTCCCCCCTTGCAAGAGAACGGAGGCACCTTTCTCTTCGAGTTGTCCGGCTGAGAGCAAGTTTGCTCCCAAATCAGGAACAAACAAAGCTTTATTGACACAAAATGACTTACCATCCTTTTCGAACTCAAGCTTGCCGACTCCTTTGATTGGTACTTTGCCAAGATCAGCAAGAGTCACAGCTTTTGAGTCATATGAGGGCTGAAAATCCTTGAGAATGGACTGATAGGGAGTCATGGTTTCAGAGCAGCCACTATCAAGAATAAACTCCTCACTACTAGTAGAGAAAACGTGCATGCAAGTAGCAGCGTTAAAAAGGACAGGACCATCGGACTCTTTGGACTCATCTTGACTTGTAGAATGACTTGCTATATTTGCTATGGCTGCCTTACCTTTTTCAGATAGTAGCTGAGGTGGGGGGACCCAATTAGGAGGCTTCTTAGGACAAGCATACCACGGGTGACCCCACTCATGACAACAAAAACACTAAAAATTAAACTTTTTAGCATTCGGGGCTTGGCTGAAATTATTGACTCTTGGCATATTGACTCTTGCATTCCTAGGCTGGTATTGATTGGGAATCGAAGGCCTTGGCTGGACATAGTGACTGGACTTATAGGGAGGACTTGACTGAGGAAAACGAGAGGGTTTGTATGGGTTGGAAGGTGACTGAAATTTCGTACCGTAGTAGGGTTGAGGGCGGTTTGGGCTGAAATTTCCTTGCCTCTGGAATTGGTTGCCATATCTTGTGGCTGCTGCAGCACTCCACGCACCTTCGTCACTCCGCTTGTTCCGTGCAAGGTCTCGACTCTGCTGCTCGTTGACAAGGGCCTCAAAGATGAACGCACGACTCTTCATTGACTGCGGGAGCGCTTGTAGTGTTGCACGGAAAGTGTCCCACTCCGGTGTAAGGCCGGTGAGGATGACGGTCTTGAAAAGAGACTCTGGAATCTCCAAGCCGATCGCTGCTGCTTCCTCCAGCATTGCTTCAGCTCGTTGTAGGTAGGCTTGTGCTGATTCATCTTCTTCCATCTTCAGATTCATGAAGCGGCTCCACATCTCGGCTTGGCTGCTCTCGGATTTTGACTGGTGCATAGTCTTCAGTCGGCTCCATGCTTCCTCTGCACTGTTTGCCTTGGTAGAACAGGGCAGGAGCGACTTCAACTGCTGCTCGTGAATGCTATTGAGTAGGTAGAGGAAGGCCTCCTTGTTGCGTCGTTCGTAAAGTCGTTTTTCAGCTTCTGAAGCATCTGCTGCTGGTTTGGCTGCTTCTCCAGTGTAGTAAGGCCACAGATCCAGAAGGGATGCAGTGAGCTCAAACTGAGTTGCCCATGTTGGAAAATCTTTGCCGTTGAACTTGGGGAGGTGAAGCTTAGGCATGAAGGAGGTGAGTGGTGAGTATGTTGTTGAAGGACTGCCTGGTGCAACTGCTTCCACTAATCCAGTAGCTGCTGATGTTGACTCTGAAGCTCCTCCGGCTGGCTGGAGTGCAGGACCAGATGGATTGTCTCCCGCCATGTTCGTATGGTGCTAGGATAGGAACGTGGTGGGCTAGGTTGATCGAAACGACAAGCTCTGATACCAACTTGTAAAACAGAGTAGCTGTGACTACTGGAGGGCTGGAAACTTGGCTGGAAAGTCTTAGCAGGGCTGCTGGAATTGACTGGATGAGGTAAAACTTCACTATGTGCAAGATTAACAAGCCCACTAAAGCACAACTCTATAGGCATCACAAACAAGACAGATTGAAAGCTCAAACTAGGCTGATAGACAATGTAACTTCCCTGGTAACTTGGGCACAATCTAGATTGGATGGACCTTGAGTGACTTTGAGTGCCACATGAGGTGCATGAATAAGAAAACTCTGGATATTTCTGTTATAGCTGATTCTGATGTGTAGAAACCTGTAGAAACTGCCAACACTTCGGTTTGAAGGCAGCTTTGAACTATATCGAGTCTTCGGCTGAAATCTGATTGGTGGTGGAACTTTCGAAGTACTTCCCGAAGCTCTGATTCATCGCCGACATTCCCCCTTGCTGCTGCTTGTGTGCAAAGGGCTGGGGCGGCAGAAACTCGATTCTCCAACAAACCCATCACAAAAACCCCTTGTTTTGAAATCGGGGGGAGTCAGGCTTTGAAAGTTGGATTGCGTGGGTTGTGCATTTTTTTCGCCCAACCTCTCGCGAAAATGTGATGCTCGACTGATTGAATGTTGTTTTCGTGTCCCCAATCAACTTCGCGACTCGAATTGCGACTCGGCCAAGCAGATTTAGACTCGGCACGGTCAAAGTTTGGTGCAACGTCCTCAATTTGACTTGACTAACGTGGCAGGTTGAGAGCTTTGGGCGTCGCGTTTCCTCACCCAACCAGCTCGCGACAGAATTTTGGCGCGTGACAACAATTGGTGATTTGGGTGGCTACATGCGAGGGTCAATCTCGGACCAAAATTGGTCTGGATTTAGTCATGTGTCTTTACAGGTGAAGGTACAGAATTAAAATGCAAAAACAAATCCATCTAACAAGAAATATGAAACCGTGCTTAAAATAAATATAAGCGTAAGCACGCATAATACGGCAGCTCGTATCATCCGTGCCTACCCTTGCAAAACAATTCTCCCATCTTTGCTCAATAAAATGTGCTCCTCGACTTGCGCAATGTTCCTTGCTCGACTCTAAAAAACATCCTATATTGCTACCACGTTATTGAAATGGCACCAAATCGTGAGGGCAAGCTTCAAATATATCAACACGCTTGACAGTACAAAGAAATATTGCTAAACAATATAATAAGTCATTGAAACGACGCCACGAGTCGCTCTGTCCGATCCTTGCACCATTCCGCATGATCGCTCGTTCGAAACAACATATCTTCCTATCTGGTGCTGCGAATGGTACTAGATTTTGAAGCATCCAAACGTTGGCGAGCTGCCATGTTGCGTACAGGCCTATCCTTGCACAGATTAACAATGGAACGCACAAACATGCGCCACGTGCTGCGTAGTTGTGCGAACGAGCTCGAACCAGTTCCTATGGCAAGGGAATAGGCTGTACTAGGGAACTGTGTGAAGAAATGGAGGTAAAAAAGGCATCCAAATGTTGGCGAGCTGACATGTTGCGCACAGGCCTATCCTTGCACAGATTCAGGCCTGCAAACGCACGAACAAGCGTCATGAGCTGCGTACTTGTACGAACGATCTCAAACCAGTTCTTGTGGCAAGGTAACTGTACTAGGGAACTGTGTGAAGAAATAGAGGTAAAAAATGCATCCAAACGTTGTCGAACTGACATGTTGCGCACAGGCCTATCCTTGCACAGATTCAGGCCAGCAAACGCACGAACAAGCGCCAGGAGCTGCGTAGTTGTGCGAACAATCTCAAACCAGTTCCTATGGCAAGGGAATAGGTTGTACTAGGGAACTGTGTGAAGAAATAGAGGTAACAAAGGCATCCAAACGTTGGCGAGCTGACATGTTGCGCACAGGCCTATCCTTGCACAGATTCAGGCCAGCAAACGCACGAACAAGTGTCAGGAGCTGCGTAGTTGTGCGAATGATCTCAAACCAGTTCCTATGGGTAGGGAATAGGATGTACTAGGGAAATGTGTGAAGAAATAGAGGTAAAAAAGGCATCCAAACGTTGGCGTACTGACATGTTGCGCACATGCCTATACTTGCACAGATTCAGGCCAGCAAACGCACGAACAAGCGTCATGAGCTGCGTAGTTGTGAGAACGATCTCAAACTAGTTCCTATGGGTAGGGAAAAGGATGTACTAGGGAAATGTCTGAAGAAATAGAGGTAAAAATGTCAAACTTATATGCTGTAGTCTGTGTAGGCTGTAGTGGGGTAGTTCATATAGGGTACAACACTTTTAGGTTTCCTACTTGTACCCACCTGTTTGCTAGTTCAGTCATTCGTTCCTTCACTATTCTGACATGGTATTCTGAGCAGGTTCCCTCGTGGGAACGTTTTTTTTAGGGCCCACCACGATTGAAAATTTTCCTGCCCTGCCCGAAGCGTGCCTCGCGCCTGCCTCACCTGCGCCGTCGCGCGCCCTGCCCTAGTGCCGCCCGTCGCGGCCCTGCCTTCTCGGCCCGTTGCGGCCCTGCCCTAACGGCCCGTCGCGGCCCCCTGCTTTCTCGGCCCGTCGCGGCCTTGCCCTGTCGCCGCCTCGTCGCGGCCCCGACCTAGCCGCCTAGTCGCGGCCCTGCCCTGCCGCCACCCGCGGCCCTGCCTTGCCGCCCGTCGCGGCCCTACCCTGCCGCCCCTCATCGCGGCCTCCACCTTGCCACCCGCCGCGGCCTCTGCCCTGCCGCTGCTCGTCGCGGCCCTGCTCTACCGCCGCCCAGCCGCGGCCCTGCCCTGCTGCCGCCCTGTCGCGGCCCTGCTTTGCCGCCGACTTGTCGCGGCCCTGCCCTGTCGCCGCCCCAGTCGCGGCCCTGCTCTACCGCCGCCAAGTCGCGGCCCTGCCCTGCTGCCGCCCCAGTCGCGGCCCAGACCTAACCACCAGCTGCGGCCCTGCCCTGCACCCGCCCCTGGTAAGCAACCGCGCCGCCCGGCCGAGCCGCGCCGCCCAGCCGAGACGCGCCGCCCTGCCGAGCCGTGCCGCCCTGCCGAGCCGCGCCGCCCAGCCGAGCCGCGCCGCCCTACCGAGCTGCGCCGCCCTGCCGAGCCGCGCCGCCCTACTGAGCCGCACTGCCCTGCCCGCGCTGCTCCTGCTGCTACTGCTGTTTCTGCTGCCACTGCTGCTACTGCTGCTACTGCTGCTACTGCCGCTATGGCTAGCCCTAATGTTCTTACCTTTGATGCTGAGGGGCGTGCGGTTGACTTTGACGTGTGGGTTGACGACCTGCAGCTCTTTCTTCAGTGTGACTCTAAGGACGGCGTATCCCTTTTCGATCACACGTCCGGTGTCTCTCCTGCACCTGCTGCCACTGCTGACAGTACGGTTCGCTTGTAGTGGACCACTCGTGACGCTGTTGCTCGCCTTGCTGTTCATAGTCACCTGCCGTCTGCTGAGCGCGCGCACTTTGGCCAGTACAAGACTGCTCAGTCTTTGTATGACGCTGTCGTAGCGCGCTACTCCTCCCCTGCCACTGCTGCCCTCAGCCGCCTCATGTTGCCGTACTTGTTCCCTGACCTTGCCGCCTTTGCCACAGTCACTGACCTCATTACTCACCTCCGCACTAGTGACGCCCGCTACCGCGCTGCGCTTCCCACTGAGTTCTGTGCCAAGAACCCCCCCCCTCATGTACATCACCCTCTACTACCTAGTCACCCGTCTCCCTGACTCCCTTTCTTCAGTCAGGGACCACTTTCTCTCCCTTTGCCCTACCGAGCTCACCGTCGACCTGCTAGAGGAGCGCCTCACTGCAGCTGAGAAGAGTATCGTTGCTGTAGGTGCTTCTCGCAGCGACCCTCACGCCCCTTTCTTTGAGGGGTGTTCCCCTGTCCCCCTTCTCCCCTCTGTTGCTTCTGCTGCTGCTGTCGACCTCGTTGGCACTGAGGAGGTCGGTGCTGCGTCTGCTCCTACTGGGAGGCACTGCAACAGCAAGGGCAAGGGGGGCAAGGGTGGTGGAGGGGACGGTGGGGGCGGCGGTGGAGGCGGTGGAGGAGGCGAAGGGGGTGGTGGCGGGAGTGGGGGCTTCGGTGGCGGCGGTGGGGGTGGTGGAGGCAGCGGCAGCGGCGGTGGAGGCAGCGGCAGCGGCGGTGGAGGTGGCGGCGGCGGTGGTGCTGATCGAGGTGGAGCCGCGCAGCGTGGAGGCTTTGGCGGTAGCCAGCGCCAGCAGCAGCCGCGTTCCCGTGAGACCCTTTCGCCCCAGCAGCTTCGTGAGTGGTACGCTGAGCGTGGGAGGTCTGGGGGGGCTGGTCCCTGTACTTACGTTCTTCGCACCGGCGGGCGCCGTGGGGAGACGTGCGGACTGCCCCACACTTCGCAGCACTGCTTCGGTCGCCTGACTGACGCCTGGCGCGCCCAGTTTCCTGACGGCGCTGAGCTCCCTCGCTGGGGTGATCTGCTTAAGCAGAATGTTGCTATCTTTGATCTTGATTTCGATGCTATCCTTGCTGCCATGTATGCTGTGACTGATAGTGCTGAGGGTGACTGTTACCTGTGTGTTCCGCCCGACCCGGGCATTGAGGCTGCTGCTCTAGGTGCTAGTGAGTCTGCTGCTCCAGGTACTAGTGAGTCTGCTGCTCCAGGTACTAGTGAGTCTTCTGCTCCAGGTGCTGGTGAGTCTGCTCTCTCTGGTACTGCACCTACTGAGGCTTTGCACACTTTCACACTTGACTCTGGTGCTTCGCTTCTTTCGCGACAGCACCACACTCACGCCGCTCAGTCGGCCTGTCGCAGTCTCCCTGGCTGACCCCTCTGGGGGCCCAGTCCTTGCGCACTCTTCTACGGTTCTACCGTGTCCTGCGGCCCCGTCGGGCTTGCTGTCGGGACTCCACCTCCCCTCGTTCTCTACGAACTTGGTGAGTGGAGCTGATCTCCAGGACGTGTGGGTTGACCAGTTCACCCCTGGAGGTCAGCGTGTGACCCACTGCACTTGCTCGCGGACGGGCTGTCAAACATATATGATATAGCCTGTTTAGGCTGTAGTGGGTTAGACCTTAGGGGGTACAGCTTTCTAGGTTTTCCTATTTGTACCCATCTCATTTCTAGTTCATACATTCCTCGTTCTTATTCTGACATGGTATCAGAGCAGAATCGTTCCTAGGGCCCACCGAACGTTCCGCCCTGCCCTAACTGATTTTTTTTTTAGCTGCCCCTGTGGCCGCGCTGCCCTTGCAGCCCGCGTGCTTCCCCTGCGACCGTGCTGCCACTGCAGCCGTGCCTGCCCCTGCAGCTGTGCCTGCCCCTGCAGCCGTGCCTGCCTCTGCAGCCCGTGGGAGCTGCCCCTGCAGCCCGCGCGCCGCCCTCCCGAGCAGCTGTGCCTGCCCCTGCAGCCGTGCCTGCCCCTGCAGCCCGTGGGCGCTGCCCCTGCAGCCGTGCCTGCCTCTGCAGCCCGTGGGAGCTGCCTCTGCAGCCCGCGTGCCGCCCTAAAACGGGCTCGTCGCGACGCCCCTGCGGGACCCGTCGCGGCGCCCCCAGGGCGTCGCCCCTGCTCGTCGCGGCGCCCCCCCTGGGCATCGTCCCTGCTTGTCGCGACGTCCCCGGGCGTCGCCCCTTCTCGTCGCAGTGCCCCCTGGGCGCCGTCCCTGCTCGTCGCAACGCCCCCGCGGCGTCGCCCCTGCTCGTCGCGGCGCCCCCTGGGTGCCGTGCCTGTTCGTCGCGGCGCCCCTTGGGCGCCTTCCCTGCTCGTCGCGGCACCCCCGCGGCGCCTTCCCTGCTCGTCGCGGCGCCCCCGGGGTGTCGCCCCTGCTCGTCGCGGCGCCCCCCCCCCCCCCCGTGCAGCAGCTGCCTCGGAGCCCCGCCCTGCCGCAGCTGCCTCGGAGCCCCGCCCTGCAGCAGCTGCCGCGGAGCTCCGCCCTGCAGCAGCTGCCTCGGAGCCCCGCCCTGCAGCAACTGCCGCGGAGCCCCCCCCCCCTGCCATCGTAGCGGCCCCGCCCTACAGCAGCTGCCGCGGAGCCGCCTGCAGCAGTCGCGGCCCCGCCCTGCAGCAGCTGCCGCGGAGCCCCCCTGCCGCAGTCGCTTCCCCGCCCTGCTGCAGCTGCCGCGGAGCCGCCTACAGCAGTCGTGGCCCCGCCCTGCAGCAGCTGCCGAGGGGCCCCCTGCCGCTGTCGCGGCCCCGCCCTGCAGCTGTCCCGGCCTCGCCGTCGCCGCCGTCGTGCGCCTACCGTGCTCGCCCGGCGAGCGACTGCCCTTCCCGCCACTAGTGAGCACTTGCCCTACCCGCGCTTCCCTCGCGCCTGCCTTACTAGCGCGCTGCCACACTACCCTGCCCGTGCTGCTACTACTGTTTCTGCTGCTACTGCTGCTGCTACTGCTGCTCCTGCTACTGCTGCTCCTGGCGGTGGCCAGATGCAGCTCCAGCGACGTCCGCGTGAGTCCCTCACGCCCCAGCAGCTACGTGAGTGGTACGCTAGTTGGGGTTGTAGGGGTGGCCGCGCTGCTATTGCTGCTACTGCTGCTACTGCTGTTACTGCTGCTACTGCTGCTACTGCGGCTACTACTGCTACTGCTGCTCCTGGCGGTGGCCAGATGCAGCTCCAGCGACGTCCGCGTGAGTCCCTCACGCCCCAGCAGCTTCGTGAGTGGTACGCTAGTTGGGGTTGTAGGGGTGGCCGTGGTGGGAGTCGCCCTGGAGCGGGTCGTGCGGGAGCTTCTTGTAGTGACCAGGTGCAGCGGCAGCGGCGTCCGCGCGAGGTCCTTTCGCCCCAGCAGCTTTGTGAGTGGTACGCTCAGAGTGGAGGGTCACGGAGTACTGCTCGCTGCCCGTACGTCATTCGCACTGGTGCTCGGGCTGGTCAGCCTTGCGGGACGATTGGTCACACACCGTCCCGCTGCTTCTCCCGTCTGAGCGACGCCTGGCGTACAGAGTTTGGCGACGCGGCTGAGCTCCCCGAGTGGGTGGAGCTACTTAGGCAGAGGGTAGATATCTTTGCTCTTGACTATGATGCTATCCTCACTGCCATGTATGCGTTGCCTACTAGTGCTGAGGGTGCCTGTTACCTGTGTGTGCCGCCTGACCCAGGTATAGAGTCTGCTGCTCTATGTGCTGGTGAGGCGGCTGCTCTAGGTGCTGGTGCGTCTCCTGCTCCAGGTGCCGGTGAGGCTGCTGCTCTAGGCGCTAGGGAGTTCACTCCTCCAGGTGCTGGTGAGTCTGCTCTCTCTGGTACTACGCCTACTGCGGCCTTGCACACTTTCACCCTTGACTCGGGTGCTTCCCGCTCCTTCTTTCGCGACTGTACCACACTCACGCCGCTCAGTCGGCCAGTGGCAGTCTCTCTGGCTGACCCCTCTGGGGGTCCGGTTCTCGCACACTCCTCCACGGTCCTGCCGTGTCCGGCGGTACCGTCTGGCTCTCTGTCTGGCCTCCACCTCCCCTCGTTCTCCACGAACTTGGTGAGTGGATCTGACCTTCAGGACGTGTGGGTTGACCAGTTCACCCCTAGAGGTCAGCGGGTGACCCACTGTTCGTGTACTCGGACGGGCCGGCACCTGGCCACGTTCACCCGTCAGCCTGGGTCGAGCCTGTACACCCTGACTACCGTGTCTCCTCCTGTTGCTGAGTCTGGTCGGGTAGCCGCGTCGGGTCAGGTGTTTGCTGCAGCGTCCCGGTCTGGCCCTGAGTCTGCCCCCTGCTCGTGTCGCCTCCTGTCTCACGAGACTCTCCTTTGGCACCACCACCTTGGTCACCCCTCCCTGCCTCGTCTACGAGGCATGGCCTCCCGTGTCCTTGTCTCAGGTCTCCCCAAGTCCCTCCCTCCCCTTCCTCCGGGGCCTGCCCCTACCTGCGTTCCCTGCGTCGAGGGCCGGCAGCGCGCCGCCCCTCACTCCTCCGAGTTTCCTCCGACAGAGGCTCCCCTGCAGACTCTTCACATGGACGTGTGGGGCCCAGCCCGCGTCCGTGGACAGAGTCACGAGCGTTACTTCCTGCTAGTTGTTGACGACTACTCGCGTTACACCACGGTCTTCCCCTTGCGCCGCAAGGGTGAGGTCACTGAGGTGTTGATCGACTGGATCCGCGGTGCTCGTCGCCAGCTCAGCGAGAGTTTTGGCTCGGACCTTCCTGTTCTGCGTCTGCACTTAGACAGAGGTGGTGAGTTTTCCTCCGACCTTCTGAGGGATTTTTGTCGTGCGGAGGGCATCCGCCAGACGTTCACGCTTCCGGCCTCTCCACAGCAAAATGGGATTGCTGAGCGCAGCATTGGCATGGTCATGGATGTCGCTCGTACGTCCATGATCCATGCGGCTGCTCCCCATTTTCTGTGGCCGTTCGCGGTTCAGTACGCGGCGCATCAGATCAACCTCCAGCCCCGGGTCTCCATGCCGGAGACCACCCCCACTCTGCGGTGGACGGGGAAGGTTGGCGATGCGTCTGCGTTCCGTGTCTGGGGATCTCGATCGTCCGCGACATGTCTGCGGACAAGCTGTCCTCCCGTGCCGTTCCCTGCGTCTTCCTTGGATTCCCCCCCGACGCGCCTGGTTGGCAGATTTACCACCCCACCTCGCGCCGTGTTCTGTCCTCTCAGGACGTCACATTTGACGAGTCGGTTCCTTACTACCGTCTCTTCCCCTACCGAACTGCCCCCCTCCCCCCCCCGCCGCTCTTCCTCGCGCCAGGTACTCCTCTGGTAGACCCCCTGCCCCCTCAGGGTCCTGCCCCCTCAGGTGTGTCTCAGGTAGACGCAGTCGAGCCTGTTGAGGTAGCTCGTGACTCCGGTGCTGCTAGGGGTGCTGAGCCTGCGGGTGCCGGGTCTGGGGGTGCTGAGCCTGGGGGTGCTGAGCATGGGGTTGCTGAGTCTGGGGGTGCTGAGTCTGGGGGTGCTGCGCCTGGGGCTGCTGTGTCTGGGGGTGCTGAGACTGGAGGTCCTCCGAGTGTCCCGTCGCGGCGGGAGCCTCTCTCTCCACGACAGCTTCGTGAGTGGTACGCTCGGCGCTGTAGCCGTGGTGCTGGAGCTGGGGGGCCTGCTACTGGAGGTGGTGCTGGTGCTGGAGCTGCTGGAGGTGCTGCTGGTGCTGGAGCTGCTGGAGGTGCTGCTGGTGTTGGAGCTGCTGGAGGTGCTACTGGAGGTGCTGCTCGTGCTGGAGCTGCTGGAGGTGCTGCTCGTGCTGGAGCTGCTGGAGCCGCTGGTCCTGGAGGTGCTCGTACTGGAGGTACTGGAGCTGCTGGGACTGGAGCTGCTGCGGGAGTTGGAGCTGGAGGTGCTGGAGCGTCTGCTGCTGGAGGTGCTGCTGGAGCTGGAACTGCTGGAGGTACTGGAGCTGGTTGTGCTGCGGGCGTTGTCGCTGGAGACCCTGGAGCTGAGGGTGCTGGTGCTGTCTCTGCTGGTTCAGGAGGCGCTGCGCGGCCGCGGCCGTACTACGTTCCGCTCCTTCAGCAGGTTCTTGGCCTCCCGCCTTCTTCTGGTCCTACTCCTCCCCTACTGAGTCCACCGCCTGTCCAGTCGCAGTCACAGTTACAGCCAGCCTCTCCATTGCCTAGTCCTTCTCCTTACTCTGGGCCGACTAGAGGTCTTACGGAGCGTCGTGAGCCTGAGTCTCGTTCTGCGTCGCCTGAGTCTCGTCCAGAGTCGCCTGTCCGCGCTGTCCGCACTGGTCGTCGTGTTCCGCGTGAGCGTCCTCCTCCTGTCCCTGGCACTCACTATATGACTCTGCGTCCTTCCACTGCACCACATTGTGTCCCTCTGCTGTCTCCTCCTGTGTCCTCTCTTCCTGACGGTCCGGACCCGGAGTCTGACTCCCTTCGTGCTGCCAGTCCTACTGTCACGCGTTTCCTCGCTACTGTTGTCACTGACCCTTCCTTTGAGTCCACTGCTGCGTCTGCTCTAGTTGCTGAGCTTGTTGACTTTGCTGCCGCCTATCGTCTAGACTACGCCGCTAGCCTTGTTGCTGAGTCTGAGTCTGTCTGTCCTCCGTCCGTCGGGGGTGAGTGTGCTCTTGGCACGGACGTCCTTGAGGACAGACAGGAGGAGTTTGAGTGCATTGCCGCTGCTTTACCTCATCTCGTGTCCATGCTGATTGCCCCTGAGGGAGACCCGGATGCACCAGACATCCCGACCCCGCGCTCTTACGCAGAGGCGATAGAGGGTCCCTACTCCTCTCAGTGGCAGGCAGCCATGGACGCAGAGAAGGCTTCCTGGAAGTCCACAGGCACCTACGTCGACGAGGTTCCCCCGCCTGGGGCGAACATCGTCAGTGGCATGTGGATTTTCAGGGTGAAGCGGCCGCCGGGTTCTCCGCCTGTCTTCAAGGCTCGTTACGTTGCACGAGGCTTCAGTCAGCGTGAGGGAGTTGACTTCTTCCAGACCTTCTCCCCTACCCCGAAGATGACCACTCTTCGGGTTCTGCTGCACGTCGCCGCTCAGCGTGACTACGAGCTCCACTCTCTTGACTTCAACACTGCTTTCCTACAGGGCAGCCTGCACGAGGAGATCTGGCTGCGCCGCCCACCTGGCTTCACTGGGTCGTTTCCTCCTGGTACCCAGTGGAGCCTCCGGCGGCCAGTCTACGGTCTCCGCCAGGCACCCCGTGAGTGGCACGACACACTGAGGACGACTCTTGCTGCTCTTGGGTTTACTCCTTCTACTGCTGACCCGTCGCTGTTTCTACGCACCGACACCACTCTGCCGCCGTTCTACGTTCTCGTGTACGTAGATGACTTGGTCTTTGCTACTGCTGACACTGAGGCACTCGCCCACGTGAAGTCGGAGCTGCAGAAGAGACACACGTGCACAGACCTGGGTGAGCTGACAAGCTATCTTGGCTTGCGGATCACCCGGGACAGAGCACAGCACACCATTACCTTGACTCAGTCACACATGGTGCAGCAGGTCCTTCAGCGCTTCCGCTTCACGTACTCCTCGCCACAGTCCACTCCTCTGCCTACCGGTCACTCGCTCTCAGCTCCACCTTCGGACGAGTCCGTAGAGCCGAGTGGCCCGTATCCAGAGCTTGTGGGCTGCCTCATGCACTCGACCTGACCTAGCCTACCCTCTTAGCATCCTAGCACGCTATGTCGCTCCTGGCCGACACAGGAAGGAGCACATGGATGCTGCTAAGAGGGTGTTGTGCTACTTGTGCAGTACGTCGGGCATGGGGCTCGTGCTTGGAGGGCGAGGTCCAGTTGTCCTCACTGGTCACGCAGACGCTTCTTGGGCTGACGAATTGGCTACGCAGCGGTCGTCACAGGGTTACACCTTCAGCCTTGGCTCCGGCTCTGTTTCTTGGCGGTCTACCCGCTCGTCTTCTGTTCTCAGCTCCAGTTGTGAGGCTGAGATCTACACAGGGGCCATGGCTGCTCAGGAGTTACGCTGGCTCACCTACCTGCTGACCGACCTTGGAGAGCCGCCTCGTTCTCCTCCAGTGCTGTACGTCGACAACAAGGCCATGATTGCCTTGTGTCAGGAGCACAGAATGGAGCACAGAACGAAGCACATCGCTCTACGCTACTTTCTTGCTCGAGAGTTGCAGCAGCGTGGTCAGCTTCGTCTTGCTTATGTGGCCACTGTTATAGTCACAATAGGCTTGAATGTGCCTAAAACGAAAGATAGAGAGCACAGACGGATTTCTGCACAGCGGCTTCAAACGTTGATAGCGTTCTGCTCACAGCTGCAAATGACTTGATTCAAATTGGATCTGGAGCGTCTTCACGTCGTCTACAATTAGCAATTTAGATTGCACGATTTGATAAAGAATTGACGACACAGCGTCGGTTTGAACGAACGGTACTATGGCAGCCACTATAGTCTTAGAACACAAGATAGGAAGAGTTACGAGTTGGGAATGACTCCCAGCTCCTACAAACCCCAAGAGCCGAGGTACAGTGATGTGGAACAGTGCCACACTGTCCCCAACCACGAAGGGTCTCGAAACTACCCTTCACTAGGGCCTACACCAAGTGAAATGTTACACTACACAAAGTAATGTAACTATCTTCAATATCTTGAGGTGTACCCTTTTGGCAAGCTTCGAAATCACTTGAGGCTTGACACCAAGGCTCGGGCTCTTCATCACAAACTCATCCTTGAGTTCTTGATGGGTCTGCTGCACACACCTGCGACACGCCGAACGTTCGACACAGGACAAAATAGAAACCGCGCACGACAAAATAGAAACCGCGCGCGAGACACAAACGACCGCGTAACACGCGTCTAGCGATAACTCGCTATTGACTCGACACACACACTCGACATCATGACTCAACATTCACACACAATTATAAGCATGAAATATATATTATCCCATGCCCTCATACCATTCCATACACACACACATTCACGCACACGGACAACAAGCCGAGTGCAAACCGTAGGGTTGCACCAACAAACTCCCCCTCGGATTGTTGGCCTTAGGATATGTTGCTCTCTCAGTTCAGAGCCATCCCAGCCAGCTTGCAACACTTCCAATGCTGCTGCTCCACCAGCCTCTTGGTCATCATGTCAGCCGGCTGCCCCGTGGTCTTCACGTAGCGCAACTCAACTTCACCCGCGGTTACCATTCTCCTCGTCCAATGCCACTTCACTCTCATGTGCTTCGTGAGTCCATGCAACACAGGGTTCTTAGCAAGAGCAATGGCACCCTGGCTGTCACAGTACAGTGGGGTAGGTCCTTGCTGCTCCTCCCCCAATTCAGCCAACAAACGCCGCTGCCACACAATCTCCCGCACGGCACGGAAGAGTGCCATGTACTCGGACTCCACCGAGCTCAAAGCTTGGTCAACCTGCTTCTTGCTCTCCCAAGCAGTTGGGCCTCCACCAACACAGCATATGAAGCCTCCCACACTTGTCATGTCCTCTGGTTCTGATGCATATGAAGCATCCGAGTAGGCGGTGAGGAACAAACGCCCGGGTTCAACACCATCCGCGCCCTTTTGGCGCCTTTGTGCCGCCGCCGAGTATTGCAGCCCAACGGTCGGTGTTTGGCCAAGATACTTGGCCACCCTCATTCCAGCTGCTACCTGCTCCTCATTAGGGCATTGCACAACCCTAGCCAGCTGCCCGGTAGCAAACGCGACGTCCGGTCGGGTGTTTACCGCCGCATACATGAGGCTGCCCACCAACGAGTGAAATCGGCGCCTCTCCTCTTCACCAACACTCTCCTCCTCTGGTCCCTTCACACACTTGAACCCAGAGGGAAAGGGTGTAGCCACATGGCCTTCACTCTGCCCAAAGTTGGCAGCCAATGCCTCCAGGTACTTTCGTTGATGCACCCGCATGCACCGCTTCTCCACATCTCGTTCGATGTGGAGCCCAAGGTAGAAGCTCACGTCACCAAGGGCCTTGCACTTGAACTTGTCTTGAAGCTTCAGCATCACCTCCTTCACAAGGTCAGAAGAGGGTGAGAAAATGAGGATGTCATCCACATAAACCACCATGAAACTCCTCTGCTCCCCCTCGCCAAGCATGAACAAGGAGTGATCGGCCGTTGAGGGAGTGAAGCCGATCCCCTCCAACACTTCGCGCAGCTTCATGTACCATTGCCTAGGGGCCTGCTTCAGCCCATAGAGGGCCTTATTCAGCTTCCACACTCTGCCACTACCATCATCAAACCCCTCTGGCTGCGCCATAAAAATCTCCTCCTCAAGGATGCCGTTAAGGAATGCCGTTACGATGTCCATTTGCTTTACTACCCATCCTTTGATGGCGGCTCCCGCGAATAGGGTTCGCAGCGTCGTCGGCTTCACCACAGGGGCAAACAGCTCCTTGAAGTCCACCTTCTCCTTCTGCTGGTACCCCTTGGCTACAAGCCTAGACTTGTAGCGCTCGATCTTGCCGTCGGCATCCGACTTGATTTTGAAGAGCCACTTGGACGTTATCGCCGTACGCCCCTCCGGTAGCTCCACCAATTCAAACGTGTCATTCTCCTCGATGCTCTTCAGCTCACTCTCCATGGCCTTCTTCCACTCCTCAGCATCACTACTCTCCAAAGCCTCCTTGAGAGTTGCTGGTTCTCCCGGCATCTCCACCGGAGAGAAGAACGCGAAGGCACACTCCTCGTAGTCACTCTCCTCGTCGTCTCCGACCATCATTGCCGCTCCGGCCAGGGCTGTCTTGCCCTGCTTTCCCGGCGCATCATAGGTCAGCCTATTAGGGGGTTGAACTCTCCTCTTCCCCCTTCCTTCCTCCTCAGCTGCAGGGACTTGAAGGCCTTGGCGTTGCTGCGGTGTGGCTCGAATCCGTGGAGCACTCGTAGTACGGGAAGGGAGTGACGGTGCACGCTCGCTCACTTGCTGCACCTCCTCCTCTTCTTCCTCTGCATCATTGGCCTCCTCTCCCCCATTCACAAGGGAGGATTGCCTTGTGGTTGTGCTGCCGCTGCTCAGCTCCAAAGGCAGCTCCACATGCTCCAAACCGGAACTCTTCACCTCCCCAAACCGCACGCCTATCTTCGCCTCATTCTCCGCCTTCCAATCCTTGTACATGAAGTTCTCCATGAACTTGCAGTCCCTGCTCACCAAGAACTTCTTGGTGAATGGGTCCCAAAGAAGCCATCCCTTGCTGTTTTGAGCCATGCCCAAGTGCACGGCCCACACCGCCTTGGCACCAAGCTTGTTGTGCCGAAGATGCTTAGGCACGAGCGCCATGCACATGCACCCGAACACCCGAAGCATATCCACCTTTGGCTTCCTTCCTAGCCACTCCACATAGGGCACCCATTTGTCTGCTCCCACATGAGTCAAGGCTCTGTTCTTGGCCACACACGCGCTCCGCACCGCATCAGGCCAGAAATAGTCGGGTAGCCCGGCTTCAATGAGCAGCCCGCGTGCCGCCTCCGTGATTGTGCGGTTCGCTCGCTCGGCGATGCCGTTCATTGCAGGGGAGTATGGCATGGTGAGGGAGTGCCGAATACCATTCTTCTTCAGCCACAACCCAAACTCCTTGCTCAGGAACTCTCCCCCTCGATCGGTGCGGATTGACTTGACTAGACGGTCTTGTTGTCGCTCCACCATCGGGAACCAATCCGTCTTCAACGTTTCAGCCACGTCGCTCTTCTTGGCCAGCACGTACACCCAAGTCATGCGGGTGTAGACGTCGACAATGGTGAGAAAATACTCAGCTCCAGCAGCTCCAAGCTTCAGGGGGCCCACCACGTCCATCACCACCTCATCAAGCGGTGCCTTTGCCGTTGCCTCCGAACTAGGGAACGGAAACCGGGTGAACTTGGCTTGAATGCACGTCGGGCAGCCAAGCACCTCATCGGGCTCCCCCTTCACACGTATGCCAGCAACCATCTCATTCTTCACTAGCTGCTGCAAGATAGGCAGGGCCACATGCCCCATGCGCCGATGCAAGGTGAGCCAATCACACTCCCCCGTAGCCGAAGTTGGATTGGAGAATGCCGCGCTCGCAATAGCGCCCCACATACTCTCTCCGTAGTCCTCCTCCGCTGCTGCCTCTGGGTTCTCCTCACCCTTTTGCTGCTCCTTGGTTGCTGCACCACTATCCTTAGGTTCACTGAACTTGCTGGTCCCTCCAGGTTTGCTCTTCTTGAGCTCATTCTCCTTAGCGCGACCGTTCGCGCCATCGTCGCTACCGACCGCTCCATCCTTGGTGCTGATGCTTGCTGCCACTTGCCTCTCCTTAGGCATAGGGACCACTGGGATCTGCCACATCTCGTTGTAGACATCCCTGTCCTCATGAAGGTCCCAAAGAATTCGATCGCCAAGCCTTGCGGTGTAGGTCTTGGCTCCCTTCGAGTTCGTGTCCATGCCGGCCTTTGCCAACCGCCGCACGGAAATCAGGTTTGCAGCAAGGCTGGGCACCCAAAGCACGTTCTTGAGGCCCACCATCTTCCCATCAGCACCCTTGAACATGGCCTTGCCCATGCCTTTCACCTCTGCTCGCTGCCCCAAAGCCGATGTGACATGCTTCACCGGTGACGGCTCGAGTTCGGTGAGCAAGTCCGGGCGAGGTGTCATGCTATAGGTAGCGCCACTATCAATCACCCAATAGTCCAGGGGGTGTAGGGTCACCTTCCCCACAGCTGCTGGCTCCTCAAAGCCTTCATCCTTCTCTGGACCAGCCGGTACTTGCGTCGACACGAAGTAGAATAGACCCGGGTATCGATCGTCGCTCGGGTCCTTGTCGTTGTCTCCGCTCTTCATGTTTGCAGCCCCGCCACCGCGACCGCCACGGCCTCCACGGCCTCGTCCTCTCCCTCCTCCTGCTCCTCTACCCTCTTGGCCTTGAGCAGGGGTCCAACCATCAGGGAGTTTGTAGCAGTCGCGCCACATGTGTCCGCTCTTGTGGCAATAGTGACACTCGCCGTCGAATCGGCCGCGACCGCGTCCGTAGCTCTTGTCGTCGCTGCCGTAACCGCCACTCCTGCGGCCTCCGCCGAAGTTGCTGCCACCAAACCTTCCTCCCCCTCGTCCTCTGCCTCTTCCTCGACCATATCCACGGCCGATGCTCGCTGCCCCAGCGCCATCCGCACTCGCCAACTCACGGCGGCGGAAATCCTCTTGAAGGATAGCTCGCTTCACGTCTTCAAGCGAGAGGCGGGGCAAGTCGCGATTAAGGTTGATGATGAGCGAGGACCATGACTCTGGGAGTAAGGCCAGCAACTTGGTCTTCTTTTGGAGCTCACTGTAGTTCAAATCAGCTCCCTCAAGCCGCGTCAACAAGTCGAAGAATTTCTGCACCCCTTCTTCAACCGCTTCGTCTTCTTCAATTCGTAGTGCCGCCATTTGCCGTTCCAACACCACCGCTACCGCCGCTGTTGCAGGAGCATGTACACCCTTGAGAGCAGCCCATGCCTTTGGTCCTTTCTCTGGTTCACGCTGGAATGGCTTGATGTAACGGATCTGACTGCTCCCCAACGCTTGCCCAAGTAAGAGATAGCCTTGTGCGCTCTTCCGCACCCACGGGCTCTTCTCCGGGTCGTTCTCGGGGCGCTTCTCCGTTCCTTCCATCACCTCCAGCAGGTCATAGTGGTCAAAGATGTTCTCCATCTTGAAGGACCATTCAGCAAAGTTGTCACCGTTGAACTTGTCAAGCCCAAACACCCTAGGCTCATCCCTAGGTGGGCCAAGACTTGGTTGCATGGGCGCCATGGCTGAATCACGGGGTTGGCCTTGAGCTTGAGCTTCTCCACTGCCACCAGCACCTCTGCCACCCCTTTCCTCAGGTCCAGACATTGTCGAAACTGCTCCAAGGGGCTCTGATACCACTTGTTATAGGCACAATAGGCTTGAATGTGCCTAAAACGAAAGATAGAGAGCACAGACGGATTTCTGCACAGCGGCTTCAAACGTTGATAGCGTTCTGCTCACAGCTGCAAATGACTTGATTCAAATTGGATCTGGAGCGTCTTTACGTCGTCTACAATTAGCAATTTAGATTGCACGATTTGATAAAGAATTGACGACACAGCGTCGGTTTGAACGAACGGTACTATGGCAGCCACTATAGTCTTAGAACACAAGATAGGAAGAGTTACGAGTTGGGAATGACTCCCAGCTCCTACAAACCCCAAGAGCCGAGGTACAGTGATGTGGAACAGTGCCACACTGTCCCCAACCACGAAGGGTCTCGAAACTACCCTTCACTAGGGCCTACACCAAGTGAAATGTTACACTACACAAAGTAATGTAACTATCTTCAATATCTTGAGGTGTACCCTTTTGGCAAGCTTCGAAATCACTTGAGGCTTGACACCAAGGCTCGGGCTCTTCATCACAAACTCATCCTTGAGTTCTTGATGGGTCTGCTGCACACACCTGCGACACGCCGAACGTTCGACACAGGACAAAATAGAAACCGCGCACGACAAAATAGAAACCGCGCGCGAGACACAAACGACCGCGTAACACGCGTCTAGCGATAACTCGCTATTGACTCGACACACACACTCGACATCATGACTCAACATTCACACACAATTATAAGCATGAAATATATATTATCCCATGCCCTCATACCATTCCATACACACACACATTCACGCACACGGACAACAAGCCGAGTGCAAACCGTAGGGTTGCACCAACAAACTCCCCCTCGGATTGTTGGCCTTAGGATATGTTGCTCTCTCAGTTCAGAGCCATCCCAGCCAGCTTGCAACACTTCCAATGCTGCTGCTCCACCAGCCTCTTGGTCATCATGTCAGCCGGCTGCCCCGTGGTCTTCACGTAGCGCAACTCAACTTCACCCGCGGTTACCATTCTCCTCGTCCAATGCCACTTCACTCTCATGTGCTTCGTGAGTCCATGCAACACAGGGTTCTTAGCAAGAGCAATGGCACCCTGGCTGTCACAGTACAGTGGGGTAGGTCCTTGCTGCTCCTCCCCCAATTCAGCCAACAAACGCCGCTGCCACACAATCTCCCGCACGGCACGGAAGAGTGCCATGTACTCGGACTCCACCGAGCTCAAAGCTTGGTCAACCTGCTTCTTGCTCTCCCAAGCAGTTGGGCCTCCACCAACACAGCATATGAAGCCTCCCACACTTGTCATGTCCTCTGGTTCTGATGCATATGAAGCATCCGAGTAGGCGGTGAGGAACAAACGCCCGGGTTCAACACCATCCGCGCCCTTTTGGCGCCTTTGTGCCGCCGCCGAGTATTGCAGCCCAACGGTCGGTGTTTGGCCAAGATACTTGGCCACCCTCATTCCAGCTGCTACCTGCTCCTCATTAGGGCATTGCACAACCCTAGCCAGCTGCCCGGTAGCAAACGCGACGTCCGGTCGGGTGTTTACCGCCGCATACATGAGGCTGCCCACCAACGAGTGAAATCGGCGCCTCTCCTCTTCACCAACACTCTCCTCCTCTGGTCCCTTCACACACTTGAACCCAGAGGGAAAGGGTGTAGCCACATGGCCTTCACTCTGCCCAAAGTTGGCAGCCAATGCCTCCAGGTACTTTCGTTGATGCACCCGCATGCACCGCTTCTCCACATCTCGTTCGATGTGGAGCCCAAGGTAGAAGCTCACGTCACCAAGGGCCTTGCACTTGAACTTGTCTTGAAGCTTCAGCATCACCTCCTTCACAAGGTCAGAAGAGGGTGAGAAAATGAGGATGTCATCCACATAAACCACCATGAAACTCCTCTGCTCCCCCTCGCCAAGCATGAACAAGGAGTGATCGGCCGTTGAGGGAGTGAAGCCGATCCCCTCCAACACTTCGCGCAGCTTCATGTACCATTGCCTAGGGGCCTGCTTCAGCCCATAGAGGGCCTTATTCAGCTTCCACACTCTGCCACTACCATCATCAAACCCCTCTGGCTGCGCCATAAAAATCTCCTCCTCAAGGATGCCGTTAAGGAATGCCGTTACGATGTCCATTTGCTTTACTACCCATCCTTTGATGGCGGCTCCCGCGAATAGGGTTCGCAGCGTCGTCGGCTTCACCACAGGGGCAAACAGCTCCTTGAAGTCCACCTTCTCCTTCTGCTGGTACCCCTTGGCTACAAGCCTAGACTTGTAGCGCTCGATCTTGCCGTCGGCATCCGACTTGATTTTGAAGAGCCACTTGGACGTTATCGCCGTACGCCCCTCCGGTAGCTCCACCAATTCAAACGTGTCATTCTCCTCGATGCTCTTCAGCTCACTCTCCATGGCCTTCTTCCACTCCTCAGCATCACTACTCTCCAAAGCCTCCTTGAGAGTTGCTGGTTCTCCCGGCATCTCCACCGGAGAGAAGAACGCGAAGGCACACTCCTCGTAGTCACTCTCCTCGTCGTCTCCGACCATCATTGCCGCTCCGGCCAGGGCTGTCTTGCCCTGCTTTCCCGGCGCATCATAGGTCAGCCTATTAGGGGGTTGAACTCTCCTCTTCCCCCTTCCTTCCTCCTCAGCTGCAGGGACTTGAAGGCCTTGGCGTTGCTGCGGTGTGGCTCGAATCCGTGGAGCACTCGTAGTACGGGAAGGGAGTGACGGTGCACGCTCGCTCACTTGCTGCACCTCCTCCTCTTCTTCCTCTGCATCATTGGCCTCCTCTCCCCCATTCACAAGGGAGGATTGCCTTGTGGTTGTGCTGCCGCTGCTCAGCTCCAAAGGCAGCTCCACATGCTCCAAACCGGAACTCTTCACCTCCCCAAACCGCACGCCTATCTTCGCCTCATTCTCCGCCTTCCAATCCTTGTACATGAAGTTCTCCATGAACTTGCAGTCCCTGCTCACCAAGAACTTCTTGGTGAATGGGTCCCAAAGAAGCCATCCCTTGCTGTTTTGAGCCATGCCCAAGTGCACGGCCCACACCGCCTTGGCACCAAGCTTGTTGTGCCGAAGATGCTTAGGCACGAGCGCCATGCACATGCACCCGAACACCCGAAGCATATCCACCTTTGGCTTCCTTCCTAGCCACTCCACATAGGGCACCCATTTGTCTGCTCCCACATGAGTCAAGGCTCTGTTCTTGGCCACACACGCGCTCCGCACCGCATCAGGCCAGAAATAGTCGGGTAGCCCGGCTTCAATGAGCAGCCCGCGTGCCGCCTCCGTGATTGTGCGGTTCGCTCGCTCGGCGATGCCGTTCATTGCAGGGGAGTATGGCATGGTGAGGGAGTGCCGAATACCATTCTTCTTCAGCCACAACCCAAACTCCTTGCTCAGGAACTCTCCCCCTCGATCGGTGCGGATTGACTTGACTAGACGGTCTTGTTGTCGCTCCACCATCGGGAACCAATCCGTCTTCAACGTTTCAGCCACGTCGCTCTTCTTGGCCAGCACGTACACCCAAGTCATGCGGGTGTAGACGTCGACAATGGTGAGAAAATACTCAGCTCCAGCAGCTCCAAGCTTCAGGGGGCCCACCACGTCCATCACCACCTCATCAAGCGGTGCCTTTGCCGTTGCCTCCGAACTAGGGAACGGAAACCGGGTGAACTTGGCTTGAATGCACGTCGGGCAGCCAAGCACCTCATCGGGCTCCCCCTTCACACGTATGCCAGCAACCATCTCATTCTTCACTAGCTGCTGCAAGATAGGCAGGGCCACATGCCCCATGCGCCGATGCAAGGTGAGCCAATCACACTCCCCCGTAGCCGAAGTTGGATTGGAGAATGCCGCGCTCGCAATAGCGCCCCACATACTCTCTCCGTAGTCCTCCTCCGCTGCTGCCTCTGGGTTCTCCTCACCCTTTTGCTGCTCCTTGGTTGCTGCACCACTCTCCTTAGGTTCACTGAACTTGCTGGTCCCTCCAGGTTTGCTCTTCTTGAGCTCATTCTCCTTAGCGCGACCGTTCGCGCCATCGTCGCTACCGACCGCTCCATCCTTGGTGCTGATGCTTGCTGCCACTTGCCTCTCCTTAGGCATAGGGACCACTGGGATCTGCCACATCTCGTTGTAGACATCCCTGTCCTCATGAAGGTCCCAAAGAATTCGATCGCCAAGCCTTGCGGTGTAGGTCTTGGCTCCCTTCGAGTTCGTGTCCATGCCGGCCTTTGCCAACCGCCGCACGGAAATCAGGTTTGCAGCAAGGCTGGGCACCCAAAGCACGTTCTTGAGGCCCACCATCTTCCCATCAGCACCCTTGAACATGGCCTTGCCCATGCCTTTCACCTCTGCTCGCTGCCCCAAAGCCGATGTGACATGCTTCACCGGTGACGGCTCGAGTTCGGTGAGCAAGTCCGGGCGAGGTGTCATGCTATAGGTAGCGCCACTATCAATCACCCAATAGTCCAGGGGGTGTAGGGTCACCTTCCCCACAGCTGCTGGCTCCTCAAAGCCTTCATCCTTCTCTGGACCAGCCGGTACTTGCGTCGACACGAAGTAGAATAGACCCGGGTATCGATCGTCGCTCGGGTCCTTGTCGTTGTCTCCGCTCTTCATGTTTGCAGCCCCGCCACCGCGACCGCCACGGCCTCCACGGCCTCGTCCTCTCCCTCCTCCTGCTCCTCTACCCTCTTGGCCTTGAGCAGGGGTCCAACCATCAGGGAGTTTGTAGCAGTCGCGCCACATGTGTCCGCTCTTGTGGCAATAGTGACACTCGCCGTCGAATCGGCCGCGACCGCGTCCGTAGCTCTTGTCGTCGCTGCCGTAACCGCCACTCCTGCGGCCTCCGCCGAAGTTGCTGCCACCAAACCTTCCTCCCCCTCGTCCTCTGCCTCTTCCTCGACCATATCCACGGCCGATGCTCGCTGCCCCAGCGCCATCCGCACTCGCCAACTCACGGCGGCGGAAATCCTCTTGAAGGATAGCTCGCTTCACGTCTTCAAGCGAGAGGCGGGGCAAGTCGCGATTAAGGTTGATGATGAGCGAGGACCATGACTCTGGGAGTAAGGCCAGCAACTTGGTCTTCTTTTGGAGCTCACTGTAGTTCAAATCAGCTCCCTCAAGCCGCGTCAACAAGTCGAAGAATTTCTGCACCCCTTCTTCAACCGCTTCGTCTTCTTCAATTCGTAGTGCCGCCATTTGCCGTTCCAACACCACCGCTACCGCCGCTGTTGCAGGAGCATGTACACCCTTGAGAGCAGCCCATGCCTTTGGTCCTTTCTCTGGTTCACGCTGGAATGGCTTGATGTAACGGATCTGACTGCTCCCCAACGCTTGCCCAAGTAAGAGATAGCCTTGTGCGCTCTTCCGCACCCACGGGCTCTTCTCCGGGTCGTTCTCGGGGCGCTTCTCCGTTCCTTCCATCACCTCCAGCAGGTCATAGTGGTCAAAGATGTTCTCCATCTTGAAGGACCATTCAGCAAAGTTGTCACCGTTGAACTTGTCAAGCCCAAACACCCTAGGCTCATCCCTAGGTGGGCCAAGACTTGGTTGCATGGGCGCCATGGCTGAATCACGGGGTTGGCCTTGAGCTTGAGCTTCTCCACTGCCACCAGCACCTCTGCCACCCCTTTCCTCAGGTCCAGACATTGTCGAAACTGCTCCAAGGGGCTCTGATACCACTTGTTATAGGCACAATAGGCTTGAATGTGCCTAAAACGAAAGATAGAGAGCACAGACGGATTTCTGCACAGCGGCTTCAAACGTTGATAGCGTTCAGCTCACAGCTGCAAATGACTTGATTCAAATTGGATCTGGAGCGTCTTCACGTCGTCTACAATTAGCAATTTAGATTGCACGATTTGATAAAGAATTGACGACACAGCGTCGGTTTGAACGAACGGTACTATGGCAGCCACTATAGTCTTAGAACACAAGATAGGAAGAGTTACGAGTTGGGAATGACTCCCAGCTCCTACAAACCCCAAGAGCCGAGGTACAGTGATGTGGAACAGTGCCACACTGTCCCCAACCACGAAGGGTCTCGAAACTACCCTTCACTAGGGCCTACACCAAGTGAAATGTTACACTACACAAAGTAATGTAACTATCTTCAATATCTTGAGGTGTACCCTTTTGGCAAGCTTCGAAATCACTTGAGGCTTGACACCAAGGCTCGGGCTCTTCATCACAAACTCATCCTTGAGTTCTTGATGGGTCTGCTGCACACACCTGCGACACGCCGAACGTTCGACACAGGACAAAATAGAAACCGCGCACGACAAAATAGAAACCGTGCGCGAGACACAAACGACCGCGTAACACGCGTCTAGCGATAACTCGCTATTGACTCGACACACACACTCGACATCATGACTCAACATTCACACACAATTATAAGCATGAAATATATATTATCCCATGCCCTCATACCATTCCATACACACACACATTCACGCACACGGACAACAAGCCGAGTGCAAACCGTAGGGTTGCACCAACAGCCACTCGGGCCAACACTAATGATGTGTTCACCAAGGCCCTTCAGCCTTGTGATCATCAGCGTTTCTGTACTGTTCTAGGCCTTCTGCCTACTGTGCCTCACTTGCTTACTTCTTGACTCTACTTGTACTGTGATCTCTATACATATACCTGCATGCTTACACCTGCTAGGTTGTGATCACTGTATTGTTTGTTCTCCTTTATAAACGTCTGCATGTGAACTGGCCTTGTGGCCACTTGCTTGTGCTCAGAATGCGTGGTGACTTCGTGATCCACCCTGAGCTTGCTTTGCTTCTCTTGACTGGTCTTGTGACCCCTTGTTCTCCCCCACTTTGCCTATGGGGGTGTGTCAAACATATATGATATAGCCTGTTTAGGCTGTGGTGGGTTAGACCTTAGGGGGTACAGCTTTCTAGGTTTTCCTATTTGTACCCATCTCATTTCTAGTTCATACATTCCTCGTTCTTATTCTGACTTGGGCCGCCACCTGGTCACGTTCACCCGTCGACCTGGGTCGAGCCTGTACACACTGACTACTGCGTCTCCTCCGGTTACTGCGTCTGGTCAGGTAGCCGCGTCTGGTCAGGTGTTTGCTGCCGCATCCAGGTCTAGTCCGGCGTCTGCCCCCTGCTCGTGTCGGCCTCTGTCATACGAGACTCTCCTTTGGCACCACCGCCTTGGTAACCCCTCCCTGCCTCGTCTTCGAGGTATGGCCTCCCGTACCCTTGTCTCTGGTCTCCCCCGGTCCCTCCCTCCCCTTCCTCCGGGGCCGGCCCCTACCTGTGTTCCTTGTGTCGAGGGCCGGCAGCGCGCCGCTCCTCACTCCTCCAAGTTTCCTCCGACAGAGGCTCCCCTGCAGACTCTCCACATGGACATGTGGGGCCCAGCCCGCGTCCGTGGACAGGGTCACGAGCGTTACTTCCTGCTGGTCGTTGACGACTACTCGCGTTACACCACGGTCTTCCCCTTGCGCCGCAAGGGTGAGGTCACTGAGGTGTTGATCGACTGGATCCGCGGTGCTCGTCGCCAGCTCAGCGAGAGTTTTGGCTCGGACCTTCCTGTTCTGCGTCTGCACTTAGATAGAGGTGGTGAGTTTTCCTCCGACCTTCTGAGGGCTTTTTGTCGTGCGGAGGGCATCCGCCAGACGTTCACGCTTCCGGCCTCTCCACAGCAAAATGGGATTGCTGAGCGCCGCATTGGCATGGTCATGGACGTCGCTCGTACGTCCATGATCCATGCGGCTGCTCCCCATTTTCTGTGGCCGTTCGCGGTTCAGTACGCTGCGCATCAGATCAACCTTCAGCCTCGTGTCTCCTTGCCGGAGACCAAACCTACTCTGCAGTGGACGGGGAAGGTTGGCGATGCGTCTGTGTTCCGTGTCTGGGGATCTCGAGCTTTTGTCCGCGATTCTTCCGCGGACAAGCTGTCCTCCCGTGCTGTTCCCTGCGTCTTCCTTGGCTTCCCCCCTGACGCGCCTGGGTGGCAGTTTTACCACCCCACCTCGCGTCGTGTTCTGTCCTCTCAGGACGTCACGTTTGACGAGTCGGTATCTTACTACCGTCTCTTTCCCTACCACACTGCCCCTCTCCCCCCCCCGCCACTCTTCCTAGCACCAGGCGCTCCTCCGGTAGACCCCCTCCCCCCTCAGGGTCCTGCCCCCTCAGGTGTGTCCCAGGTAGACCCTGTTGAACCTGTCGAGGTAGCTGTCGACTCTGGTACTGCTAGGGGAGCTGAGCCTGCGGGTGCGGGGCCTGGGGGTGCTGAGCCTGGGGTTGCTGAGTCAGAGGGTGCGGAGCCTGGGGGTGCTGAGCCTGAGCGTGCTGAGTCTGGCGGTCCTCCGAGTGTCCCGTCACGGCGGGAGCCCCTCTCTCCACAGCAGCTGCGTGAGTGGTACGCTCGGCGCTGTAGTCGTGCTGATGGAGCTGGGGGGCCTGCTACTGGAGGTGCTGCTGGTGTTGGAGCTACTGGAGCCGCTGGTCCTGGAGGTGCTCGTGCTGGAGGTACTGGCGCTGCTGGAGGTCCTACTGGTGTTGGAGCTGCTGGAGGTGCTGGCGCTGCTGGAGGTTCTGCTGGTGTTGGAGCTGCTGGAGGTGCTGGCGCTGCTGGAGGTCCTGCTGGTGTTGGAGCTACTGGAGGTGCTGGAGCTGCTGGTCCCGGAGGTGCTCGTACTGGAGGTACTGGAGCTGCTGGGGCTGGTGGTGCTGCAGGAGTTGGAGCTGGAGGTGCTGGAGCTGTTGCTGCTGGAGGGGCTGCTGGAGCTGGAGCTGCTAGAGGTACTATAGCTGGTGGTGCTGCGGGATTTGTAGCTGGAGACCCTGGAGCTAAGGGTACTGGTGCTGTCTCTGCTATTTCTGGAGGCGCTGCGCGGCCGCGGCCGTACTACGTTCCGCTCCTTCAGCAGGTTCTTGGCCTCTCGCCTTCTACTGGTCCTACTCCTCCCTTACTGAGTCCACCGCCTGTCCAGTCGCAGTTGCAGTTACAGCCAGCCTCTCCACTGCCTGGTTCTTCTCCTTACTTTGGACCGACTAGAGGTCTGACGGAGCGTCGTGAGCCTGAGTCTCGTCCTGTGTCGCCTGAGTCTCGTCCTGCGTCGCCTGCGTCTCCTCCTGAGTCGCCTGTTCGCGCTGTCCGCACTGGTCGTCGTGTTCCGCGTCAACGTCCTCCTCCTGTCCCCGACACTCACTATATGACTCTGCGTCCTTCCACTGCTCCACAGCGTGTCCCTCTGCCGTCTCCTCCTGCGTCCTCTCTTCTTGACGGTCCGGACCCGGAGTCTGACTCCCTTCGTGCTGCTAGTCCTACTGTCACGCGTCTCCTGGCCACTGTTGTCACTGACCCTTCTGCTCTAGTTGCTGAGCTTGTTGACTTTGCTGCAGCCTGTCGTCTAGACTACGCCGCTAGCCTTGTTGCTGAGTCTGAGTCTGCGTCTGTCTGTCCTCCGTCCGTCGGGGGTGAGTGTGCTCTTGGCACGGACGTCCCTGAGGACACACAGGAGGAGTTTGAGTGCTTTGCCGCTGCTTTACCTCATCTCGTGTCCATGCTGCTTGCCCCTGAGGGAGACCCGGATGCACCAGACATCCCGACCCCGCGCTCTTATGCAGAGGCGATAGAGGGTCCCTACTCCTCTCAGTGGCAGACAGCCATGGACACAGAAATGGCTTCCTGGAAGTCCACAGGCACCTACGTCGACGAGGTTCCCCCGCCTGGGACGAACATCGTCAGTGGCATATGGATTTTCAGGGTGAAACGGCCGCCGGGTTCTCCGCCTGTCTTCAAGGCGCGTTACGTTGCACGTGGCTTTAGTCAGCGACAGGGAGTTAACTTCTTCCAGACCTTCTCCCCCACCCCGAAGATGACCACTCTTCGGGTTCTGCTGCACGTCGCCGCTCAGCGTGACTACGAGCTTCACTCTCTTGACTTCAGCACTGCTTTGCTACAGGGCAGCCTGCACGAGGAGATCTGGCTGCGCCGCCCACCTGGCTTCACTGGGTCGTTTCCTGCTGGTACCCAGTGGAGCCTCCGGCGGCCAGTCTACGGTCTCCGCCAGGCACCCCGTGAGTGGCACGACACACTGAGGACGACTCTTGCTGCTCTTGGGTTTGCTCCTTCTACTGCTGACCCGTCGCTGTTTCTACGCACCGACACCACTCTGCCGCCGTTCTACGTTCTCGTGTACGTAGACGACTTGGTCTTTGCTACTGCTGACACTGAGGCACTCGCCCACGTGAAGTCGGAGCTGCAGAAGAGACACACGTGCACAGACCTGGGTGAGCTGACAAGCTATCTTGGCTTGCGGATCACCCGGGACAGAGCACAGCGCACCATTACCTTGACTCAGTCACACATGGTGCAGCAGGTCCTTCAGCGCTTCGGCTTCACGTACTCCTCGCCACAGTCCACTCCTCTGCCTACCGGTCACTCGCTCTCAGCTCCACCTTCGGACGAGTCCGTAGAGCCGAGTGGCCCGTATCCAGAGCTTGTGGGCTGCCTCATGTACCTGATGACCTGCAGTCGACCTGACCTTGCCTACCCTCTTAGCATTCTAGCACGCTATGTCGCTCCTGGCCGACACAGGAAGGAGCACATGGATGCCGCTAAGAGGGTGTTGCGCTACTTGTGCAGTACGTCGGGCATGGGGCTCGTGCTTGGAGGACGGGCTCGAGTTGTCCTCACTGGTCACGCAGACGCTTCCTGGGCTGACGACTTGGCTACGCAGCGGTCGTCACAGGGTTAAACCTTCAGTCTTGGCTCCGGCTCTGTCTCTTGGCGGTCTACCCCGCTCGTCTTCTGTTCTCAGCTCCAGTTGTGAGGCTGAGATCTACGCAGGGGCCATGGCTGCACAGGAGTTACGCTGGCTCACCTACCTGCTGACCGACCTGGGAGAGCCGCCTCGTTCTCCTCCAGTGCTGTACGTCGACAACAAGGCCATGATTGCCTTGTGTCAGGAGCACAGAATGGAGCACAGAACGAAGCACATCGCTCTGCGCTACTTCCTTGCTCGAGAGTTGCAGCAGCGTGGTCAGCTTCGTCTTGCTTACGTGGCCACTCGGGCCAACACTGCTGATGTCTTCACCAAGGCGCTTCAGCCTTGTGATCATCAGCGTTTCTGTACTGTTCTAGGCCTTGTGCCTACTGTGCCTCACTTGCTTACTTCTTGACTCTGCTTGTACTGTGATCTCTATACCTGCATGCTTGCACTTGCTAGGTTGTGATCACTGTATTGCTTGTTCTCCTTTATATAACTCTGCATGTAAACTGGCCTTGTGGCCATTTGCTTGTGCTCAGACTGCGTGGTGACGTCGTGATCCACCCTGAGCTTGCTTTGCCCTTCTTGACCGGTCTTGTGACCTCTTGTTCTCCCCCTCTTAGCCTATGGGGGTGTGTCAAACTTATATGCTATAGTCTGTGTAGGCTGTAATGGGGTAGTTCATATAGGGTACAACACTTTTAGGTTTCCTACTTGTACCCACCTGTTTGCTAGTTCAGTCATTCGTTCCTTCACTATTCTAACAAAAAAATGCATCCAAACGTTGGCGAACTGCCATGTTGCGCACATGCCTATCCTTGCACAGATTCACACAAGCAAACGCACGAACAAGCGTCAGGAGCTGCGTAGTTGTGCGAACGATCTCAAACCAGTTCCTATGGGTAGGGAATAGGATGTACTAGGGAAATGTTTGAAGAAATAGAGGTAAAAAATGCATCCAAACGTTGGCGAACTGCCATGTTGCGCATATGCCTATCCTTGCACAGATTCACACCAGCAAACGCACGAACAAGCGCCAGGAGCTGCGTAGTTGTGCGAACGATCTCAAACCAGTTCATATGGTAAGGGAATAGGCTGTACTAGGGAACTGTGTGAAGAAATAGAGGTAAAAAATGCATCCAAACGTTGGCGAACTGCCATGTTGCGCACATGCCTATCCTTGCATAGATTCACACCAGCAAACGCACGGACAAGCGTCAGGAGCTGCGTAGTTGTGCGAACGATCTCAAACCAGTTCCTATGGGTAGGGACTAGGATGTACTAAGGAAATGTGTGAATAAATAGAGGTAAAAAATGCATCCAAACGTTGGCGAACTGCCATGTTGCGCACATGCCTATCCTTGCACAGATCCACACCAGCAAACGCACGAACAAGCGTCAGGAGCTGCGTAGTTGTGCGAACGATCTCAAACCAGTTCCTATGGGTAGGGAATAGGATGTAATAGGGAAATTTGTGAAGAATTAGAGGTAAAAAAGGCATCCAAACGTTGGCGTACTGACATGTTGCGCACATGCCTATCCTTGCACAGATTCAGACCAGCAAACGCACGAACAAGCGTTAGGAGCTGCGTAGTTGTGCGAACGATCTCAAACCAGTTCCTATGGGTAGGGAATAGGTTGTATTAGGGAACTGTGTGAAGAAATAGAGGTAAAAAAGGCGTCCAATCGTTGGCGAACTGACATGTTGCGCACATGCCTATCCTTGCACAGATTCAGGCCAGCAAACGAACGAACAAGCGCCAGGAGCTGCGTAGTTGTGCGAACGATCTCAAACCAGTTCCTATGGGTAGGGAATAGGTTGTACTAAGGAATGTGTGAAGAAATAGAGGTTAAAAAGGCATCCAAACGTTGGCGAACTGCCATGTTGCGCACATGCCTATCTTTGCACAGATTCACACCAGCAAACGCACGAATAAGCGTCAGGAGTTGCGTAGTTGTGCGAACGATCTCAAACCAGTTCCTATGGGTAGAGAATAGGATGTACTAGGGAACTGTGTGAATAAATAGAGGTAAAAAAGGCATCCAAACGTTGGCGAGCTGACATGTTGCGTACATGCCTATCCTTGCACAGATTCACAATGGAACGCACGAACATGCGCCACGTGCTGCGTAGTTGTACGAGCAAGCTCAAACCAGTTCCTATGGCAATAGAATAGGATGTACTAGGGAACTGTCTGAAGAAATAGAGGTAAACAAAACACCTAGACGTTGAAACATTGACATGATGCGCACAGGCCTATCCTTGCACAATTTTCTCTGCTCAATTGTTTGAAACAACGCATCTTCCTACCAGATGCTGCGAATGATACCAAATATTTTCCAACACGCTCACAACATATTAAATGCTTGAATGATAAAAAGAAACATGATTTAAAACAACAAACAGATGATAATTTGGCACCACGTGTCGCACAGGACTATCCCTGCAGGAGTTTCTCATCTCGTTTGTTTGAAACAGCATATCTTCATACCAAATGCTGCGAATGGTGCTAAATCTTGATGGCATGCTTGTAGTATAATTCATGTCTCAACAATCGAAAGAAACCATGCTAAAAAGTACAATGAGATGTTGAAACGACACTTAGTGTTACACTGTCCTATCCATGCACGAGTACGGATAGAGAGTAAACTCTCTTGATACTAGTGGAAGGAATTAACCCCTCAACGTACATGACAAGGTAAGGCTGTTAATGTTTAAACGGATATTTACTGTCGATGAATCTATATATACGAGCTATAATTTGTATCATAAACCAAAGATGTTTGGATTTGAATAAAAATATGTCATTCTTGTCACTTTTGTAGTATTGGGAGTTTATTTGCCACCATAAATGTGCATTTTTATAAAATTTGTAACTTTACTTGTATGATTGTAAAAAATCTTCTGCATTTTAGCCGGATTGTTAGCTATCTTGAAACGTAGTGTATTACGACGTTTCATTTGACGCGACACGGACTAACAGGGAGCTGGCGCACTTGTTGTTTTCCATCCCAATTAGCGATGTTTACAACATCCACGTCACTTTGAGCTTTCATTGGTTCAGATTGTTTACAGCGACAAAGATTGGCGATACGGAAAGATTGTGATTGGTTACAAAAATTGTCGTGCGATGAGCTTGCTAGAACCAGACTGCTAGCGCAACTTTACCGACCAATTGTGCTGAAGATGCTTCCAGCGCAACCGCGGAACTTGCCAAACCAGCACAGCCGCTCCAGTGCCCTGAACGTGGCGAAGCCAGTGCAATGCAACATTGCGCTGCCATAGCCAGCGCAATTCAACTGGGCGCAACTGCCAAACCCAGCGCAACTGCGCAGCTGCTGTAACTGTCCCTGGCGCAACTGCGCAGCTGCTGTAACTGCCTCTGGCGCAACTGCAGCAGTGCCCGCAGGCAGCCGCGCAACTGTTCCTGCTCTGCAAAATTCCCTTCCCTCCCCCCCCCATCCCCATCGCAACTGCTCCAGCTCTCTCAACTGTCCATCTTCATGGTCGTTTTTCCAGCAGAAGTAGATTGTTGCTCTACGTGAGTCTGTACGCTTTCAAGTCGTTTCTTTTTCCTTAGTATCTCTCTCCTGATGGCTTGCTAACATTCATATCTGTAGGCACCTTCTTACGGCTCCTGCCATGCGGTGCGTGCCTACCTTACGGCATCCTCGCCACTTTGCCTCCCTCCTTTAGCCATCGCGACTACTTTATGTTGACTTACGAGGTTCTTTTTTGCAGCCTCATCTATACTATCTGCGTGTGTCCTGTGCGCTAACTCTGCTTATCATATATAGTTTTCTGTCGTTCTTGCAAGGTGTTAGATTCTGCTGACAGGGCGTGCAATTCTTTCGTTTTTTCGTGTCGTCTGTACAGGGCCTGATAATTAACTGGCGATACTGCCTGGTTTCGGGTTTATGAGTCGGCGTCTCCCTGTTTCGTGCGCTTTTTTGTTTTGTTTTGTCTAACTAGTGTAAAGTGCTCATGTTCGTGTTTCTGCCTCGTGCTAATATTTGTTTCTTGTGCAGATAGCAGTTCTACGGCTGACATTTGACGGTATGTCCATTTCTTTGTTCTTTTTTTAAACGTAATGTTTCCCTTGTGCTCTGTGCATGTGTCTTAAGCTATCAAGCGTCGGCCTTGGCCTCAAGCAGGCATCGGCTACTCAAGCAGGCACCGGCTACTCAAGCAGTCGTCGGCCTTCACTCAAGCAGTCATCGGCCTTTGCTCATGCAGGCGTTGGCCATCAGGCAGGCGTCGGCGTTTGCTCCAAGCGCCGCTCTGCCTTGATAGTGCTCCTCGTAGCGATAGCGATGTCTTGATTGTGTAATCCAGTGTACGATTGTATATTCATTAATATATTTTTATCATATAACAATTTGTACGATTAAACTACTCGTAATTATGGAAAACAGAATATGAATATGCGTCCTATCATGGATATCCTTACATACAAGATTTAGACAAAATTTAGACAAATACAGGTCAAAACTGGTACTTGCTTTAGACCAATTTTAGTGCTGTACTCAAGACGAATTTTGGCCAAACATAGTCCAACATTCAACCTTGCAACTATACCAATCTTGGACCAACATAAAAGTCCAAAATTGGCCCAATCTAGTGTTGGGCTGAGAAGAGGCCCTTAGGATCTTTGCAGGGCTAAACTCTGGGTAGGAATGTTGTAGTTGCGGAAGCGTTTTGATAAGAAGTATTGAACCACCTTGCGCTGGTATGTGAGGGCAAAGTAGATTAATTAAAACAAGGAGATACAAGGTTTTTTATAAGAGTACAAGGAATATGAAGAGATACAGCTGATAACTGTTTTACTGTTGCTGTTGCGGTTCGATACAGTTACGACTCGGGCAACTGCTCTGTATCGAGTCAGTTGTTTGTCCTTGCTGTCGCACTGTATTGTTAAGTCAAAGGTCGCTGACCTTTGACCTTCGCGTAACCTCCAGCGGTTACTTCAGTCGTCAACCTCCGATGGTTGACTCGCCGATGCTTCGTTTGTGCTTCGCTTCGTTTACGACTTGATGTTTCGACACAACAGAAGCGCTTAAATCACTTGTTTCCAACACTCCCCTTCGCTTCTGGAGTGTTGCTGCTGGTGACGTGGCTCTGTCCAGTCAGCAACATGCAGTACTCGAACTTCTGCTTTCCGAGTTTCTTGGTCAAGTAATCAGCTGCCATTTCGGACGTGGGGCAGTAGGACAGCTCGAGTCTCCCCTTCTCGATCTCATCCTTTACGAAGAAATATCGCAGGGCGATGTGCTTCGTCCTGTTCGCGAATCCGTTCTTGTTGGCTATGCGAATTGCAGATTGATTGTCGCAGAATAGGGAGAAGCTAGGTAACTGGGCCAGCTTCGCTTCTTCCAGTAGTTCGCGGAGGTACTGTCCTTCCTTGGTGGCTGAGCAGAGTGCGATATATTCTGCTTCAGCTGAGGAGAGAGCAATCAGTTCCTGCTTGCTTGACTGCCACGAGATAGGCCCGATAGGCTCGAATCGGTAGATGTAACCGGTGCGCGAGTGCCTGTTATCAGAGTCGCCGGCGTGATCAGCGTCGACGTAGCCGATTAGCTTGGGTGATGTGGTTCCGGTCTTGTGATAGGTTAGTCCGATCGTCGGGGTGCTGACGAGGTAGTGCAGTGCGCGATCGAGCTCCGCCATGTGCTCTGCTTCGGGTTTCTTGAGGTAGGTGGCGAGTTGGCTTGCGGAATACGAGAGGTCCGGCCTGCAGGTGATGGCTGCAAAGAGCAGACATCCTAGCTTTCGTTGGTAGTCGCGTATGCCGGCGGTCTTGAGCAGAGCGGAGGCTTCCTTGTGGCTTCCGGCGGTGTAGCGGTATGGTGTGGAGATAGCAGTTGGGGTAAGTCCGAAGCGCTTAGCGATAGTGTCGGTGTATTTCGTGGCGCTGAGGTAGATCGCGTTTTCTTCTTCTTGGATGTTGAGGCCGAGGTATTGAGTTACGGTAGACGAAACCGTGAGCGTGAGGTCCTGCTGCAGCTCCCCTTCAAACCAGGTCGTGATGCCGTCGGTCGAGCCAATGTAGAGGAGATCGTCCACGTAGACGATAAGTAAGATGTAGTCGGTGCCCTTTGTGAGCCGGTACATGCCCTGGTCGTGTGGTAGCTGGCGGAATCCGATGCGGATGAGTCAAGCGTGTAGATACTGCTGCCACAGTCTCGGAGCCTGCTTGATGCCGTATAGAGACTTCAGTAGTTGGCAGACTTGGTTCGGTTCTCCGTTAGAGCCGAAGATCTCAGCGTCAACAGGTGCGTAGAGGAAGGCGTTCGCGACGTCGATTTGACGTAGCTTCTTTTTCTTCATAGCGGCTATCGCGAGGAGAATCCACAGGGAGGTGTGTCGGCTAACTGGCGCGAACGTCGGTGAAGTCCCGTCCATGCTCTTGGTTGAAGCCGCGTACTACCCAGCGCGCCTTGAATTTGTCGATGGTGCCGTCTGCTTTGGTTTTCACACGGAAAACCCATTTTCCAGTAAGGATTGTCTTGTTGCGTGCCACGCCGATAGGGACGCTTTCCAAGTGTTGCGTTCCTCCAGCGCCTTTAATTCCTTGTCCATGGCTTCGCGCCATTTTTCCTTATGTTCCCCCCCCAGAGCCTGCTGAACCGTGGCAGGCTCCTTAGGAGGCGCTGAGCCGTGGACTGCGGTGACGAGGCCAAGTATCTGCAGTCCGCTCTGTGTGTAGCGGGGGAGTGTTGTGTCCTCGGGATAAGCTGCTTCGTCACCTGCTTCTGTGTCAGGTAAGAAGTTGGGTCCTATGCGTTCGGCTTCGTTGGTGTTGACTCGGGCGGGTGTTACGTAACCATTGTCGGCGAAGTCGTAGAAGACTTCGGCGTTGATGCTCTCGCGAGGGTTGTCGTCATCCATTGGAATATCCACCGAGCAGTAGGGAAGAGGTCCGGCTCCTTCCGAAGCTCCGTCCATGGTCTGCTCGTCCAGGTCAGCTTCATCTTCTGCCGAAGCGAAGGCTCGGTCCCCACGAAATCCGCCTGTGACATCTCGTGAAGTTTCCAAGTTGTACAGGTACGTTGAAAGGGTGAGGCGTTCGTAGAAGATAACATCACGTGCTGCCACTGTTTCCTTTGTGTTGATGTCGAAAATTTTCCATGCGTTGTAATGTTTTTCGATGCCCAGGTGTAGTCCCCACTGTGCGCGTTGGGAGAATCGGCCGGCGCGTGCAGCTGGGGGTCGGTACTGTACCATGCAGCCGAAAACTCGCAACATTTTTGTGCTGCCCAATTTTCCTGTCCACAGCAGATGCGGTGATGCGTTGTTCAGGAGCGATGATGACGAAAGCAAGTTGTGCAGTAGGACAGCATGGTCCATCGCCTCAGGCCACTGGTGGTTGGGTAGCCGCATGCCACATAGCAGCTTGCGCATGGTGTTCTGAAGGGTCCTGTTCATTCTTTCTGCTACACCCTGCTGTTGATGGGCGTAGGGAAGGGAGATGAGGCGCTTGATTCCTCGTTCTGCCAGGTAGTCTTTGAACTACTGTGACGTATATTCCCCTGCTCCGTCTGACTGGAGGCTCTTTAGCTTTACGCCTGATTCTCGTTCTGCTACTAGAAGCCATGCGACGAAGGCTTCGAAAGCCATATCGCGACTCGGAAGGTTGAGATGCCAGACGTATCGCGTGGCGGCGTCGATGAAGGTGATAAAGTAGTTATACGCTCCTTGACCGGGTTCACGATTGTACAGTATATCGCTGTAGACCTTCTCCAAAGGTGCGTACGCCAGTGCACTTGGATTGTGGTGAGAGACGAAGGGCTGATGCGGTAAGTCTGCTTCGGGGCAGGTGAAGCAGGTTCCTCGCATTCGTCGAAGTTCTCTGCCGTCGGGTAAGAGTAGTGAGTCTTTATCAAGAACGCCTGCTCGTATCGTGTTGTTTAACGTTGTGTTGCTCGGGTGTCCCATTCGTTTATGCCAGAGGTCTTCGTCAGCGCGATGTCCGGGTGAGCGTCGGTATAAGTCGGAGTTGGAGTAGAAGCCTGCGGTGTAGTTTGCGCTTCGATGGACCTCTCGTGGAGTTGGATTCAGCTGCTGCGCAGGAGTCGGTGGTGTGTTGTCGACGAAGACCGGTGCCGTTGAAGGGCCAGCGATTGGTGCCGATGTTGTCTCTGCTGCTGCCGATGTTGTTTCTGCTGCTGCCGATGTTGTCTCTGCTGCTGCCGATGTTGTCTCTGCTACTGCCGATGTTGTCTCTGCTGCTGCCGATGTTGTTTCTGCTGCTGCCGATGTTGTCTCTGCTGCTGCCGATGTTGTTTCTGCTGCTGCCGATGTTGTCTCTGCTGCTGCCGATTGAATTGTTGCTAATGCTCTCGTTCTTTCTGTTTCAGGTATGGTGTGTGAATACCAGAAGCCGCCCGGACTGAAGTCGGGATCAAGATCCGGGGGATGTGTCCAGGAAGTGAAGGTCACAATTCCGTCGCTGTCGGCGGTGCCAAGATCTGGAACGAAGTCGAGGACGAAGACGTTGTTCTTCAACACTGCCTTTTCGATATAAAGTCCGCCTTTCCCGTGATAGAACTTGAACTCCTGGGTGGTGCTGTCTGCTTCGAGATGAATGCCTTTCGCCATCAGCTGGCTGACACTCAGTAAGTTGTAGCCGAGTCCCTCCGCGATTAAGACCTTCGACATCTGTAGTATCACGTTTGTTTCTCTTGACTGAAGTTGAACAACTCCTTGCCGTCGTGTGCGCAGATTTTGATTGTTGGCGACGGTGATGACGACTTCGCGCTGGAGTTGATGTTCGCGTTGAACGAAGCGTCCCGAGGAGCACATATGCTGTCCGCAGCAACTGTCCAAGAACCAAGTGTCTTTCCCAGATGGCTCGCTCTGGGCGATGGCTGCGTATGTCGGGTTCGGCTCCAGTGTCTCGCGGCGAGGAGTGCTTTCGTCAAGTTGTTCTTCTGGTGAGTAATGCGGTGGTGATTCAGTGATGCAGGAATCTGACAGTCTTGCCATGCAGCTCACGATGTTTCTTGCTCCTTGCGCAGGTTGCGTTGTTGTCGACGTTCCTTGAGCTTGAGGAGTGGGATGGGCTTGTGTTGAGACAACTTGGCTGCTTGAAGGCCGAAGTTGTCGTTGCGGTGGTGTTGACTGTCGCAGACTTGGGCAGTGTGTACGGGGATGTCCAGACGTCTTGCAGAGATGACACAACGGCGGTACGTGCTGCTGCTGTTGTTGCTTGTTTTGTCAGTTGGAGTTGTTGAAGCGCCGTTGGGTGTGGAATGCGAATTCTGGTACTGATGCCTTTTTCTTGTGTCGTTCCTCGTGCAGGTCCATGTCTTGTTGCTCAGCGTGAATTTCGGCGCAGAGTGCCGCTTCGGAGATCTTCCCGTGAGCTCGGAGTATAGCGCGGGTGGAGCGCCAATGAGGACCAAGACCAGTGATGACAACTGTGACGAAGGCTTCTTCAGATATCGATCCTCCGCATCGAAGAAGTTTGTCGCGCAACTCGCGGCAGCGGCTGATATATGCCATTCCCTTTTCGCCGGGTTTCATCTCCACTGTTGTCAGCTGTGCCATTAACCGACTCTGATTGACGCTGTCTGTTGCTTGATACAGGTTCTTCAAATGGTTGTACGCGAGCTCGGCGGAGTTGCCGTATCCTCGATAAGAGCGGATATTCTGCTGCTGGTTTGGAGTTAGATTCCTCAGCAGGATCGTGTATGTCATCATTGACTGATACGTGTACTGCTGTTTGTCGTATTGCATTCCGTGTGTTGGGTATGGCAGGGACCCGTCGAAGAATCCGATTATCTGCGCGCCTTCCATCATCAGCTCAAATTCGAATGACCAGGTATAGAAGTCCTTCCCGTCGAAAGGTGTTGATGTCTGGAGTTTCAAAACGTGCGCGAACTGTGATTGAACCTGAAGTGCATCCAATGTTTTCTCTTGTCCAGGTTGAGGCTGCTGGTGCGGCATGAAGCTGATTGAGCCACGTTGAGGCTCGTACGGAGCGAAGGTGGGTTGCTGCTGGTTTCCGCGCGCATAAGATGAACCATCAAGGCTCATGGGTGTGACGTCGTTGTTGTTGTTGCTGACGTTTGACTGCGCAGGTGCCGTTTGCTGATGCTGCTCGTAGAAGGACATGAAGGAGAAAAAATTCTCCATCATACTTGGGTCGAAACCTGTCGCTTGGTTTACGGGAGTCTCAGTAGACTCAGCTGCTGGTCTTGTTGCTGTACCTTCCTCTGTCTGTAGGCCAGAGGCAGGAGGTGGAGTAGGAGTAGTGCCAGGAGAGCCGTTAGAGGAGCTTCTCTCCTTCTGCGTTGCCATGCCTTCTGATGTTGTGGGTAACTTGGAAGCAGTTGAGTTTGCCCTGATAGCTCTCATACCATGTTGGGCTGAGAAGAGGCCCCTAGGATCTTTGCAGGGCTAAACTCTGGGTAGGAATGTTGTAGTTGCGGAAACGTTTTGATAAGAAGTATTGAACCACCTTGCGCTGGTATGTGAGGGCAAAGTAGATTAATTAAAACAAGGAGATACAAGGTTTTTTAAAAGAGTACAAGGAATATGAAGAGATACAGCTGATAAATGTTTTACTGTTGCTGTTGCGGTTCGATACAGTTACGACTCGGGCAACTGCTCTGTATCAAGTCAGTTGTTTGTCCTTGCTGTCGCACTGTATTGTTAAGTCAAAGGTCGCTGACCTTTGACCTTCGCGTAACCTCCAGCGGTTACTTCAGTCGTCAACCTCCGATGGTTGACTCGCCGATGCTTCGTTTGTGCTTCGCTTCGTTTACGACTTGATGATTCGACACAACAGAAGCGCTTAAATCACTTGTTTCCAACATCTAGGACGGACACACCAATGTTTGACCAATTTTGGACCAATCCAATAGCGGGGTTTTTGTGATGCCTTGTGTTTGATTGTTGATGCTTGTATATGTTAATTAATTCAGATGATTTAAGAAGCAGTGGCTGAATGTCATATCCAGTAAATAAAGTCATATCCAAAAATACATTGGTTAAAATGTGCTGGCCTAGGGACATATTATGGAAGATCACAGGAAGTGACTCCAGACCTGCTGCAGTTCGTTGGCCACCAGCAGGCCTTGGACCCACCCCATCCCATCCCATCCTTTTCCACCCCACTCCATCCCATTCCACCCCATCACACACCATCACCGCAGTGTGAGGAGGCTATAATCCCAGACCTCCTAGCTGCCCTCGTGCCTTCAAGTCCCCCTCTAACGACCCCGCTCTCATGCCCCTTCCTCCCTCTAGCGCCCCCTAGCGGCCCCATCGCGCCCCCGTCGTCGCGCCCTAGCCACGCCCTGGCGTCGCGGCCTAGCCGCTGCTCCGTGGCCCGTCACGCCCTAGTAGTGCCCCGCCGCCGGGCCCTTGCCTCGCGCCTACCACGTGCCCTGCCTCGCCTTCCCACGCCCTGCCGCACCCTGCCGCGCGTCCTGCCGCGCATACTGCTGCGCGCACTGCTGCGCCTTGCACACCCTGCCACGCCCTGCTGCGCGCCCTCCCGTACCCTGCCGCGCCCTGCTGTGTGCCCTGTCGCACCCTGTCGCATGCCCTGCCACGCCCTGCCGCACGCCTTGCAACGCGCCCTGCCGCCCCCTGCTGCTGCAAGCCCGTGCGCCCTGCCGTGCGCCTGCCGTGCCCTGTTGCCGTGCCCTGCTGCGTGCCCGCCGTCGTGCCCTACCGCGCACCTGCCGCCACGCCTGCCTCGCACCCGCAGCCGCACCTACCGTCGCCACCGAGCCTGCCACTGTTGCTGCGTCTGCAGTCGCGATTCAGGGTTTGGGTTTGGCTCTACCTACCTGCCTCGGACTATCTCCTCCTCCGCCTGTGGCTGTCCCCTCTCATTCACAGCAGGTGTGCACCTTCGCACTCCTGTTCTAGCGTCTGAGTCCATACTGCGGCTCGATGCGGAGGGGCAAGTGATCAACTTTGACTCATGGCTTCTCGACGTCCAGCTCCAACTGCAAAGCCAGTGCAAGGATGACGTCTACCTATACGCAAATGTGTTGGGTGAGCTATTTGCCCTCGAGCATCCTTCTCCCCTTACTGGTGAGTCCACCTTGAGGCTCACCGCGTGGCCCAACTTGCGTACTCGGTTTGGGTGTTGCGTGATGCTTTTGCGCGCCCTGCACTTAGTCGCCTCCTTCCGCCAGCTGAGCGAGTGCACTTTCTCCAGGTCGTGACAACGAAGGAGTGTCTGAATGCTATTGTTGGTTGCTACTCCAACCCCTCCTCCGTTACTCTAGGGCGCCTCGTCATGCCTTTCTTCTTCCCCTATCTCCCTGCGTTCTCCACTGTCGCTAACTGCATTACCCACCTGCGCTCGCTTGACGCTAGCTTCCGTGGTGCTTGCACTGCTGACGACCTTGCTGAGCACACCCCCCCAATGTATCTTACCCTGCACATCCTTGCAACCCGCCTCCGTGACCGTCTTGCGCCTACACGCAACGCCCTTCTCGCCGTCCACCCCATGCACCTCACTATCGATCTCTTTGAGACCCGCCTCCGCACCATCGCCTCCACCACTGGTGCGTAGCCTCCCTAATCTTTGAGGGGTGCGCTCCACCCCGGGACCCTACCTTAGCTGCCTCTGCTGCTGTTGATGAGCGAACTACTACAGCGGAGGTCACAGCCATTGCTGCCCCCTCTGATGGGCGAGGACAGCACAGAGGTGGTCGTGGTCGTCGAGGAGGTGGAGTTGTTGGTATGTTGGGGGGTACTGACACTGGGAGTGCTGGTTCTGGGGGTGCTACTGTAGGATGTGCTGGTATCAGGGGTGGGACAATAGGACTGTTGGTTCTGGGGGTGCAGCCATAGGAGGTGCTAGTACTGGGGGTGCGACGGTGATCGGTAGCACCAGCAGCAGCAGCATTAGCAACATTAGCAGCAGCAGCAACAGCAATAACAGTCGCAGCAGCAACAGATCCGCCAGTGGGTCACTCAATGGCAGTGGGGACCAGCTGGTCTAAGGAGCAGTGGCCACGGTGGCGGGTGTGACAGCTCGGCGTCGCGTGGCCTTTCTTACGGGCCCTGCCAGTACCAGATTTTGTCTGATCCTCTGCGCAGCATCGTCCGTGGGCGCCCCAATTACTCCACTATGCGCTGCTTCCGCCGACTCGACGACCTTTACCGCACCCACTTCGGGCCTACGTCGTCCGCCCTAGACTAGCCTCTGCTGTTATGCAATCGGTTTGGCTGTGTTTGATATGGACATGTCTCAGATAGGGTATGCTTTTTATGCCATGTATGCTGATGACTCTTGTGTTGCGAAATCCTATTATTCGTGTGTTCCTAGACTTGGTTCTCTGGTGTCTCTGGTGTAGGATCCTCTGATGTGTCCTGCCTAAATGCGTCGACTGCCAAGGCATCCCTCTCCTTCACGTTGGACTCCGGCACGTCCTAGTGCTTCTATTGCAACCGCACCACCCTCTCGCCGCTTCGAACTCCCCGTGCCGACCCCTCCTCTAGTCTGGTCATTGCACGCAGTAATACCGCACACCCGTGACCAGCAGTCTTTGGGCCGCTCACAGGTCAACACATCCCCTCTTTCAACAAGAACTTGGTGGGTGTCGGTCATCTTCACGACCTCGGTGTCACCACCATGTTTCCTAGACACGAGCGGTTTGTAACTTATACGGACGCTACCACTGGGTCACCTCTTGCCACGTTGCCCCTAGCCCCTGCATAAGGTCTTTTGACGTTGCACATTGTGTCCACCAAGGTTCCTACGTCTGGTCTGGTAGCTACATTGTGCTCATGTCGGTCGCTCACTCACCCGTCGCTCCAGTGGCACCATCATCTAGGTCAACCCACCCTCTTGCGTGTGTCTCACATGGCTCAGCACAGTCGTGTCTGGTCTCTGGTCGTCGCTCCCCGCTCTCCCTCCCTCGTCTGCCCTGCCGTGCACCCCTTGCATAAAGGGTCGGCAGCGTGCCGCCCCTCACTTCTCCTTGTTTCCTCCTAATACTGCATCAGACCTTACATATGAACGTCTGAAGCCCTGCCCTTATCTCTGGGTCGCACCGGAAGTGCTTCTTTATTGGATGTCGTGGACGACTACTCACACTACACACTGTATTTATCTTGGAGCGGAAGGCCGATGTGCATGATTTTCTCCTCCCATAGGTAGTAACCGTCCATACCTAGCGCGTCTAGCCTGTGAGGATCGAGACTCTAGCTCAGAAAGTAAATTATGATCACCTAGGTACAACACGAGGCTATATATAGGCACGAAACAAGGCATGTAACCCGGGTGTTACTAGAAAGTTCCGAGCATCTAGAAGTGACGGGAACGGGACCTTCCCGAATTCGGTGATAGTCACGTGCACGCAAAGTCACTCGATATAGCTCTAAAAACTATAGTAATTCGGTGCACGCAATCCTAGACGGTGCTATAACTATAATAACTATAGTAAAAGCAATGGACTAGGAAATAAGCACAAAATGCAAAATAGACAATACGAGTAAGTAAGAACGGGTAAGAACGAACGTCGTACTCTCACACGTCGCCTCCTCAAAGCTGGGTGGCGTGAAAAACACCATGCTTGACAAGATAGTCATTGAGAGCACAGCGTGCGTTGCCCATATCAGCTTCTGTAACCCAACTGTTCTCCGATGGGTCATATCCATTCCAGCGTATAAGGAACTCGAGCGTGTTGTCGCGCCTGCGGCGATGAGTAAGGACATGTTCCACCTTGTACTCTGGTTCATCTTGTACAAGAACAGGTGGCGGTGGCGGTAGCTGACGTCCCTGGTACTGTTGGTTGGGGTCCTTATAGGGCTTCAGTAGCTGAACATGGAAAGCATTGTGAAGCTTCCACGTAGTCGGTAAGCGCAAGCGGAATGTTACTGGTGTCACCATGGCCTCAACGTGAAAAGGACCCCAGAAGCGAGGTCGGAGCTTGGACGGCAGATGAGACAAGTCCAAGTTGCGTGTATCCCATAGATGTTGCATGGTGGTGACGAAGTCGTGAGCGGCTTGGACGTGTGCCGGTGTGGTCGGTTGTTGTGGTGTGATTGGTTCGCGTCCGTAGCACATGAAGAAAGGTGATTTCCCTGTGGCCGCATGAGATTCGTTGTCGATAACTAGAGATCTCAGTGGCTGATATCGTCTTTGCATGTGGTACGCAGTAACTATTCAATCACCTGATTGATTCGCTCTGTCTGTCCGTCTGTCTGGGGGTGGTATGCTAAAGACATCGCAAGCGTTGTTCCCAATAAACCTATGAGTTCCCTCCAGAACTTACTAGTGAACCTAGGGTCTCTGTCTGAGATGAGTCTAGCGGGGATGCCGTGGATGGTGACAATGCGGTCGAAGAAGAGGCGAGCAGTTGCTTCAGCAGTAGCTGTGGCGTTGGTCGAGATGATGTGTCCCATTTTAGAGAACTTGTCGATCACGACGAGTATATGATCTAGACTAACAACTTGCCATGGCTGATCCGGTACGGGTAGAGGCTGAAGTAACCCTACTTTTTTCTACTTTCTACTCTTCATCCGCTGGCACGAGTCGCATGACGTGACGAACTGCTGCACGTTTGCTGCCATCCGGGGCCAGTAGTAATACTTAGCTATTCCCGCTAACATCTTGTTACTCCCGAAATGTCCCACGCATGCCACATCGTGGAACTCCTCCAATAGGATCAGTTAGAGCGGGGCATAATTCGGTACCCAAATCTTTCCTGAACCTTTCCCTACAACTGAGCCCTTCTCACACAGTTGCAATTTCGGCTTCTCCGCTGCAGTGATTTCTACGTCCACGGAATACCCTAAACCCTATAGAACCTTAAGCAGAAGGTTCATCCCGTCGAGCTGGATGCCGGCTACGTGTCTGGGGCAGCTCAGTGCGTCGGCCTTGTTGTGTAACCCTGGCTGGTAGATGATGTCGTAGTGGAAGTGAGTTTCAAGGAAGTCCATCCACCACACCTGTCGTCGTGAGAGCGTAGGCTATGACTTGAGGTATTTGAGACTGCAGTGGTCAGTGTATACTGTGGTCTTGGCTCCTTCCAGATAACACCTCCACGCCTTGAAGGCTGTGACTATCAATAAGGCTTCCTTGTCATGGATTGGGTAATTCAGTTCAGCCCCGTGTAGCTTCTTTCTGAGGTAAGCAATGGGTTGCAATCCGCGTCCTTGATCTGGCATCAATACTGCTCCGACTGCCTGGTGACTAGCGTCTGCTTCCACCACGTAATCTTTCTCTGGATCCGGTAGGATGAGTACTGGCGCTGTAGTCAGTGCTGTCAATAGCTGTTCCATGGCTTGCTGTTGAGGAGTATCCCATTTATAGGGCGTGCCCTTTTTCAGTAAGTTCGTCAGTGGCGCTGCTATCTTAGGGTACTGTGGCACGAACCTTTTGTAGTAGTTGGCGAACCCGACGAACTGCTGCAACTCCTCGACGTTCTCAGGAACTTTCCACTCTTCACAACTTCGATTTTCCCTGGGTCCACGTGTACGCCCTCGGAACTCACCATGTGCCAGAGAAACTGCACCTTTTTCAGGGCGAAGTCGCTTTTCGACAGCTTCACGTAGAATTGGTTCTTCCGCAGGATCTCGAAGACTTTCCGTAGATGCTCCACGTGCTCCTTCATGTTTTCGTGCTCCCTCTAGGTACAACACTATCCGTGCACTCGTCCAGCAGGGGCCGTAGGATATGATTCATCTCTGCCTGAAATGTCGTTGGTGCGTTGCAGAGTCCGAACGGCATCACTGAATATCTGTAGGAGCCGTAACTGGTACGGAATGCCGTCTTGTGGATCGAATTATCTGCCAGTAACCCGACTGTAGGTCTTGTTTTGAAAACACTGTTGCACCACGCAGTTGGTCCAGAAGATCATCTATGCGCGGTATGGGGTATTTGATTTTCACTGTCTGTTTGTTCAGTGCCCGGTAGTCGATGCACATCCGTAAACTATCGTCTAGCTTTGGAGTGAAGAGAACCAGTGCGCCGTAGGGTGATGTGGATGGTTGGATCAGTTTCTGGTCCAGCAGGTACTCTATATGCTTCTTCATGTCTGCAAGTTCTGCTGGGCTGAGGCGGTATGGTGCACGGAAGGTCGGTTTTGAACCTGGCTCCTCCACGATCTCGTGCTGATGGGTTCGCACTGGAGGCACTCCTGTCAGAAGAATGAAACAGGAATGGATGAACTAGCAGCAATGTGGGTACAAGTAGGAAACCCTAATTGGGTTGTACCCCATATGGGCTACCCCACTACAGCCTACACAAGCTATAGCATATAAGTTTGACACACCCCCATAGGCAAAGTGGGGGAGAACAAGAGGTCACAAGACCAGTCAAGAAAAGCAAAGCAAGCTCAGGGTGGATCACGACGTCACCACGCATTCTGAGCACAAGCAAATGGCCACAAGGCCAGTTCACATGCAGAGTTATATAAAGGAGAACAAGCAATACAGTGATCACAACCTAGCAAGTGATAGCATGCAGGTATATGTATAGAGATCACAATACAAGCAAAGTCAAGAAGTGAGCAAGTGAGGCCAAGTGGGCACAAGGCCTAGAACAGTACAGAAACGCTGATGATCACAAGGCTGAAGTGCCTTGGTGAAGATATCAGCAGTGTTGGCCCGAGTGACCACGTAAGCAAGACGAAGCTGACCATGCTGCTGCAGCTCTCGAGCAAGGAAGTAGCGCAGAGCGATCTGCTTCGTTCTGTGCTCCAGTCTGTGCTCCTGACACGAGGCAATCATGTCCTTGTTGTCGACGTACAGAACTGGAGGAGAACGAGGCGGCTCTCCCAGGTCGGTCAGCAGGTAGGTGAGCCAGCGTAACTCCTGTGCAGCCATGGCCCCTGCGTAGATCTCAGCCTCACAACTGGAGCTGAGAACAGAAGACGAGCGGGTAGACCGTCACGAAACAGAGCCAGAGCCAAGGCTGAAAGTGTAACCCTGTGACGACCACTGCGTAGCCAAGTCGTCAGCCCAGGAAGCGTCTGCGTGACCAGTGAAGACAACTCGAGCCCGTCCTCCAAGCACGAGCCCCATGCCCGACGTACTGCACAAGTAGCGCAACACCCTCTTAGCGGCATCCATGTGCTCCTTCCGGTGTCTCCCAGGAGCAACATAGCGTGCAAGAATGCTAAGAGGGTAGGCAAGGTCAGGTCGAGTGCAGGTCATCAGGTACATGAGGCACCCCACAAGCTTTGGATACGGGCCACTCGGCTCTACGGACTCGTCCGAAGGTGGAGCTGAGAGCGAGTGACCGGTAGGCAGAGGAGTGGATTGTGGCGAGGAGTACGTGAAGCGGAAGCGCTGAAGGACCTGCTGCACCATGTGTGACTGAGTCAAGGTAATGGTGCGCTGTGCTCTGTCCCGGGTGATCTGCAAGCCAAGATAGCTGCGCAGCTCACCCAGGTCTGTGCACGTGTGTCTCTTCTGCAGCTCCGACTTCACGTGGGCGAGTCCCTCAGTGTCAGCAGTAGCAAAGACCAAGTCGTCGACGTACACGAGGACGTAGAACGGCGGCAGAGAGGTGTCGGTGCGTAGAAACAACGACGGGTCAGCAGTGGAAGGAGCAAACCCAAGAGCCGCAAGTGTCGTCCTCAGTGTGTCGTGCCACTCACGGGGCGCCTGGCGGAGACCGTAGACTGGCCACCGGAGGCTCCACTGGGTACCAGCAGGAAACGACCCAGTGAAGCCAGGTGGGCGGCGCAGCCAGATCTCCTCGTGCAGACTGCCCTGTAGGAAGGCTGTGCTGAAGTCAAGAGAGTGAAGCTCGTAGTCACGCTGAGCGGCGACGTGCAGCAGAACCCGAAGAGTGGTCATCTTCGGGGTAGGGGAGAAGGTCTGGAAGAAGTCAACTCCCTCACGCTGACTGAAGCCTCGTGCAACGTAACACGCCTTGAAGACAGGCGGAGAACCCGGCCGCCGCTTCACCCTGAAAATCCACATGCCACTGACGATGTTCGCCCCAGGTGGGGGAACCTCGTCGACGTAGGTGCCTGTGAACTTCCAGGAAGCCATCTCTGCGTCCATGGCTGTCTGCCACTGAGAGGAGTAGGGACCCTCTATCGCCTCTGCGTAAGAGCGCGGGGTCAGGATGTCTGGTGCATCCGGGTCTCCCTCAGGGGCAAGCAGCATGGACACGAGATGAGGTAAAGCAGCGGCAAAGCACTCAAACTCCTCCTGTCTGTCCTCAAGGACGTCCGTGCCAAGAGCACACTCACCCCCAACGGACGGAGGACAGACAGACTCAGACTCAGCAACAAGACTAGCAGCGTAGTCTAGACGACAGGCGGCAGCAAAGTCAACAAGCTCAGCAACTAGGGCAGACGCAGCAGTGGACTCAAACGAAGGGTCAGTGATAACAGTAGCGAGAAGACGCGTGACAGTAGGACTGGCAGCACGAGCACGGTCTGACGGCGGGTCAGCAAGGTCAGGAAGAGAGGACGTAGGAGGAGACGACAGAGGGACACGCTGAGGAGCAGTGGAAGGACGAAGTGCCATCTGGTGTGTGCCTGGGACAGCAGGAGGACGCTGACGCGGAACACGAGGACAAGTGCGGACAGCTCGAATAGGCGACGCAGGACGAGACTCAGGCGACGCAGGACGAGACTCAGGCTCACGACGCTCCGTAAGACCTCTAGTCGGCCCTGATTAAGGAGAAGAACCAGGCAGTGGGGAGGCTGGCTGTAGCTATGACTGCGACTGGTCAGGCGGTGGACTCAGTAAGGGAAGAGGAGGACCAGTAGAAGGCGGGAGGCCAAGAACCTGCTGAAAGAGCGGAACGTAGTACGGCCGCGCAGCGTTTCCAGAAACTGCAGAGACAGCACCAGTACCCCCAGCTCCAGGGTCTCCAGCTCCAACTCCCGCAGCACCACCAGCTCCAGCACCTCCAGCAGCTCCAGCTCCAGTACCTCCAGTACGAGCACCTCCGGCACCAGCGGCTCCAGCACCAGCAGCACCTCCAGCTCCAGCAGCTCCAGTACCCCCAGTACGAGCACCTCCGGGACCAGCGGCTCTAGCACCTCCAGCAGCTCCAGCACCAGCAGTACCTCCAGCAGCTCCAGCTCTAGCAGCAACTCGCTGGAGTCTCCAGCGGCGAGCAAACCACTCGCGCAGCTGCGGTGGAGAGAGAGGCTCACGCCGAGACGAGGCACCTGCAGGAACTCCAGCAGACTCAGCACCCCCAGTCTCAGCAACCGCAGGCTCCGCACCCTCAGACTCAGCAACTCCAGGCTCAGCACCCCCAGACTCCACACGCGCAGGCTCAGCACCCCCAGGCTCCGCACGCTCAGGCTCAGCACCCCCAGGCTCCGCACGCTCAGGCTCAGCACCCCCAGGCTCCGCACGCTCAGGCTCAGCACCCCCAGGCTCCGCACGCTGAGGCTCAGAACCCCCAAGCTCCGCACGCTCAGGCTCAGCACCCACAGCAGCACCACCCCCAGTAGCAGCACCAGAGTCAACCGCAACCTCGACAGGCTCGACAGCGTCTACCTGAGACACACCTGAGGGAGCAGGACCCTGAGGGGGGAGGGGGTCTACCGGAGGAGGACCTGGTGCAAGGAAGAGCGGCGGGGGGGGAAGCGGTGCAGTGCGGTAGGGGAAGAGACGGTAAAAGGGAACCGACTCGTCGAACGTGACGTCCTGAGAGGGCAGGACACGGCGCGAGGCGGGGTGGTAAAACTGCCAGCCAGGCGCGTCAGGGGGGAAGCCAAGGAAGACGCAGGGAATAGCACGGGCGGAGAGCTTGTCCGCGGTAGTATCGCGGACAAAGGCACGAGAACCCCAGACCCGAAACACTGACGCATCGCCAACCTTCCCCGTCCAACTTAGTGTGGGCGAGGTCTCCGGCAAGGAGACACGGGGCCAGAGGTTGAGCTGATGCGCAGCGTATCGGACCGCAAACGGCCACAGAAAATGGGGGGCAGCCGCATGGACCATGGAGGTACGAGCGACCTCCATGACTAAGCCAATGCGGCGCTCAGCAATCCCATTCTGCTGCGGTGAGGCCGGGAGCGTGAACGTCTGGCGAATGCCCTTCCCACGACAAAAGTCCCGCAGAAGGTCAGAGGCAAACTCACCACCTCTGTCAGAGTGCAGACGCACGACGGGAAAGTCCGTCCCGAACCACTCGCGGAGCTGGAGACGGGCAGCGCGGATCCAAGGGATCAAAACATCAGGGACCTCACCCTTGGTGCGCAAGGGGAAGACCGTGGTGTAGCGCGTGTAGTCGTCAACGACCAGCAAAAAGTACCGCTCGCGGTCCTGTCCACGAACGCGGGCTGGGCCCCACACGTCCATGTGAAGGGTCTGCAGGGGAGCAGTCGTCGGGGGAAACGAAGAGGAGTGAGGAGCGGCGCGCTGCCGCCCCTCGACACAGGGAAGACAGGGAGGAGCAGGTGAGGGTGGGAGGGGAGGGAGAACCCTGGGAAGACCAGAGACAAGGACACGTCGGTGCATGCCACGAAGGCGCTGCACCGAGGGGTGACCAAGACGGTGGTGCCAGAGGACGGTCTGGTGCGACAAAGCGCGACACGAGCAGGGGGCCGCTAGCTGACCTGACGCAAACGCAGACGCAGACACAGCTACCTGAGGGGACACAGTAGTGAGTGTGTACAGACTCGAACCAGGCGCTCGGGTGAACGTGGCCAGGTGTCGGCCAGTCCTGGAGCACATACAGTAGGTCACACGCTGACCTCCAGGAGTGAACTGGTCAACCCACGCATCGTGGAGGTCAGCTCCACTCACCAAGTTCGTAGAGAACGAGGGGAGGTGAAGACCCGACAGTGAGCCAGACGGGACCGCCGGACACGGCAGGACCGTGGAGGAGTGCGCAAGGACTGGGCCCCCAGAGGGGTCTGCCAAGGAGACCGCAACCGGCCGACTGAGCGGCGTGAGTGTGGTGCTGTCGCGAAAGAAGGAGCGGGAAGCACCTGAGTCAAGTGTGAAGGTATGCAAGGCCTCAGCAGGCGCAGTACCAGAGAGAGCAGACTCACCAGCACCTGGAGCAGCAGACTCACTAGCACCTAGAGCAACAGCCTCACCAGCACCTAGAGCAGGAGACTCACTGGCACCTAGAGCAGCAGCCTCACCAGCACCTAGAGCAGCAGACTCTATACCTGGGTCAGGCGGTACACACAGGTAACAGGCACCCTCAGCACTAGTAAGCAATGCATACATGGCAATGAGGATAGCATCATAGTCAAGAGCAAAGATATCCACCCTCTGCCTAAGCAGCTCCAGCCAGTCGGGGAGCTCAGCCTCGTCGCCAAACTCGGTACGCCAGGCGTCGCTCAGACAGGCGAAGCAGCGGGACTGTGTGTGACCATGCGTCCCACAAGTCTGACCAGCCCGATCACCTGTGCGAATGACGTACGGGCACCGAACAGTACTCGGAGACGACCCACGCTGGTAAAGCCACTCACGAAGCTGCCGGAGCGTGAGGGACTCACGCGGACGTCGCTAGAGCTGCATCTGGCCACCGCCAGTAGCAGCAGTAGCAGCAGTAGCAGCACTAGCAGTAGTAACAGCTGTAGCAGTAGTAGTAGCAGTAGCAGCAGTAGCAGTAGTAGCAGCAGTAGCAGCAGTAGCAGTAGTAACAGCTGTAGCAGCAGTAGTAGCAGTAGCAGCAGTAGCAGCAGTAACAGCAGTAGTAGCAGTAGCAGCACGGGCAGGGCTGCGCGGGCCAATAGGGCAGGGCTGCGCAGCTCGGCAGAGCGGCGCGGCTCAGCTGGGCGGCTCGGCCCGGCTGGGCGGCGCGGCTCGGCTGGGCGGCGCGGCTCAGCTGGGCGGTGCGGCTTGGCAGGCAGGCCGGCGCAGCAGGCAGGCAGGCAGACAGGCGCGGCAGCGCGCTTGTAAGGCAGGCGCGCGGGTAGCGCGGGTAGGGCAGGTGCTCACCAGGGGCGAGTAGGGCAGGTGCCACTGGCGGCGGTAGGCAGGCGCGCGACTGGCGCGGGTAGGGCAGGCGCGCGGGTCCCCCAGGGCGCCGCGACGGGCGACGGGATGGCGGGGAGGGGGGGGGGGGGGGGGCGCGCGCGGGTCCCCCAAGGCGCCGCGACGGGTGACGGGATGACGGAGGGAGGCGCGTGCGGGTCCCCCAGGGCGCCGCGACTGGCGACGGGATAGGGCAGGCGCTCGACGGGCGGCTGCAGGTGCTCGACGGCGGGAAGAGCAGGGCCGCGACGGCGGGTAGAGCAGGTCCGCGACGGCGGGTAGGGCAGGGCCGCGACGGCGGGTAGGGCAGGGCCGTGACGGGCGGGTAGGGCCTGGCCGCGACGAACAGGTAGGGCAGGGCCGCGGCGCGGCGCGCAGGCAGGGCAGAGGCGTGCGGCGCTGCGCGCAGGCAGGGCAGGCGCGGCGACGCGACGCGCGGGCAGGGCAGGGCGCGCTGCAGCAGGCGGCATGCAACTCAGCAGGGCGCGCTGCAGCAGGCGGCGCGCAACTCAGCAGGGCGCGCTGCAGCAAGCGGCGCGCGGGCAAAGCAGGGCAGGGCAGGGCAGTACGACGTGATCACAGTGGCCCGACGGGTGGGGTAGCGCTACTTGGTGGGCCCTAAGAGATCGGTCCTAGGCTAGGACCTGCTCTGATACCATGTCAGAAGAATGAAACAGGAATGGATGAACTAGCAGCAATGTGGGTACAATTAGGAAACCTAATTGGGTTGTACCCCATATGGGCTACCCCACTACAGCCTACACAAGCTATAGCATATAAGTTTGACAACTCCTGCAGGAAGATCATATGGCATGATGTCCTTGTATTCCTCTAACACCTTCTGTATTGCTGCAGGTAGCTCTGAGTTCGGCTTCTCCTCCTCTGCTGCCATTACTAGCGCCAGGTAACCCGTGTTACTCTTGTTCACCATTCACTCGAACTGTGCAAATGTCGCCTCGGGAATATCCCCTGTATCCGTCCAGCTTCGCAGCTCCACACACTTCCCGTTGTTGTAGATGCTGGCCTTCCGGTTGACCCAATCAATCTCGGGGTTGAACCGCTTAAGAAAATCTCGCCCCAAGATGAAATCTAGGCCCTTGATGTTCGTGACCAGTAGCGTAGGCCTCCACCTCAGCGCCCCTATTTGCAACTGTAGAGTAGACCCGCAGTGGATGGGTAGCTTGCTGCCGTCCACCATCGTTGCCATAAACTGGGTCTCCTCCAATATTGATGTTATTGAAATATTTTTTTATCAAAAAATGTTCTTGCTTTACCATCTTCAGCAGAACTGGCACTAAGTGGTAAAATTAGGTATGGACCAATATGTAAACTTACAATAGACTCATCGATGTCACGACCCATAGGATAAAACCTGATCGCAGGCCTTCAATTTATTTGGTGGAATTTTAAATCAAAAGTTTTTTTTCTTGTCGTTTTTATTAACAATCCCCCCCCCCCCCCCCCCCTAGTACGGCCATAGATTACTTCTAATCATGCTCCTACATAGTCATGAAATGCATACTATCAGCTTTCTTTATATGACAGAAAGATAACTTGGAGGTACACTCTAACTTTCGATGACTCCCCAATTTTTTCCAACGTCCCGCTGTGAGAGTACAACGGCTTATGCTAGCTTTGCTAGCTTGCCTGGACTTTAGTATGCTATTACTAGCTTAGGTTCTATTTATCATGCATAGATATGCTTGATTTCCTAGGTTAGGTGCATTCCTATATGTTATTATAGTTATAGCACCGAACCAGGTTACGTGTACCGAACTCAAGCCTTTTCGGTTCCCACCGAATTGCTTTCTACCGAGTTTGGGAAGGTTCTGTTCGGGACGCTTCACGACCCTCAGAACATTCGCGTAACACCTGGGTTATCTGCCTTTGTGTCGAGCCTATATATAGCCTCGCCTTGTACCTAGGTGGATCATTCAATAGATTTCTCTTTCCTGAACCAGATCCTCACACTTGGTAATCAGAGCGGGGTTAGACGCGAGGTCTTCAACCGCTTAAAACCGGCCTTAAAAAACCGCGGGGGCGATGACAAAAGCGCCGATAAGGGTATGTAATACCAGTTCCGCGCAATTTGTCTAAGTCCCCCTCGATCCGGTTTTCGAACACCCCTCAGGATTATTGGCAAAAAAGTTGGAATTTCGACCGTCAGATCGATTCGAATCTCAACGGCCCAGAGAAGTTCGCCCAAAAAAAATGGAATTTGGAGCGTCGGATCGAGTTTCTGCTCAACGGCCGAGATCGGACGCGAATTTCGACTAAGGGAGAATTGCGCGACGTACAGAAACATTGCTCGTCGATTCTACAGTCAATTCGACTAGCAGTATGTCGACCAGCACCTAGAATTCATTTATTTTTCGTCGCACATCTTCCTGTAAATCGCCAAATGGAGGGAAATAGATATAATTTCGTATGGGAAATCGCGGAGTTACGAGCCGAGCATGAGAAGATACGTGCGGCGCTCCTACGACTCGAAAAACTCCTTGCGAACCAGTCGGCAACCGCCACAGCAGCAGCGAATGCAGCAGCGATAGCAGCAGCGAATGCAGCAACGACAGCAGCAGGAGCAGCAGCAGCAACAGCAGCGGCGACACCGACAATTGTACCTGCGACAACGGCAGCAGCTACAGTTAACCTCAAAGCAGTGAAGCCAAGGCTACCGGAGGCGTTCGATCCTATAGTTAAAGGGAGCGACGTTCGTCGATTCGTAGCTGAACTCGAAATTTACTTCGAAGCCGTTGGATGCACGACCCCCACCCAAGACGCGATGCGCATACGGCTCGCAGCAACACTGTTACGTGGCCCAGCTCTAGGGTGGATCAACAACAAATTTGTCCAAGGCGAAGGGACGTGGACGCAGTTTCGGGCAGCACTGATCGAACAGTTCGATGCGTTGAACAGTAGCTACTACGGAACACGACGCAACAAGCCAAATAGTGGCATGGAGCGATCGGCACCACCCACGACTGCCGACCAGATGGAGAACGACAAGGACGATGCGAAGCAGCGGCTAGCAAACAACGAGACGTGCGAATTTTGCGGCGCTACAGGACATCGTATCTTGGCGTGTTGGAAAATGAAGAAAAGACGTGCGGAGCTGAAGGGCAAGAACAGTGCGGCACCCCCGAAGCAGAAAACGGACAACGTGGCAACTTCGGAGGGGGCGAAAGAAGGAGAATATGATGGAGCGAATTTAAAATGTCACGACCAGCCGGCACCAGGGGAAATTGCCGAGACAAAAGGAGACTCCGCGAAACAAGACCCTGCACCGACCGGGAAACTCCAGCCGTACACCTCGACAAGTAAGAATATTACTTCTCGGTATTCAAGCCTTTATTAAGGGAGAGTAAGAAATTAAACCGGTACCGGGTAATATGGGGACCCCATTCCGGAGCGTTGATAAGGGTCGAGCGTTCCGAGGAGTTAATATTCTCTCCCAGCAGCACTGTTTAAAGGCTCCCCGCCGTTCCCCACAGGAGAAGCCTACACAGCAGCAAAGGCTTAGGGGAAGGTTCCAGGCACAGGAGAAGCTGTACCAGCCTCGGATAAATCATTCTAACCCTACTCAGGTGAAACCTGATATTGAGTCAGCAGATTCGAGCGCAGGACCTAAGGACGATATATTTGACGTGCCCTATGATCCTGTAAGCAAGACCATCTACAGATACTCGGCGCAGCAGCAGCCACTACTCCTCGAGGTGATCTGCAACGGGCGACGCCTCCAGGCACTAGTGGACAGTGATGCGTCCCACTCGGTGTGCGACCGCGGAACGTTGGAGAAAATCGGAGAATCCTCAGAGGAGACCCAGTTTACAGCAACAATGGTGGACGGTACGAAGCTTCCCATCCACGGCGAGACAACATTGCAGCTGCAGATAGGGGCGTTGAGGTGGAAGCCGACATTGCCGATCACGAACATCAAGGGATTATCACGGATGCAATTTGCAGCCCATCGCCTACCTCAGTAAGAAGCTACACGGAGCAGAACTGAATTACCCAATCCATGACAAGGAAGCCTTAGCGATAGTCACAGCCTTCAAGGCGTCGAGGTGTTACTTAGAGGGAGCCAAGACTACAGTCTACACCGATCACTGCAGTCTCAAATACCTGAAGTCGCAGCCGACGCTCTCACGACGATAGGTGTGGTGGGTGGACTTCTTGGAAACTCACTTTGATTACGACTTCATCTACAAGCCCGGGCTACACAGCAAAGCAGACGTGTTGAGCCGCCCCGGACATGTAGCAGGCATCCAGCTCGACAGGATGAACCCTCTACTCAAGGGTCTATTCCAACATGGGTACTCCGTGGAAGCAGAAATTGCAATGGCACAAAACCAGAAGCTGTTAAAGTGGGAGAAAGACTGAGCTGTAAGGAAGGGAACAAGAAATATTTGGGTACCGAACTATGCCCCGCTCCGACAAATTCTACTGGAGGAGTTTCACGACGTACAGTACGCGGGACATTTCGGGAGCAACAAGTTGTTAGCAGGGATAGCGAAGTATTACTACTGGCCCGGAATGGTAGCAGACGTGCAGCAGTTCGTCACCTCATGCGACACGTGCCAGCAGATGAAGAGTAGCAAGCAGAAAAAAGCAGGGTTACTTCAGCCTCTACCCGTACCGGAGCAGCCATGGCAAGTCGTTAGCCTCGACTCCATCACGGGACATCCTTCGACCTCACGATGGCATGATGCTATACTCGTGGTGATCGACAAGTTCTCTAAGATGGGACACTTCATCCCGACCAACGCCACGGCTACAGCTGAAGCAACTGCTCGCCTCTTCTTCGACCGCATCATCACCATCCACGGCATCCCCGCTACACTCATCTCAGACAGAGACCCAAAGTTCACTAGTAAGTTCTGGAGGGAACTCATGGGTTTTTTGGGGACAAAGCTTGCAATGTCTTCAGCATACCACCCCCAGACCGACGGACGGACAGAGCGACTCAATCAGGTAGTTGAACAGTTACTGCGCACCTCTTGCAAAGTCGACGTCAGCCACTGGGATTCACAGTTACCGACACTTGAGTTCGCTTACAACAACGCGTCACATGCGGCCACAGGGAAATCTCCTTTCTTCCTGTGTTACGGACGGGAACCACTTACATCACGGCAGCCAACCACACCGGCACACGTCCAAGCCGCACATGACTTCGTCACCACAATGCAGCAGCTATGGGAGAAGAATCAGCGACGCCTCACCACGATGCAGACCTCCCAGAAGCAGTATGCCGATCGCCAGCGACGTGATCACACCGTGGCAGTCGGAGATCAGGTGCTTCTCGACACGCGCAACTTGAACCTGTCTCACCTACCATCCAAGCTCCGGCCTCGCTTCTGTGGTCCTTTTCACGTTGAGGCACAGGTGACACCAGTAACATTCCGCTTGCGCTTACCTACTACGTGGAAGCTTCACAATGCTTTCCATGTTCAGCTACTGAAGCCCTACAAGGACCCGAACCAACAGTTCCAGGGCTACCGCCACCACCACCTGTTCTCGTACAGGATGAACCAGAGTACGAGGTCGAACGAGTGCTCGCTCATCGACGCAGACGCGGCAACACGCTCGAGTTCCTGATACGCTAGAAGGGATATGACTCATCGGAGGACAGTTGGGTTGCAGAAGCTGATATGGGCAATGCACGCCGTGCTCTCAAGGACTATCTTGTCAAGCAGGGTGTTTCTCACGCCGCCCAGCTTTGAGGGGGGGACGTGTGAGAGTACGACGACTTATTCTGGCTTTGCTAGCTTGCCTGGACTTTATTATGCTATTTCTAACTTAGGTTTTATTTATCATGCATAGATATGCTTGATTTCCTAGGTTAGGTGCATTCCTATATGTTATTATAGTTATAGCACTGAACCAGGTTACGTGTACCGAACTCAAGCCTTTTCGGTTCCCACCGAATTGCTTTCTACCAAGTTCGGGAAGGTTCTGTTCGGGACGCTTCGCGACCCTCAGAACATTCGCGTAACACCTGGGTTACCTGCCTTTGTGTCGAGCCTATATATAGGCTCGCCTTGTACCCAGGTGGATCATTCAATAAATTTCTCTTTCCTGAACCAGATCCTCACACCAGCGGTCGCATACCGAGTGGGACTCACCACTGTCCACCATCGCCTGGAGGCGTTGCCCTTTGCAGAGCACCTCAAGTAGTAGTGGTTGTTGCCGCTCTGAGTAGTCGTAGATGGTCTTGCTTATAGGAGCATAGGGTACATCAAATATATCATCCCTAGGTCCTACACTCGAAGCTGCAGGCTCAATATCAGTTTTCACCTGAGTAGGGTTAGAAGGATTTATCTGAGGCTGATTCAGCTTCTCCTGGGCCTGGAACCTTCCCCTAAGCCTTTGCAGCTGTGTAGGCTTCACCTGTGGGGAACGGGGAGCCTTAACACCGTGCTCATGGGAGAGAATATTAACTCCTCGGAACGTTCGACCCTTTTCAACGCTCCGAAGTTGGGTTCCCAACTTATTTGGTACTGGTACATTTTCTAAAGGCTTTCTCTTAGCCTCTAACTCTCCCTTATTTTTTTCAAAGGCTTGAAAACCACGACAAGTAATATTCTTTGTTAAAGTATCTTCATAGGATATCTTTAACGAATTCTTACTTGTCGGGGTGTACGATTGGAGTTTCCTGGTCGGTGCAGAGTCTGGTTTTGAGGATTCTCCTTTTGTCTAAGCGAATTCACCTGGTGCCGGCCGATCATGACATTTTAAATGCGCACCATCATATTCTCCCCCTTTCTCCCTCTCAGAAGTCGCCATGTTGTCACGCTTTTGCCTTTTCCGGATATGTGCATCATCGCCAGTTCGATATGCGGCTACTGGCGACTGCCGTTTTTTTACTTCGGGGGTGCCGCACTGTTCTTGCCATGCAACTCTGCACGTGCTTTCTTCATTTTCCAACACGCCAAGATACGATGTCCTGTAGTGCCGCAAAATTCACACCTTTCGTATTTTGCTATCCGCTGCTTCGCATCAACCTTGTCGATATCCATCGGGTCGGCAGTCGTGGGTGGTGCCAATCGCTCCACGCCAAAGTTCCTGTTCGGCTGGTTGTGTCGTGTTCCGTATTGACCACTGTTCAAGGCGTCGAACCGTTCTACTGCACACATGATATCCCTTTAGCTGTTGTAATTCGCAGCGATGACCTGTCGACGGATTTCAGTTTTAAGCCCTGTAGTGTAGGCCTGATTTTTGTCGCCTTCGGTCAGGTCAATAATCCTGTTGAAGAAAACCTCCATCTGCTGCGTATCCTGTGCCACACTCCCAAACTGTCTCTGTCAGTGTATCTGTTCGCGCGCCATATATGTAGTATTAATTAGTTCGAATTGTCCAGTGCTGCTCGAAACTGCGCCTGCGTCCCTTCGCCTTGGACAATTTTGTTGTTTGCGTAAATCCACTCCTGTGCCAGGCCTAGTAACAGTGTTGCTGCGAGCCGTATGCGCATCGCGTCGTGGGTCAGGGTCGTGCATCCAACGTCTTCGAAGTAAAATTCGAGTACAACTACGAAGCCACGAACGTCGCTCCCTTTCGCGCTAGGATCGAACGCCTATGCTAGCCTCGGCTTTGCTGCTTTAAGGTTGACTGTAGCTACTGCCGCTGTTGCATGTACAATTTTCGGTGTCGCCGCTGCTGTCGCTGCTGCTGCTGCGACTGCCGATTGATTTGCAAGGAGTTTTTTGACTCGTAGGAGCGTCACACGTGTCTGCTTTTGCTCGGCGCGTAACTCCGCGATTTCTTGTACAAAATTATCGCCAGTTTCCCCATCCATCAATTTGTAGGAAGATTTGGGACGAAAATAAATCGTTTTTGTACTATGGTCGACTCGCGCGCAACACAAGTTATCCTCATGTTTATCTAGACACGCAAAATTGACTGACACCTCAACCTTTTTATTAACGGATTTCCGCACCGCGAACTCCAGCCTATCTGAAGGCGCCGTGTTCAACATGCAGATCTGCCTCGATACGGTTAATAATCTTCGATGGTTCGGTGCGAACCATCCATTGGACGCTTTACACTTATCGTCCTTGCTCATAAACCCTTGCTGTTTGACCTTGCTAACTTACAACTAGTCGCCTAGGAACTCTCCGCTCACTTAGAACTACTGCCATAACTATTTCTCAATAGTCTGTACTCCCGCCCCACAACGTCACTTAGGTTCTCTTGTTCTGCGGAAAAGCTTGAATTTCCTCCACTTCCAGCAAAGCCTTATGCCTACCGGCAAGTTGGACGACCCCGTCAAAGTCGGGGACGATGAGAATGACGACTTCGTCGAGTTAGTTGATAATTCCGAGCTGGCAGAGGCTGGCGTAGAAGATTATGCCAAGGCCTAGGGTACTCGCCGCAGTACGAGGAACCGGGGCGGACTTTAGGCCAAGCGCGCACGGACAGCGGCTGCAAAACAGCATCACCCCACTGCCCCGACCACTAGATCTAGACGTGCTAGAGCCCCAGATGAGTATTGTTTCGCGCCGCCGCCTCCATGCGGGCCAGTATTACCCCGCTTAAGATCTCATTAGCGACATGGCTCGGAGCAACAAGCAACTCCCTGGCATCAACGCTGCATGCGCACCAAAGAAGGAACCTTCGGTTAAGAGTGGTAACTGGCACACGAAGCTGATTTCCAATTGGCATAGATTCGGGACATCACTGAACGTTGCCAACGCGCTGCACATCCAGGATTCGTCACCAATCACGGACACCGCCTTAGATTTCCACAACATGTAAGTAATGGGAGTAAAGAGGGACAAACGATAATGGACATCCCCATCCACTAAATACCTTTCATTTTACCTTTCCACAATGTTTCTTAGACCAAGGAAACACTTGCTAATGTTTCAACGATTCTGTGTACTCTCGCGTCTTACCTGCACAGCGTGCTCGACATACGGCATCCGAAACTTGAGACGGGTAAAACGTGGATCGCCCTTGACGTGAAAGCCTACAACTACATGGCATCACAGAAGAAGCATATTGCCTGCGGCTATTATGATGGTGCGAAGATTCACGCTACAACGGTCGGGAGCTAGACTAAGGGGGGGTTGGCATGAGCTCTGGGAGTGATCGTAGCTTTGCCTGCGTTCCTTAGCAAATGCGCATTCACGGGAGAATTTGGCAAGAGTTTCCACTAGCAAAGTTGGGGTTACAGAATGGTTGATCAAGCAAAGGCAAGAATGACTACATCAGAGCCTAGCAACCTAGCGGAGCAGCTGGTCGACCGCCAGCACAGCATGGTCGACCGCCTGCCAGCGTTGTGTAGAGGAGCCGCGCCAGCGCTGCAGAGAAGCGGCCTGCCAACAGAGCAGGTCGACGGTGTGCCAACGATGCAGCAATGAGGATGTCCAGCATTGCACCCGTAGATGACAGCAATGCGCACGCTCGCAGGTGCGCGCAGACGATTGGCCCGACATGCACTGTCACGCATCTGTCGGCTGTTGTCTGCGCCTGACGAGCCACATCGACTTCGGGATACCAGTCCGATGTCGCCTTCGCCATCGCGACCTCGACGACGTTCGCATGCCTTCGCAGAACCTCGACGAGCTGGTTACCTGGTCGACCAGGTCGACCACCCAGAGTCCTGGTCGACGACCTTCTTCGTCGACCGCTGCTCCGGTCGAGGACCGCCCTGGTCGACGGACCCTTCTGTCGACCAACACGGTATGCTGCTGCCGTCGAGCTCTCATCCTCGACGGCTCCTCGACAGACCTGCGCAGGTCGACGGACTCCTCCGTTGACCTCTTCTGTCGAAATCGACCGCCGGCTCTCGTCGACGGCGACATTGTAGCGGTCGCTTGCAGGTCAACAACCCCGTCAACCAGCACGCGTCGAGCCCTGCAGAACAGCCGGCCGCACCACCCGCGTGTCCGACCAGGAAGTCAGCATGGGCGAGGCCAACAACCCATTCCCATCAACAGATGGGTTCAACTACGTGGCGATATTCTCGGCGGCTTAGTACGTTGTGCTTTCACACACCGTGCCTGCATGAGAAATAACAGGGCTAATCATAATGCGTGTATCATTCAGGTTTCATTTCAGCATGTTCGTCCTCGAAAACGCGAGCACCCTTGTTGCGTTGCCTCACGGTGGAGACGGTTTACCACCCCCACGGCTTTGGTTATACGACTCAACTGGCCATCACGCAGCCAACAATGCCGTCATCACGACGATTCGATTGTAAGTATGCATGGGGTTCTGCGCGTGTGGTTTTTTATGCTCGATGCATTCTAACCACTATCAATGTTTTTTTTTTTTGTTTTTTTTTTTTCGGCAGGATTCTTGCAAAAGGAGCTGCAACGTGTTTTCAAGGACCTTCCAAGAACGGATGTCAAGTCTCAAATAGGCTCCATGCCATATCGGGTGCTTGAGGTACAATCGTTTGTTTTGAGACTGCCGTTTTATTGTATTGCGAATGCTCTCCTAGCACGTCCTAGACTAACTGTACATTAAAAAAAAAAAAAAAAAAAATTATGATTATGCACAGTTGGGTGATTCCTCGGCAGCCTGAAAAAAGCCTCAAGTGTGGCATCTATGCCGGCATGTTCCTTCATTTGCTAATGACCAACTCCTTCCAGCGCCTGGAGGGTCCCATGACTTTTGCTACATCCCCGGCACGGTATCGGCGCGACCTCCGGGCAGACATGCGCGCCCACATATCTGGGAATCACCAGCTCCCGCGCATGCACAGCCGCAGCAGCCGAGCGTGCCCGCAACATAGGACGTAGTGTACTCTGGGCCAGGTCCATCTCCAGCTCCCGCGCCGCAGCGTCCCGTCGCTCCAATCCAACATCAGCCTCGCCCGCCAGCACCCATCTTCCATCAGGGGTACACTCCTCTTCCCCCTTATCCTCCACCGCCCGGCATTCCGTATTAATGGCAAGGACCTCCGACGCAGCAAGCACCCCCACCGCAGTAGTCGTACCCACCTCCAGCCTTCTCGAGTATGAGTGGCGTGGGTGAAAACGCCGGAGACAGGCCGCGAGAATCTGGAGGTGAAGCTGGGGCCGTAGGAGCTACTTCTGATGCCTTCACCCAGGGTAGGCGCAAGTCTAATTACATGGGGGTTTCCAGCAGCGGCGATGCATGGTATGCCAAGCTTCTGGTGCCCCCCCCCCCCTGGAACTGCTATCCGCATGGGCCCGTTCCTGAGCGAGGAAGAGGCAGCAAAGGCATACAAGGCTGCAACTCTGGTAGTTAGACCGGCGGGGTGTCGCATCCAGCGCAGTATTGAGCTCTCTCAGTCCGAGATGCAGTTGCTAAACGGGTGCACCAGGAAACATGTGGAGAACCTATCATGGGGGGGGGACTCTGGCACAGGTGGCGTGAATGGCAACTTATGCCCGAGATTCCACTGGCGCCACTGTTGCAGGTCCCTCAAGCCGGAGCGATGCTGCCTCCACGTCAGCAAGCGCAGCCTAGCAGCAGCTAGGCTACACAACCTCCGGGCATGAGCCAGGCGCGTGTCCAGAGTGGTCGTCACCTTTACATAGACGAGCATCAACAATACAACCGAGGTACTATCTTTGCTATTGGTCATTCTACGCCACACCTTTACTAATGTCAGTGTTTGATGTGTGTGTGTTTATGGTAGTGGTGATGCGCTCATATTCATAAGCACCTGAGACCTTTACTACCGCTGCACATGTATAATTAGTGTTTAGATCACGTCTCTCCTTGCAAACAACTCTTTGTTTTGTTCGACCCTTGTGCTTGCATCTACCACAAACCCTCATCACTGGTCAGTGGCTGCATATGTAATTGGCTGTCATCACTATGCCTCGATGCTTTGACAGTTGAAACAAATGTGCTTAAAGCCCGAGTCTCAAGTTGCAAGGCGCTGGTCAAGTTTTTAAATCTTGATGCTGAGGGTTGTGCAAACTTGAAAGAACTGCACTTGCAATTTGGGACAATCGAGCACCCACCAGGAAGAAAGTCGGGGATAGGCTGTGAGTGATGAAACAGACGAATTTGACGAGATAAAAACTCTCGCCATAGCCCAAAAAACGTAGTGACTCCCCGTCAACGTTTTAAATCATGAACAACTTGGGCTGCGGGCTTTTAATCATGTTTGTCTCTGAATGTGGTTGGGCATTCAGAACGGCAACAATCGTAAACTGATACAAAACCATCCAAGTGTAAGCGTTGTCAGGTGTCGAATTAGACGCGCTCTGTAGAATCCACGTTCTGTATTATCAGATGTTCAAAATACAACATTGTTAATAAACTTGCAGTGTGTTCAAAAACACTGTGCAACAACAAATATACAACCGCGGTTAATAACATTGCCACGTATTCACAAACAGTGATCAAATCTTGAGCACGAATCAACGCGCCAAGTAAAGAAACATAAGGGAAAGGACTTTTTGGCAGAAATGCCCAATCACGCCAAACCACATGATTAGGCGCGCACCGCTGCACGAAGTCGTGCGTTGTGAACACAACCACCGATCTGAATTGCAATCCAACAACCCTACACCATTTCGACGTTCGGAACAGTCCAATGTTCAAAACCTTCGAATGTTCACAAACACTCGCAGTGTGCATATATTTCTTAAAGTGACACTATCATGTTTATAACGCGCCACCAAAAGGTGAATAATGAGCACAACATTTGTGCTCACCGTTTTACAACGACCACGACCCAAAAAGTCAGACATAGACACGCCAGCTATTGGAATTTAAGCGCAAAAACAACACGGAGCATTTTACGGATCGGGGTGTAGGGTAAGCCACGTCTAAAAGCAGATCGAGAAATGACCCTACGTAAACGGTAAGGGGCATGCTTTTCCAAAAACGATCTTCATATTTCACGAGCAAGTCATTACGTGACCACTCTCACAACAGGAAAATTTACCATAAGTTAGGAGCTAAGCTCCACCGTGACCATGGTCAATACCACCCGCTCAGCAGCTCGAGACGCAACGACGAGTATGGTTCCACAATTCAGTGACTCCGGAACGGATGTTCCGTGTGATGTGCTAGACGGAAGACACAACGCCATGAACTACCAGGACGTGGCACACTTGCAACGGAAGAGGAGCCATATCTATAATTGGCATTCATTCGGGATAATGGTCTGTAGGGCGGACCTTCATCGCATATCCTCTAAACTGGCGGTGAACGACAACATACTCGACTTCCACAATATGTTCGTACAGGGAGGTGCCGTGTTGGTAGGGTCGTAGAACGATTCGTCAATAACGTCGCTCGTTGCTACCGTACAACTTGCTTGACATACGTCACCCGAGGCTGCAAAACGGCCAAACATGGATCGCTCTCGACTCTAAGGTTTCGAGTACAGTCGAAACATGGGAAAATCATCTCCTGCTGCCCAGCCAAGAGATCATTTCTGGACTTCGACTACGTCGCGATTGTTGTCACTCGAAGGTGAATAATTGACACACGTTGAAACCCTACAAGACAGTGTACCTGCCGGAGTTTCATTCATTGAAATCATTGTACTTGGGCAGGTTTCATTTCAGTCTTGTTATGGTCGCCAACGCCAAAGTCTTACTCAAGGATCCCAGTAATCATTCCGTTAAAAACCTGCCAAAGTTCTACCACTACGACTCTGAAGGCAATCACTGTGACTTGGGCACAGACTGGGAGGTTATCGAACAGTATGGAGATTCTACGACCTTGTCGTTATCAGCAACTGTTTGTACAATTACATATGATGTGGTCTAGTTGTGATGATTGCACAGCATGGTCCTCAAAGAGGTGCATCGTATCAGACCCGGCATTTGCGAACAAGACATTCTGGATCTAGTGACAAAGGTCGAGTGGCACATACTACAGGTAAGATGAGACCCTTGTGGAGTAATATTTGGCGTGCATACAAGTTATGTGTTCAAAACCACCCGTGTGCTTTGTGTTAATGCCATTATGCAGACTTGGGAGATCCCACAGCAACCGCTTGACAGCCTAGACTGTGGGATATACACATCTATGTATCTCCGGTCGCTTGTATCCCGCGACTTCCGTAACCTCGAAAGGCCACTGCATCTGGAGATGGACCCTAATGACTATCGCAAGATGACATCACTTCTTGATGGTGCTATGCTCCCGCAACTTCAAGAAAACGGGTTTTTTGTCCCATCACATGCACCGTTTAAGAAGAGAACAGAGGAGGGGGCTGTCTATATAGAGGAGGGAGCACCAATCTCTGAATTAGAGCTAGTAGGGAATGCAGAGGTTGTTTTGTTAAGGAAAAGGAAGTAAACATGCTGCATTAGGAGATGGCAGATTTGCGTAAAGAAATTGACTGGGTAATGTCGGTCATTCCTGCAAAGCAGGACGACCTGGAACAATGTTCCCTTACTTATGACTAGATGTAGGGTTTTATTAATACTGATTCACCAAGAAATAGGTTGAGTATTACTATGTGATCATGTATTCTTTCCAGTGATGCCTAAACATAGTCTAGCACTCCATGTTAATAGTTCATATTGTAAGTTGAACATTGAACGCCGCAAGGTTATGGTGCAACAACCAACAAATTAACATGGTTCATGAAAAACGGAAATTAACGGGACGGGTTGCAATAGCACTTTTGTGAACAATCTTTAGCATTTCAGGCTACATTCTTCATGGTTTCAAAACAATCAAGTTAAACAACTGTTTAGGGTACCTGTCGCAAGAAGCAACACCACAAAACTCAGGGTGGATCACGAAGTCACACAATACAATTTTCCCATCCACAACGAAGGGAGGACCTCCCTGATCACGTTGTAGACCCCCCGTTATGGATGTAAAATTATTAAGATCCCCCCTACGCCCTTAAACATAATAAGTTTTTGCCATTCTCTTCCATCGAACACTACTTACTCTACTCATCACAAAACAAGAAGGCTCTAGTAGATGAACGTTACATGAGCCTTGATAACAAGATTGATATATATATGTCCACGTTAGAAAGAATATTTACATCCTATAAAAATAACAAATGACCTGGGTTAGGGTAGGTCTACTAGAGTAGGCAGCGGAAGCGTTACAATCCCAAGAGGGACTTAGTCGAAGGATCGCTCAGGGTTGATCGCAGGTGTATTGCAGCGGAAGTATTGACCTCAGGTCAGAGTGAATGTAAATGACTGAAGTGATGATAGCAGATGCATACATTTGTATATATAGGAAATACAAAGAAATGCGAAAAGTCATAGCTAGCCATATAGTCTAAGGGGTACATTTTCTTATTGCAGCGAATTCAAACCGTGCGGCGCGGGAACCCGTTTGAAACCTGTTCCCGCCAATTCAAGTTCAATAGAATCTGCCTACATCGGTCTTGATTTGACGGTTGTTGATGTCCCTTCGATTTTTCTGACTCCTCGTCTTCGTACTCGGTAGAGTTGGCTCCTACAGTGTACAGGAATACCTTCTCGTTTAATTCACATCTCAACACGAAGTCTTGTGTAGTGGGATCCTTGATCATTGTGAACGTAAATGACAATATATATTGTCATGAAAACATTACAAGCGGTATATAGATCTCAACAGCCATGTACTATGAGGGGTACATTCCGTTATGGACGGTAATATATGTGTCGCTTCAGTCGCAGTGACTCATGGGATCACAATGGTTACCTCATTGAAGTAAGCAACCTCCGATACGGTTTCCATCAGTTGAGGTAAGTCGTGAGTATATGATGGGACCCTACAGCGAGGTTGCAACATTGCTTATTCGAGCAGCTTATTACAGTGGTTCTAGCAAGCGTATGACACATTGTCATAACATTAAAGCCGTTGACCCAAATTGCAAGCCGCGCGCGTCAAGCTTTTAAAACTTGACGCCCTGACTTTCGGGTTACCGAGTTTAGAGGAGGCTGAAGTCCGCGCGACACAATTGAGGTTGTGAACCAATGAGAACACACCCCCTCGCGATGGGAGCCAATGAAATTGAACACAATTGTGTTCCGTCGCAGACCAGGGTTCTGAAGAACCCGTCTTGCCAACACTCACCCAAAAACTTGAAACAGATTGAGCGCAATTTGGAACTTCAAAACACAAACTAGCACCAGCTGCAGAGTCGTACAATAGGCCCACACACATCCCTGGCACACCACGATTGCCCATGGCACACCTGATATCATTTCGACGCCATCACGAGGGAGTATAGTATGCAAGCAGCAAATCTTACGGTTTAGAATGATGGTCACACGGGAAGTGTCCTGGTTATAGCGCAGAGAGGATAACTCTAAACGGCCGTTGTAACGATGGTCGCGTTCGCCGTCAAGGCCATGATAATCACAGCCATGGCGGCACGCCGTCGACTGGCCATGTAGCCTCGGGCTGCTCGCCACCTTCGCCCTTACGCGCCGCGTCCCGCCGCGCTGTGATTCGTCGCGCATAGTTTTATGCCGCGGTGAGAGGTTGCGTGGTGCATCGTTTTTGAATGAACGCGTCGTCGCTCCCAACTACACGGGCGGGTAAAACGCCGACTCGTCCTTGCATCGGTGGAGCGAATGGCCGGAAATGCGCGCATCGCTTACAAACACGCGCATCGGTTTAGGGTTTCGCGACCAAGTTCGACATGTGATTGCGAATCAGACACCTCGCCAAGGCTACCAACGCATACCTAATGTCGTGTCCGACAGTTCCTGCCTCAAGACCCCCTCATATCCACCCATCAAATCCCCCCTTCCCACCTTTCGAATGCGTCCCCACTGTCCCCATGCCCCTTTGCAGCCCTCTCTCCCCGCCGTCTGTCTGTGGAATATGGATGGGGCATCGCTGGATTCGGAGAGCGTCACCCCACGCCGTCAACGGCTCGTACGCCCTCCTCTCCCCGCCTTGTTTGTAAGCGTCTCCTTTCCCTCAACCCCTCCCATCTCCATCCGAGCCCACCTCTTCCCATCGCCCCTCCCTTATCCTCACCTCCAATCCCTCCTCTCTCCTTCTCTCTCCGTTCCGCCGCAACCACTCATAGCCTACCATCGCCTACGCCCCGTATTCTCCTCTCGGTCGTTCCACGCAAGCCGCCCCTCCCCCTCTCCATCATGCACTGCTGTCGTTCTCGTGCCGTGCTCCACGCCGTCCAGGTTGGCCGGGGGGGCCCCGCGTATGACGGTATATCACCATTTCTCTCTTCCATTCCCCCCTTCCCCTCCTCCTCCCCCCACTATCCCAGGCTTGACTCTCCTCCCAACCCAGGCGAGTGGCGATCTGGCGGGCCAAACCATACGAGACAACCAGAGGAAAACAGTGAGCCATCATGACAACAAACACCAAACCACACGTCCCCCCTCCTCACGTCCCCACTCCGCCTACACTCCCACTCACCTCCTCACCTCCTCACCTCCTCTCCCCCTGATTTCCACTCCCGTCCCCCTCTCACTCCACCCTCCTCCCCAGCAACAGGGTGGGTGAGCAGCGGGCGGAGTGGGGGCCGGTGGGCGAGGAGATGGCGGGCGCATACCGAGCAGCACGTATGCTCGGCACATGGAAGCGTGGAACCACACGCAACACGAAGGCAATGCTCCCCGCCAAGCGCTGCCTTGGTAGTGCAGTACGCCGCACAATTCGCGCCCGCGGCTGACTCAGGATCAGCCGGCCGCGACCGGGGCGGCGGCTGCGGGGGAGGAGAGGCAACTCCATGCGGGTGGTGCGGGCGATCAGGGCTGCGAATGTGCGGTCCAGGTGCTGCAACGTGAGAATATCTGTGCCGTCCACTACACTACCCTCCCTCACCCCGTGCCACCTGTGCCATCTCTCCTGTTCTCACATTCCCTAGACTTGCCCCTCCCATCCTGTCCGTGCAGAAGGTAAGGGGTGCCGGATGTGATGGGCAAGTCAAGGGTGGAGCGACATTTTCGTGGGTGCAGGGTTGGAGGGTGCAGGGTGGGGGGTTGGGTGGGGGGGTTGAATGGTTGGGAGGGTGCAGGGTGGGGGGTGCAGTGGGGGAGGGTGCAGCTGTCATCCGGTTATTGCTCGTGATCTCAGGTTTGCACATGCGTCTCACATTGCTGCATGCTCGGCTGCCTGCCATCTGGCCATAGTGCTGCGATATTGCACCCTCCCCCATGGCTCACCACGTGAAGCCACACACGTGAAGCCCAGTTATCTCATTCCCCATCTGCCCAGCATCTCATTCCCCATCTGCCCAGTTATCTCTTTCCCCATCTGCCCAGTTACCTCATTCCCTATCTTCCTTGTCCTTCCTGCACATATCTGCATGGCACAGGGACCAGCCTTCGCGTAACCAGTAGCAGCAACTGTCTGCAGCATGATGTGGACCTCCAACAGCCAGACCACCCTACATAAATAGTCACGCCAAGCAGTAGATCCATGCTAGTACAACACAGGCTACAAAACTACTCTATTGCATGAGACTTGTGTTGTTACAAGGTTTAGTTTGAGCATGCTTCAACGGTACTCTATGGACACGCGATAATATAGCCCACTCAATCATCGCAGGGTTGCGACTCCCGGAAAAAAAGAGAACTAGCGGGCACATGCCTGTGTCTTGCCTAGCAACCTGAAATAATGAGGGTGGATGACAGGGGTAGCAAGGGGAAGTGGGGCGATGACAGGGGTAGCAAGGGGATGGGTGGATGACAGGGGTAGCAAGGGGATGGGTGGATGACAGGGGTAGCAAGGGGTTGGGTGGATGACAGGGGTAGCAAGGGGATGGGTGGATGACAGGGGTAGCAAGGGGAAGTGGGGCGATGACAGGGGTGGCAAGGGGATGGGTGGATTACAGGGGTAGCAAGAGGATGGGTGGATGACAGGGGTAGCAAGGGGATGAGTGGATGACAGGGGTAGCAAGGGGAAGTGTGGACGACAGGGGTAGCAAGGGGATGGGTGGATGACAGGGGTAGCAAGGGGATGGGTGGATGACAGGGGTAGCAAGGGGATGGGTGGATGACAGGGGTAGCAAGGGGATGGGTGGATGAGTGGGCAGGGCGGGTGAGAGTGAGCAGGGTAGGAGAGAGTGGGCGTGGGAGTGAGCCGGGAAAAGAGGATTGAGCAGAGGGGGAAAGAGAGCTATAAGAGTGAAAATGGGCGAGAGTGGGGGAAAGCGGGGTGAAGAGAGTGAGCAGGAAGTCAAGGCAGGTATGGAATGTGGATGCAGGTATGGAAAGTGGATGCAGGTATGGAAAGTGGACGCACGTATGGAGAGTGGGTGGGGAAGTTCAGGCGACGGGAAGGGAAAGGGTAGGCGACGGCCCAGCCTCGCAAGAACGACCCTAAACTCACCTCTCGGGGAGGGGGAAGTGGAGGCGACGGGAGGGGGAAGTGGGGGCGACGGGAGGGGGAAGTGGAGGCGACGGGAGGGGGAAGATCAGGCGAGTGGAGGGGGAAGTGTAGGCGACGGGAGGGGGAAGTGGAGGCGACGGGAGGGGGAAGTGGAGGCGACGGGAGGGGGAAGTGGAGGCGACGGGAGGGGGAAGTGGAGGCGACGGGAGGGGGAAGTGGAGGCGACGGGAGGGGGAAGTGGAGGCGACGGGAGGGGGAAGTGAAGGCGACGGGAGGGGGAAGTGGAGGCGACGGGAGGGGGAAGTGGAGGCGACGGGAGGGGGAAGTGGAGGCGACGGGAGGGGGAAGTGGAGGCGACGGGAGGGGGAAGTGGAGGCGACGGGAGGGGGAAGTGGAGGCGACGGGAGGGGGAAGTGGAGGCGACGGGAGGGGGAAGTGGAGGCGACGGGAGGGGGAAGTGGAGGCGACGGGAGGGGGAAGTGGAGGCGACGGGAGGGGGGAGTGGGGGCGACGGGAGGGGGAAGTGGAGGCGACGCGAGGGAAAAGCGAGGACGACGGGAGGGGGAAGTGGTGGCGACGCGAGGGAAAGTCCATGTGTGGAGTGTCACGTATTCTCAGGTATCGTTCTCCACCATGCACATTTGGAAATGTGTTTGATTTACCGCCGGTTTCCGATTCGTTTTTTAATGCGCCGACGTTCGTGCCCATTGGAGGTTGTGAGGGGCTCTTACGTACCTTCGCGACCCTCCCTTGGAAGGTCGACGGGCCATAATCTCTATCTCGCCGTCTTTGTCAATATGTTTCTGTGTGTGGCTGACGACCGCTTGTCGTTCTATCCTTTGTGGCTGTGGTAACCCTAAAATTGTGACAGGTTCGTCGTACGCGGCGGAAGTGTGACTGCAGGCGTTGACTACTTTATTTGGCAGCTACATGCAGTATCAAGAACTAGCGGGCCTAATAGGTTGATGCCAGTGAATGCAGGTCGAGGTGTTGTGTGTGTGGTTTGCGCAAGAGATGTGTTGTGTGTTTTTGGCCCGCAATGTTCTGCTTGCAGTCTGCGACATTTTCTATTGGCCAGTTCTCACATGTTTGACAAGAGGGGTTCGCTAAATAATTCGCGGCATCGCTCACTGGGTGTGCCTTCTGTCGGCTCCCAACTTTCACTTCACACCCCCTCGCCACCCGACGAACCCCATGGCCAAGCTTTCAAAACTTGTGCAATTTGGGTCAACGGCTTTAAGTTTACTTGAGATTCATATGCCTACAGCACAGTGTTTTGCAAGAACGAGTTTCCCCGAGCAGTACGGTTTATCGAGGACGATAAACCACTGTGCACCTCAACCAATCTACCAAGCCTGCACGTGTTTTTTTTCACCAAACTGGACCAATTGCGCAATTATTCGGGTGTTAAAGTCACTTGAACAGTTGAACGGCTGAGTTGGAGCCATACGATTCGCAAGAATTCAACAGGATTGTTATTTTGAAACTCAAAAGAGACATGACGCGGCATTCTTGCATTCGTTGATGATTGCTCGCATTCATTGCTAGCTCAGAGTGTTGAGACCCCTCCCCCGAAACGGTATCGTTGCTTGTTGGGAGTATGCGCCGTTCAGTCTTGTATTGCGTTATTAAATGGCAGATGTTGTGTGACGTGGGACCATCTCAGCGGCTTGGATATTTAGTAGAAAAATTTCAGGGTTTAGGTCAAGTATGGAGCCGCGAGCAAGACAAAGATTTCGCGATGGAGTTGCTCGTACAGAAGTGTACATGGAAACATTGTTGTTGCATAACCAGTCGTTTTTAACCACACCGACGTTCACAACTGGCGCGATGTGTCTTGGGTGGTAAATACATTGTGTCCTACACCAGCTGGACAGAGTAATGTCGATTTTGCAGTCGGAATAACATAGCACAACATTGCTAAGCTGTGCATTGGTATCTTATAGGGCCCTAATTATTAGCATGAGAGCTTGAACAACTTGATATTGTTTATTTATTAAATGTATGATAAACGCAGGGCGCAGAATCGACCTAGCACTAACAAAAGTAAGGCTATTGCCCCAACAGGTGATGTGAAACTCCATTTTTCCAGGCTCATCCCACCGTGGTGTAGACACCTCCTGCAGCCCGTTCGGAGCCATACTTCTGGGTGCATGTTGATGAGTTGTGGTTAGGCCCCAAGCAAGTTCTGCATCGATAGTTCCCCTTTGGAGCCTCCTTGAGCCTGTACAAAGGGGGCGACCTGGACCCCTACGTGTGAAGGTAGGAGCATCACACACTCCCTGAGGTACCTGCCATGGGGTTGTCTCTGCCATGAGGGTGTCGATGCATGACCCAGGGATGGTGTGGGAGTATGTACGACGAAGGTTGAATGTGGTGTAGTAGTCGCTTACATACTCCCAACCGTTCTTGTTTGCGACAGGAAAAGACGCCATGGCGTGTGCGCCATGCTCTTTCCAATTGCCACACTGACACGTTCCCGCTCTGAGGTTGACGTTGAAGCTTCGTGGGGTGGGAAAGTCCGTACTGCCATTGTTTATCACCTCCGCCAGGTACTCGATGTTGGAGACTTTCACTTCGTAGTTCTTGGCATGCTCGCACTTCTGCTCGTAACGTTTTCTCCCCCACTCCGTGAAGTAGTCGTCCCGGGCTCACGCCTCTTCACGCTGCTCGTGAAACTTCTCCACGTTGTAGTTCCACATCGGTGCTAGCAAATAGGCGGGTGGTAGATTCCGGATGGATTTCACAGCCCTGTTGATGGACTCCGTCATGTTGCTCGTGTAAATGCCGAATCGCCTTGTGGGTGCCACCGAGCGAGCCCACTGCTTCTCGTACACCCAGATTATGTTCTGTCTGGCACTGTAGTCACCTCGCAAGCTAGTACGGACCCGCACACCATCCTCCCCGTCCTCCAACGAGTCTTCTTCGACGACTGTCGCCTCGTCCTCTACCACGCTCGGCATCTCATCAGTGTTGTTTCCACTTGACGGCCCCATATCAACGGCGGGAGGTGGAGGGACGCGGGTTGATGCAACCCTGGGTGTTATGACTCCTGGCACCGCGGCTGTGAGCAAGATGTTGTCAATGTTGAAGCACGCAGCTGTTCCATGCCATCCACTAGGCACAACGATCGGTGCAGACTGTCGAAGTGGATGCGGCCACTGAACTGAAGTTGATGGTGCACCTGCTTTAGAAGGGGGGTTATTGTTCAATGTACACCGTGATTGGGGGGAGCTGGTGTGCTTTGCACTGTAAATGCATAGCATGTATAAGAATCGAAGAACTCTGGCATGTGCGGTCTGGGGTAGTGGTTTTTGTTCGTTTGTTTATGGCGCATGAATGTTAATGAACGTGGGACATATGCATAACAAGTTAACGCATAGATACAAACATATGGTCATACCGTGAGAACAAGGCGATGTAGGTCCTGGTGTTGCAGAAGGCCGTGAAGCTGCAGATGGTCCAGGTGCTGCAGAAGGGCCGGGTGCTTTGGATGGTCTTGGTGCTGCGGATGGGCGGGGCGCAGCGGATGGTCCTGGTGCTGCAGAAGGGCCGGGCGCTTCGGATGGTCCTGGTGCTGCGGATGGGCGTGGTGCAGCGGATGGGCCTGGTGCTACAGATGGGCCGGGCGCTGTGGAAGGACCTCGTGCTGCGGCTTCGTGGGGTCCACCAGGTTGTGCAGATGGGCGTCCTGCACCGCTTTGTCTGTGTCGCGTGCCGCGGGGGCGCGTCTGTGATGCACGGGCACGCCTCCGTGCGTCTTCCGCTTTCGCCGTGAGGTTGTTGGCGGTCACGCATGTCAGGCGTGTTTGCTGAATGTTTCGTTGCCGGATCCGAAAACCTTTAAGTGGCGTGGGGTTTGGGCCCTGCGTGTTGGATGCTGGTGAAGGACCGTAGAGGTAAGTCGTGAGTAGAGGATGAGAAATCAGGAGAGCGGCCTTAAGTTCGTCGTACTTCTTCAAAGTCCTTGCTGTCAACAGCCGCCAGAACTTGTCCCTGGACGTTTTCACGAACCGCTTCATGTGCCACCCGCAAAAGTAGTGCGCCACCTTCTCGAGAAAGACGTCTTTCACCGCCGGAATGAGCCCCTTGTCACGGTCGTTGATGATGGCGGCGTCGTCCCGTCCCTTCCAGTCGGGACAGTGCACATAAAAAAGCCGGCAGAACCAAGTCCATGTGTCCTTGGTCTCGCTTTCAACAAGCGCCAGCGCGAGTGGGATGATCTGTTGATTCCCATCCATTGCCGTGGCATATAGCAGAGTCGCTTTCTGAGCACGGATAAAAAAGGTCACGTCCAGCGCGACAACAGGCCTGCAAGTCTTCAGAGCTTCGCGGGTTGCGCTCGGCGCCATGAAAAGGCGGAGGAATTCGTGATTGTACGTGAGTAGCTTGACAGTGGCTCCGTCATCTATTTGGTGAATCCATTCTTGCAACGAGGCTATGTACCGGAACGACTCGCACCAATCGCTGAATTGCTGCTCTGTGATCCCAACCTTCAGCCTCTGCACTTGGAATGGTTGGTTGGGATCGGAACATGAGCCGCACCTCCACAAAAGCGATATTCTAGGCGGTTGAAACATGTGTGGTGTAACAAGGATGTACGCTCACCGGTAAGGGTTGTTGTATGTTAACTTCGGACCAGAGCAGGCCTGAATTTGCTTGGCGTAGTCCCACAGGGCATTGAAAGGCGCAGCACGGGCGAAGTTGCCGAATTTAAGCCAAAGGTACTTCCTCTTGCTACCCATTCCCGACCACCATCGCGCTCGGTAGACGCGGTCGCATGTGTGCTCCTTGGAATTGGACAGTTGGACTATTTGCCACAGCCCGTTACGCTCGATGCGAGCGTAACTGCAACGACAGGGACAGTCAGGCTCCAAAACCAGCCTCCGACTCTCGCACAAGGCCAACGCCGAAGCCTTCCTGGTAGACTTCATGTAAAAACCGTATCGATGTACCACGGCGTCATCAAGCAAGGCAAAGAGGCAATGATCTCGTGATGAGTACCAGCACCCCCTACCAAATGGCAGCGATGTCATTGATAGAAGGTCCCTCTTCGGGCTCAAAATCAACGTCGAAATTCTCTAGTATGATGTCATACATATCTTGCCCTCTTGGCGGTGGTTCCGCCATTGTGATTCTGCCACTACAGCTATGTTTGCCACATGCATTATTTAGGTGTTAAATAAACCCATGGTATTTTTGGCCCGCGATGCGAAGGCTTGTTTGAACGGCAGAATGAACGGCATTCTGAGTTGATGAAGAGTGGACACGAAATCCCTGACATATGCCAGCACAGCAAAGAACAACGCCAACAATTCACCTGTCAGACCCTGTTGGCAGAATACAGGCGGTGGGTGTGACCATGGAGTTTCGAAAGGAGTAGCGGTGACAGAGTTGTGTTCCTAGTGTACGCGCGTTTCTTAACAAGAAATGAACACAAAGAAACAAATCATGACATGACATGTGGCCTACAATTACACATACAACGGACAACGAATGTTAACAGTGGAGAAAATTGCAAACTCAGCAAGTCGTATGTGGTCCAGCTTGACGTGTCGGTCGCAAGTATACGCACGTGGCAGCGTGTCCATAACGAGAGTATAGAGCCGAGGCGCCCAACGCACTGAACACTTGAAAAGATCGCGGATTTTTTTATCAGTACAGTAATAACCCTCAAACCAATCGTCACGCGACACGTTTAACTCCTCACACCTCGACTGTCTGATACAGTGAACCGAAGCACACTGTCGAACGTGTTCGAACCAACATTCCACAATGTCAGGAACGAAATGACAAATCGGTTAACACTGCGTAGTAGTAAGGTTCCACGTCAAACTGCAAACTGCCCACCGAAAAAATGGCAACCCGAAAAAACAAGCATAAAAAAATTTATATAAACCGAAATAAGGCGAGCACGCAAATCGGGTGATGAAAGGTGGATTGAATACATTTTGGGTAAAAAACAAAAAAAGGAGCGCGATATAAAAAATTCCCGACGCCCAAGCCCGTGCCGCGGTAATTCTTTCGATTTCAACGTACCAGAATCGGCGTGGTAGTGGTCGCCCCCGGCGGTTTTTAAAGACTGAGAATTAGCGAGCTAAAAGTCGTGTGTAAGCAAGCTCTGATTACCAAGTGTGAGGATCGAGACTCTAGCTCAGAAAGTAAATTATGATCACCTAAGTACAACACGAGGCTATATATAGGCACGAAACAAGGCATGTAACCCGGGTATTACTAGAAGGTTCCGAGCATCTAGAAGTGACGGGAACGGGACCTTCCCGGATTTGGTAGAAGAATTCGGTGATAGTCACGTGCACGCAAAGTCACTCGAGATAGCTCTAGAAACTATAGTAATTCGGTGCACACAATCCTAGACGGTGCTATAACTATATTAACTATAGTAAAAGCAACGAACTAGGAAATAAGCACAAACTGCAAAATTCAAAATAGAACATACGAATAAGTAAGAACGGGTAAGAACGAACGCCGTACTCTCACATAGCCTGTGCTTCGCCTGCACCCGGGGTTGCGAGTTCGCCTCCAACCGCCTTGGCCAGTTCTGTTGTGCGGAGAGCATCACCTAGATGTACTCGCATCAAAATATGTAGCTGAGCATCGCATTTGCTTGGTCATGGAAATCGCTTGTACCTCCATGATTAATGTAGTGCCCCCATTTTCTGTGGCTCTTTTATAGTCTGCTACACCGCGGACCAGCTTAACCCGTGGCCGAGGTCTAACGGTCGCCGGTCTCACCAAACCTCCTTTGGACTGGGTCTCATGGTGCTGTGGCTGCATGTTGCGTCTATGGATGCCTTACGCACGTCCGCGATCTTTGACGCACTTGGCTGGCTGCTCTAGCACCCTTCGTCTCACTGTTTCCTCCACTTTCGTGACATCACCTTGGACGAGTCTCGGCCCCACTCCTCCGCTTGCTCCCATGCCCCCGCATCCTGCTCCCTTGGGTGTGTCACACGTCACCCCCCTTCCCTCGGTTGGGCCTACAGGGGAGTCTGCTGACTCTCGAGGCTCGGTACGTGTAGGTGCGCCCCTTGTGTCAGCCCCTTTGCCACCTCCCTCCCGTCCTCCGCCCCCTCTGCAGCCATTGCTGTGGTCTTTGCCGTCACCGTCGTCGTCCTCACAGCTGCCACTGCAACCTTCGTTGCCGTCGCAGCCGGTCAGTGTGGACTCTGGGGGTGCTGCAGGTAGGCATGTTGGTTCTGGGGGCGTTGTTGCTGGGGGTGCCGGCTCTGAGGGTGTTCGTTTTGGAGATGCTGGCGCTGGGAGAGCTAGCTCTAAGGGTGTTGCCGTTGAGCGCGCTAGTTCTGGGGGTGCTGCCGCAGGGGGTACAGAAAAAGACGCAGACAATCAGCGATATCTAGGAAAAAAAATCTGAAAATTCAAAGTTGGTACAAAAACATATGCTGAGAATTATGTGTATGGTTTTCTTTTTAGGCAGTAGTACAAACTCAGTGTAACATGATCCATGGTTGGGTTGTGAGTGGCAAGCGAAGCAGGTGGGCTAGGGGGAGGGGCCAGAGTAGCAGGTGGGCTAGAGGGAGGGGGGGAGGGGGGGAGAAAGGCATGTGGGCTGAGGGGAGGGGAGAAACTTGGTGGGCTGGTGGAGAGCCGAGCGGAAGTGGTGGACTGAGGGCTGTTTTGAGAGGAGGTGGTGGACTGGGGGGAGTTTCGCGGGGAAGTGGTGGACTGGGGGGAGTTTCGATTCGAGAGGAAGGTGGACTGGGGGGGGTTTCGAGTGGAAGAGGTTGGTTGGGGGGAGGGACGAGCGAAAGATGGGGGGCTGGGTGGGAGAGTAGGGAGAGCAGAAAAAGAGGGCAGGAGAAAATCACATTTCGGCGGATTCAACATAGGGTCTCACTCGCTATCTGTCTAATAAATCAACATACCCTCACAGAAAAAGGCTGAAAAAATCAGCCATGGCTAGTAAAAAAGGTTGATGAATAAGCCAAGGTACACAAAAAGGGCCCGAATTTATGCTTCAAGCAAGGGTGCGCTTTGGGGAACGTTTTTTATTATGGATTAAGTTTGGACAAAGTCATGGACTTGAAGATAAGGGGTATTAGAGGAGGCAAATGTTTACGACGTGTTGCAATTTCCGGTGCACTACATCGGCTCGGAATGATTGGAAGGCTCCAAGCAGACGGGAGGCCAAACCCGGGCAAAGAAACGTTTCAAGATAATGATTTGAAGAGTTATTTGCGAAGGTTAGAATGTTTTTGCGCATTTTCTGTAAAATGTCCACGGCCTCTTGCTTTCCTGGAGCCTTCCTAAACCCGTGCCCCGAGCCGAACCGATGCAGTGCACCGCGAATTGCAACACGCCGTTATCACTTGCCTCTGGATGGTTACCGGGCTTGTGGTTGGGCGTGGGAGGCAACAAATATTTGCCCAACCCCTGCGGAGAGTGACGAGGTGTTTCCCCCCTGCAGTAGTGCGTGGACGAAACAGTGTTGGGAACTTGCATAACCCGCAGCAGACTTTGTGAACCAAAACACAACAACACACTCAACAACATCCCAACCATGTATGCGAAGTGTTTGCCATGCGCTAGCATTAGCCTTTGGAAGAATGTTAGGAACAACGATCTATCCCATGAAAACGGACTGGCATGTTGCCACAACTTACATTCAGTGGCAAATTGTTTATGACTAGATTTAGGGTCCGACCAAATGGTAAGAAGTGAGCACATTTACTACAGATACTGCTCATGCTTTAGAGCGGAAGGGAGAAGAAACCAAAGAAATTAAACGCAAGAAGGCCAGGTACGCGCGCGCGCTTACAAAGGCGACCTTATAGGACCCCGCCCCACGTGCCATCAGGGCGTTGAAATTCGGCAAAACCAGCAAATTCCGCTCTGGGACAGCGCGTCGGTTTGCTAGTGATCAGCGCCCCTCGTCGTCGCAGCGCTCTCCCGTTGCTTGTGCACAGCTACTTCCCTTGCCTTCGCTAAGATTGTCCAGACGCGTTCGAATCATGTCGCGCAGTAGCTTCCACGCCTTTGGGCCGGAGTCATCCAACTCCACCAAATCCTTGATATGCTGGAACATGTCGTTGTTGACCGATCCAATGATGAGGTCAAACAGCACCGCGCCCTTCTCAATCCACCAATCGCAGGCATCTCCTTCCTCCGGCATCTTCTCTTCCCCATGACAAGTTTCAGCAGCTTGTAGCGCTTGAAGGCACTCCTCATCCGCCCGCTCCATTCCTCATAATTGGAGCCATCCAACGCTTCAATCTTGGATGGTGGCGGCTCACTCTTTCTCTCTGCTGCATCTCCCCCTCTTTCATTCATCTTCTTCTCCGCAAATGATGAGTTTCAGCTCCCCCTTTGCTGGTCACAATATAGATCCACGAAATTTTCACAAGTGTCGGCGCCAACGAAATTTCGGCAGAGTTTCCCCTTAGGCACACCCACAGGCCATGATGGGTCTAGAAGTTTCTTCACACCTCAGTAGACTCCTCTTAATGTCCTCAATCAGCTCTGATACCACTTGTTAGGATCAAGGACGGAGTCTATGTGGATTAGGTGCCGAAATAACTCAAAATCGTTGGACTATAATTCTGGACAGAATAGTCGACTTTACAAGAATCGCCTTCGACGAAACGTTCACCGCTAACACTTAGCACTAATTTCGGATATGTTGTACCACCAAAATGTAGCTAAAATTCCCAATTTGAATCGTATCAAGAGGTGAAGTAAATATCGAGATATGAATTTCAGCGCACTGGGGGGTATGTTGCCACAGAAACTTAACTCAATCACAATAGTTTACTCAAGATCCACAAAGAGAATTGGAGTAGCTAGAAACCAGGTAGGAGGGGATGAGGAGGACGAGAGAGAAGGTCCCCAAGGAGTCCCCAACCAAGGAAACCCCATAAGCACACAATTCCCCTCCCTCTAGGCACCCCAACTTTGACCTTTGTCACTTTCCCAACCCATGCCATCCACCTCATCCAACTTGGCCACACTTGCCAACCTGGTTTGGCTTCTCCCAACCACTTGGCATCATCTACAGTAGAAGTGTCGAATTTCCCAACCCCCAATGGTGTATATCCCATATAGAGTCACCCCACAAGTTCCTAAAGTTGCCGCAATGAAATATAGAAAAGATAAGAACTTCAACCGTTCGTAACTTTCTCGTCCGTGCTCCGATCGTGACGATTCTTGGTTCGTCGGAAAGCTCTTGAACAGAGAAGTCATTTTAGATATCTGCTCAAGCAAAATAACATTCACACACACTCACAAAGTCCAAACAACACCAAACACAAATTCTTGCACACGCTCACACTACGCATGCAACGTACGAATAGGATGGGAGGCAGACAGACGTGAATGCAAATGATAGCATCACATAACACTATCCAGCCGACGAGATGGCAGCCGAATTTATGTCGAAGGAATTGCCGAATCAGAAGTTCAGATACTGTGTTGATCTATGCTGAGTTGTCAAGACGACACACGTGCCATACATTCAAGAATGATAGGGAGTGTTGGAATAACCGAAAGACCATATAGCATCCCCGAAATTATCGCAATAGCACACTAGCTGATATAGCAAATGCACACTACTCACTATCGCATCACCCTCATATAGAGAACGCAAGAGCAGAGAGATGGAAATCAACTGTCCCGATTGTTGACTGACCAAAATCGGATGTTATGCGCTGCAATCAGGTAGCTACAGGAACCAGAATAGTGTGAGAATGTAACGAACGGAATGATGACTAGAAGCGTGCAAGTGTACAAAAATATAAGAGGTAACCCTAGCATGACCTAGCCTACCAAATTGTGCATCAAGTGTGTAGTTTGACAAATAGCCACGCCACTGTACCGATACCTCTGATACAATTGAATAAGGGAATGTACCTCTCAGATTACATGGCTAGCTAGGACTATATATTACAATGTAATGCGATGTTTTATTCATCTTGTCATTTACATTAACTCTTACGATATGGAATGAACTTGAACGTTCCTGCACGTAACAGCAATAGGTACTACCAAGGATGAAAACCAAGGGTCAAGATGAGCTGAAGCGACGGAGACAGTTGTCAGATCAGGACCAATGCAGGCAAAAACATTCGAGAGGGAATTGGCGGGAACAGGTTTGAAACGGGTTCCCACGCTGCACGGTTGATATTCAATGTAATAAGGGAACGTACCCCTTAGAATACATGGCTAGCTAGGGCGTTTCGAAATCCTTGTAATCATATATAAACCTATGCATGCTTTTGCTATAATCACTTCAGTCATTTTACATTCACTCTCACAGACATCACTATTCATTTCTGCTGTACATCACCTTGCACTCAACTCTGAGCAAGATCCTGATTGACCCCCCCCTGGGATTGTAACGTGGAATGAGAGCAACTCAGGGATTCTTCGCACCCCCACTTCAGAAAGTTCACACGAACCAAAATTGGCGACCGGCACACGCTCACGTGTCAAGATGGCTGGAGGATCGGGAGGTTAAACAACAGCCGACACGATCTGGCGCAACAACAGCCGACACGATCTGGAGGCGCCATAATGTCATCAGCAAAAAGGCGATGCGGCACACCAGAAGCAGACGCCGCCGCCGCGAACGCACCCCATCGCCAAAACCCACGTCGAATCCGATATTCTCCTTTGAGCACAACAATTCCTTCACCGCGGATCAGCAATGACGACGATGATCAGGACTGGAGTTTACCAATATGTACAACCAAAGACCGGCACCCACCAACTGGCCGCGCGCGAACGTTTTTTTACGTTTGACACCTCGAACATCATTACTCCGCGTCATGCGCTGCTTATGCACGATACCAATAAGCACCACAACACATGGTACCTCGACAGCTGCTGCAGGCAACATATGGTGGGCTCAAAGCTGTTTATCTCGAACGCCGTCTCCACCCGTACGGTCACCTACATCATCGTAGCAAACAACGAAAGGCTTCGCGCGAGCGCGCAAGATCATTGTGCTGAAGGCGCACGACAGCAACACGCATATCACCCTGAACGATGTGCGTATTGTATGGAACCTGTGCTTCAACCTGATGTCCACATCGCAACTCGTCGACCGTGGCATAGAACTCCGAACAGAACTGCAAACGCGTGATGTCCTCCTGCACTACGTGCACCCCGACAAGCCGTGCAAGTACCTGGGGCGAGCACGTGCTAACAATTGGGTGTACATACTCGATTTCGACATCTGAGACTGCAGTGGCAACACTGACGAGTTAATCCTGCTTCGATTTGAGAACAACCTAGAGTCTGAGTGGAAGCACCTTGACGGTAGACCCTGGGTACCGCATCATCTGCATCTCCGCGAGACTGATCTGCACAACCTCGGACCTGATGGCATCTGCAGAGACTGCCACACCCCCAATACCTCAAGCACGAACGTTGCCGGCAATGGCCTCGATGAGATTGAGGAAGCAGAATGTCAACAATGGAACTCGCAACCGCCATGCACACCGTCTTCGGTCCCCCACGGCTCAGCGCGAACCTGGATATGCTCGCGCAAGACTACAATGGATCCTGCAAAGCGAGTCGCACGTAACATACGATGAAGCAAGACAGGCACGACCCTACAAAAAGCGAACCTTTCTCACCCTTTACCCCCACAGGCGTGACCCCGGCAAGAAGCTCATAGTGGAGAAAGAAGAGGAACTAGAGCGCAGCAAAGCAGAAAAGCTTCGACAAAAAAGCACAACTCAAGGGCGCGACACATTGGCCTTCAGCGCTTAGGGGAGCAATCGAGGCTGGGGATCAGGAAGCGATGGAACTTAAGGCAACGCGGGGAGCACATGGGCCAGCGCTGGTGGCGGATGGGGCTCATCCGGCGGCGGATGGGTAGACTTGGGCGGAGGATGGAGGCACCTTGGGCAGCTGAGAAAAACAAAGAGGGGGAACAGTAGAAGAATCCAAAACAACAATCGTTCCTCCGGCCGCCCTCTGCCCCGTCCATCTCCGCCTCCCACAACTGAAAATATAACGCGACACCCCGATCCACGGGATACCATTGATTGGGGAAACGAGCCTTCAACCCCTTGCCACACTGTCTACGGCCCCGATCCCGGGCTGCGTGAACCTGAATTAGTCACAGGCACCATCAAAGAAACTAACATCCCACCTTTAGTCATCCCCGACCGTACCTTCCTCGCCCTCATGCTGTCCAGGGCAACAGACGAAGAAGAATAAGTTGAAGCAGACACCGTTTCTGAGGAAAATACAGGTGAAGCTCGCGCACGATACGTGCGCACCCCAGGAGTACGCGCAACAGACAATCTCTGGCATCAACGCCTTGGCCACCCCTCGCGACAGACTCTCAACAACTGCATCACAGCTGAAGTTGTGTACAGCGGCTTTCTTGTCGTCGGCCACTGTGGACTTAACGACGAGAACTACACGCTGCTGTTTGTGGATGCAGGCACGCGCTACATTTGGTTCACAAACGTCCAGTTCCACAGCAGGGCGTACGAGGTGTTTTTCCTCTGGCTGGCTCATACGCAACGGCTGTTAAAGAAGAAGCTGCAAATAAGGCAAAACAAATGGCGCAACTGAGTTCCGGAGCAAGGAACCCCAGAATTTCCTCGGTGAAAAGGGGATCTTACTTCACATCTCTCTCCCCTACACGCATCAACAGCAAGGTGTAGCCGAGCAAACCAATCGCACACTCATGACGAAGGTGCATGCACTCCTGAAGCAGTTGGGATTTTCGGCCACTTACTGGCCGTACACTATGCACCATGCCATGCAACTGAACAACATCCTCTCCACCATAGAAATCACCGGGAACCTGTCACCTCACCTCAAATGGACGGGGAAGAAAGGCGAAACTTCAATGCTCTGTGTGTGGGGCTGCATGGGTAGTACAGGCCCGCCACCTGAACCATTGGGAAGTTCACGAGCCGTGCGCGATGGGGGATCCACCTCGGCATCAGCTATGAGTACAAGGGGTGGGTTATCATGAACCTCGAAAGCAACAATATCGTACCCGCGCGCGATATCTTATTCTACGAGAGACTCATCCTCGCATGTTTTCGCACGGATCAACAAGCAGGCGCTGATTTGTTGTACACGCATGGCGGACGTAGCTTTGCCACTTCCGAGGACAAGGCCGCATCAGCAATCCTTGACCAAGACGCGCCTGACGAACATCCCGGAGTGAGCCCGTGCTGGCGAGACGAAAACGGCAACGATGGCGAGTAGGGAGCGCCACCTGGACCATCGTGCGACAGAGACCCAGTACCGGAAAGCGACGACGACGACGTGTAGGAAGTCACTCCTGAAGACCGTCACACCGCTATGATGTATGGACTGCAAGTACTCGGCCTCCACACCGCAACAACCACGGCCCCGCGAGTCATCGAGCCCGAAAACCCAAGGCCGGCTCTGACGGGAATATACAGCTAAGAGTGGCGGGCATTAATGGATGCAGAACTAAGAGCACTAGAGTCATGCGACATCTGGGTGCTCTTGGATCGAGCAACAGTGAAAGGGAGGCGAGTGTTGCCAGGGAAGTGGGTCTTCCGTATGAAAACCGCAGTTGACAGCTTAGTCGAGCGCTTCAAGGCATGGTGGGTTGTACGTGGCTACGACCAGCGCCACGGGATTGACTTCACCCAAACCGTCGCCCCTGTAAGTCGCCACACCTCCTTGCGAATCTTACTTGCCATCACATCAACAAGGCATCTCCCACTTCGGGTGTTCCTGAACGTGTTGGTCAACGCCGTAATCTTCGTGGAGCAATCACACACCTACGAGGAAGAAAAATCCAGGGTCAGTCAACTGAAGAAGTCTCTGTACGGGTTCAAGCGAAGCGATTGTAGCAGCAACACCTGCACAAAACCGTGCTCAAAATCGGATTCACCTAACTCCCCCACGATCATGGGATGTACCGTCTCCATTTTTGCAGACGCTACATCCTGCTCACCGTATATGTCAATGACCTATTATACACAGGGTCGAACAACACCTTACTCGATCAGTTCGAGAGGAACCTAGTACGCCACGTCGACATCACCACAAATCACAACGTGATGCAGCTCCTAGGCCTCAACATCTCCTACGCAGCCATCCACCTCTCAGCGTCAAAGTATGCTGAAACACTTGGGGAACGCTTCAACGTCTCACATGCACCACTCTCAATTCCCTACGGCACGCCTGGAACCAATCACAAACCGGACAACAAACCTCTGTCTACCACTGGGTTGCCTGCTGTTTGCTTCCGTTAACTGCGGGACTGACTTCTCCTACATCGCAAGCTAGCTGGCTCAGTACTCCCGCAAACCAGTGGCTGAGAATCTTCTGGATCTTCAGTGGCCCCTGTAGTGCTTCATCTCAATGCCCAACATTGGACTTTGCTACTCCACACTCACAACCCCATCCTTCAACCTGGTCGGCTACATGGACGCCGATCATGCCACTGATCCTGACAATTGACAATCGCGAACAGGCTTCCTCTTCCGACTCGAGCCGACGGGACCAATCACTTTGAATTCCCAGAAGCAAGAGCTGGTTGCCCTTTCATCAGCCAAATACGAGTTCATTGCCATCGCCGCTGCAGTTCGCGAAGGCCTCTATCTGCAGGAGCTCTTGCAGGCGGCGAAAATTATGATGTCGCCAACGTTGCACCTCCACTGCGACACCAGAGTGCGATCAAGATCGCGAACATGCCTGGTTTCGTCAACCGAACGAAGCACATCACGCTGCGATACTTATTCGTCAAAGACGAAATTGACATAGGGAAGGTCGATATGACATACTGTCCAAGTCGTAACGTGGCACGTGACTTTCTCACGAAGCGACTGCCACTCAGCGGAGTAGTCAAGCGAGTCAAAACCTGCTACGCCTAGGAATGAAGGGGGGGTGTTACGATAGGAATTAACTTCAACATTCTAGTACGTAACAGTAACAGGTACTACAGAGGATGAAGACCAAGGGTCGAGATGAGCTGAAACGACGGAAACAGTTGTCAGATCATGACCGATGCAGCGGAAACATTTGAGAGTAAATTGGCAGGAACAGGTTTGAAACGAGTTCCCGCGCCGCACGAGTACATGATACCTAGGTCGTTGTGAATTCCTTGTAATCTTAGGTAAACCGATGTATGCTTTTGCTATAATCACTCATGTTATTTTACATTAATTCTGACAGGCATCACTAATCATTTCTACTAATCATTTGCATCACCCAGCAAGATCCCGACTGAGTCCCCCATGGGATTGTAACAGTTACTATGTAAAATGTCACTATAAAAAAATCACGCTTCCTTAAATTTCTAGCATCTATCCTGTCCTATCAATCCGTGAGTTAATACTAACAAAAAATGTAATGTTAGCAACAACAGAACATTCTCCGTTCTACCTCACATGTAAATAATTGTTACGAGTGCAATTGAATGAGCGAACAAATATTGCATATTGAAGCAAAACAGTTTATTGAGCGAAGGAATGAGCGAATGTTATATATATAGCAAACTAGCGTGGTAACGGTAACGAGCGAAATTGTGGGGTGCGCGACGGGCCTGGCGCCAAGGTTGGGAATTGTCGAGGCGGAGGAGCGGAGCGCGGGTTACCAACCGAGCCGTGGGGTTGGGTCGTGATGTGAACAGTGGCGGGAACAGTAGTCGAGGTGAGTGTCGAGAGTGGTAACAATTTACTGTTGGGTACTGTTGGCGGGAGCAGTTGTGTACGCGGTAAGCAGGGGCGCAAAGTAAGGAAAAGGAATTTTCCTTACACTACCCCCCTCCCCAAGGAGGCCCCCTTACAAAAAGGCGTGTACGTCGCGGAAGTTTCTGCTGCACAGGTACTCGGTGAGGACGGGGTTGTTCTAAGTTTTATCCAGGGGGACCCAGTTGTCCTTGGTGGATGTGCAGCCTTTCCAGCGTATCAGGAACTCGATGTGCCGTGCTCCACGTGGGTTGCGAACTCGATGACTCAAGATTTTCTCGGGGCTGATGGTCGGCTCTGTGGGCGGGCGTGTCATGCTTGATGGGCGGCTGCGAGGTAGTTGACTCGTTGATGGGACGTAGGGGCAGAGGAGACTGCCGTGGAATGACGGACCGAGTGGTGACAGGTGTAATCATGTGGGTGATGCGGAATGGCCCGCAACACCTTGGGCGTAATTTTGGGGTGATGGGCAGGCGGAGGTTCTGAGTGTCGAGTAATACGAGGTTGTCGGGCTGATAAGTGACGGGGCGACGGTGGCGGTCGGCGTTGCGTTTAGCGATGACGTCTGGTTTTTTATGGCTTCTGCTGCTCGGGTCCGGGCTGCTTGTAAAATCTCGGCGAACTGCTGCGCACGTGGGACCGGGTTGTCGGGGATCGGCGTCATGGGCACTGTTGGGTTCTGTCTGTAGTTGAGGTAGAAGGGCGACTGCTGGGTCGTGGCTGACGTGGAGTTGTTGTATGCAAACTCGATGAGTGGCAACTACTGCTCCCAAGTTGTCGGGTCGTCGCACGTGGCTCGGATTAACTGTTCCATGGACTGATTGGTCCGTTCTATTTGACCGTCGGTTTCGGGGTGGTACCATGAACTGAATAGCATTCGCGTGCCGAACTGCTGCCACAGGTTCCTCCAGAAGTTGCTGGTGAATTTCGTGTTGCGGTCGCTAATGATCGCCGCGGGTATCCCGTGCAGTCGAACAATGGTGGCGATGAAGAGTCGGGCTGTTTCTTCGGCTGAGATTGACTTTTTGTAGGCAGCGAAGTGGGCCATCTTTGTCAGCCGATCCACGACGACCAAGATTGCGTCATTCCCTCTAGCCCCAGCCGGTAACCCCGTGACGAAGTCCATCGTTACCTGCTGCCAAGCACGCTCTTGGGGTGGTATCGGCTGCAACTGCCCTGCCGGTCGTTGCCGTGACGACTTCATGAGCTGGCATGTGGGGCACGACGCCACGTGTCGTTGCATGTCGGTCAGAATCTCGGGCCAGTACCGCTGCAGCTGCTGTCGTGTTTTTTCGACCCCGAAATGTCCTGAGGTAACTCCGGCATGTGCCTCCTGTAGTAGTAGTTCCCGTAGTAAGGTGTAGCCCGATACCCAGATGCGATCGGTACCGGCTTTTACGTAATAAACCCCTCTTTCTGCTGCGAACTGCTGCGAGTTTCCTCCTGTAAAGAATAGGTCTGTCTGATAGCCGTGGGGAGTGGACTGGTTTGGGCGAGTAGTATCGCGCGTATTTAAGCAGTTGGGCGGGTCAGTGCATCGACGATGTTTGAAGCACCCGTTTTATAGGTGACTTGTATGGTGGAAGTTTGGCTCGAGGAAGTCGAGCCAGCAAATCTGTCGTGGGTTGAGGTGGTCTGTCCGTACTGTCACGTCTACGCTGGTCAAGTAGCAGCACCACACTTTGAAAGCGTGCACGATCGCGAGCATTTCGTGGTCGTGTATCGGGTAATTGTTCTCGGGCGGGTGCAGTTTTCGAGACTCGTATGCGATGGGCTGTAAGCCGTTGCCGAAGTCGTGTAGCAGTACGGCTTCGATGGCCGTCTCGCTGGCGTCGGTATCTACTTCGAATGGGCGTTGTGAGTCGGCGATGCGTCGGACGGGCTGTGAACAGAGAACATTTTTCGGGGCAGAGAAGGCAGCATGCTCTTTCCCCCCCCACGTAAAAGTGACCCCCTTCCGCAGTAAATCCGTGAGTGGGGCTCTTAACCGCGCTATGTCGGGGACAAACCGACGCACATAGTTAACAAACCCAAAAAAAAACTCTGCAGTTCCGTGATGTTTGTTGGGGGGTGCCATGCCTTCATGGTATCCTGTTTTTTCGGGTCTATTTCAACCCCAGCTTCCGAAATGACGAGCCCAAGAAATTCTAACATGTTTTGGAAAAACTCGCACTTTGAACCCTTCGTCAGTAGCCGATGCTTGTCTAGAATTTTAAATACTGCTTCCAGGTCCGCTAAATGCTGCTGCTTGTCGCGACTGTAAACTAGGATGTTGTTGAGGTAAACTATGATGCATTTATCTAAAAGTGCTCTAAACGCCTCGTTCATGGTCATATGAAATGTCGCAGGCGCGTTGGTTAGCCCGAATGGCATCACTGTACATTCGAAGGACCCGTATCTGGTTCTAAAATCTGTCTTGGCACAGTCTGTTGGTTCGACTCGAATCTGGTGGTAACCGCCGCGTAAGTCGATTTTCAAAAAGACCCTGGCTAATCGCAGTTGGTCGATCATTTTGTTGGCGCGGGGGATCAGGTATCGTGACTTGGCTATTACACTGTTCAGTGCGCGGTAGTCGATGCACATGCGCAAACCCCCGTCCTTCTTTGGTGTGAACGTTATCGGCGCGGCGAACGGTGACGAACTCGATCGGATGCATTTTTTTCTCCAGTATGTAATCTAACTGCTTCCTCAGTTCGTCTAGCTCGGGTTGTGTCAGTCGGAATTGTCGTTGTACGGTTGGTTGTGCCCCCGGTACTAATTTTATACGGTGGTCGTGTGCTCGCTGAGGTGGCAGTCCCTCCGGTCAGTCATCGGAAAAATACTGGAGTACCGTTTCAGGTGCTCCTGTAGTTCGGGCGGTACGGCTACCAGCAGTGTCTGAAAATCGCTCAGCTTCTCGGCTTCTCCTACGTCCGTAATGTCCAATGCGTACACGTCAGCTCCTGAAGCGACGGCCCGTTTCATTGTGATGGCATTGCCGTGGACCGTTGAAGGCTCAGGCGACTGCCAGCGAAGTAGTGCGACCCAGTTACCGCTGCTTCGCACAGTGCAGCTGCCTGTCGTCCAGTCAATTCGCGGGTTGTAGCGTCGCAGCAAATCACGTCCCAGTAAAACGGTCCCATCCAGCGTCGTCGCAAGCATTTCCTGCGTAAACCCAAAGTTTCCCCCGCAGCGAACCTTCACTCTCTCCACGTTTTCCCGTATAGCCAGCTGCATGCCATCCACTAAGCGTGCGTCGATTTATGGTAAGCAGCGGCTAAGTGTTAGTTGCAGCTTCCTTGCAGTCGCGGTATTAACTAAACTGTGACTAGCTCCTCCGTCTACAAAAACCTTCACTGCTGTCCCCTGTATTTTCCCATGTATCAGTACTGGGCAATATGTCGATGTACCCTCCTTATTCAGCCAAGCCTGTTCGATTGCGTGAATCTGTACTGTCACTCGGTGAGGGTCAGTGGGGTCAGGCGAGCAGTGAGTCTCGTCGGTAGTGGGCCTGTACTCTACTGACTGCTGGCGTTTCCCTCCCTCCCAGACTCCCTCCCCTGCTCTGCTCATCGGCGCCATAGCTCCTCTGGGCATTCTCTCTTGCGATGGCCTGGCCTGTTGCACGCGAAGGAGCGCCCCTTAAATGGTGCACCAGCTGCATTCGTTGCGACTGCGTGTATAGTGGCGTGCTCGGTCGTTCCCCGAGTACGATGTCAGTAGTGGTAGGATCCCGGCCTCGGACGGCGTAGGATGTCGATCATCTCGGGGAGCGCCAGGATTTCGTTGAAGTTTGAAACTACGTGGAGTATAACTTCCTTCAAAATTTCCGGCTTCAAGCCGCCGATGTAGCAATCCACTCGCTCCGCTTTGTGCATGTAGCCGACCTGCTCGCACAGCGCGAGAAAACTGTGTGTGTAGTCTTGAACCGACCCAAGCTGTCGCCAAGAGCGCAGCTTCTGGCGTGCCAAAATCAAGGCTGCGATCGGCTCGAAGCGCGCCCGAAGCCCTGTACACCACGAGTCCCACGTGCTGTATCAGGCGACTTCATATAATGAAATCCAGTTAACGGCTGGCCTCGAGGGCCTTTCCCGTTGCGACAGTGGCTCGTAGGTGCTTGGCGACGTTACGATAACTCGCCAACAGTCCATGGCGGGCCCGCGCGGCAAGGGAACGGCGTACCGGATCTTCGCTGCATCCGACGTGACGTAATTCGCGTAAAAAAACACGTTCATCGTGAAGATCCACGACTGAACCATCGAACCCCCATGCTGGCTAGGATCGAAGCAGGGCGGGCGTTGCAGGTTGAGCGGCATTGGCTCACCGATGTCGTTGCTACTGACAGGAGCCGCAATGCTGACGCGACGACGGGCTTCGCGAGGTGTGTTTGCGCCCGGCGTCTCCCTGGCTCGTTCTATGCCCGGCATGGACTGGGCGGCACCATCACTGATTGCGCCTGAGCGATGTCCCACTCTGTCATGTTGCGATGACGTTCCTGATGAAATGATGACCGGCTCCTCAGATTGTGCCGGTGCACTTGCTGGTGCTTGTGCTGGTGCCTTCGCTGTTGATTGCTGAAGCGCGCGCCGACTCCTGCAGTATGATTTCGTCAAGGCGTTCCTGCGTCAGGCCTTCGAGCGGAATGCGAGCGTTTTTGTCCATGGCGGGGGTGTCGGGCTAGCTCACCGAGAGCCTCAGTCGTGGCTGCGTGTGCTTACAAGAGAGCACACGAGCAGCGGTGCTTGGTAGCTGAGGGGCGTCTACCCCCCCCCCCCCCCCCCCCCCCAAAAAAGTATTGAGGAAGCGAAGGTGTGGGCGCGGTCCGAAAAGGGTCGTGGCTCTGAATACCAGCTGTTACGAGTGCAATTGAGTGAGCGAACGAAGATTGCACTATCGAAGCAAAAACGTCCATTGAGCGAAGGAATGAGCGGATGTTATATAGCGAACTAGCGTGGTAACGGTTGTTATGATATGGGGTGTATGAAAATACATTCCAGTACGTAATATTAGCAAGTGGTACCGAGGATGAAGCTGAGGAGTCAGAAGAATCGAAGCGACATCGGCAACCGTCAGATCGAGACCGATGCAGGCAGGATCAGTTGAACAGGAATTGGCGGGAAACCGGTTTGAAACGGGTTCTCGCACCGCACTGTTGAATTTCGCTGCAATAAGGGAATGTACTCCTTACAGACATTTTGCATTCCTTTGTATTTCCTATATAAACCAAAGTATGCATCTGCTATAATCATTTCAGTCATTTACATTCACTCTGATGTGAGGCCATTACTTCCGCTGCAATACACCTGCGATCAACCCTGACCGATCCTTGACTCAGTCCCTCTTGGGATTGTAATAACGGTAACGAGCGAAATGTTGGGTGCGCGACGGGCCTGGCGCCGAGGTTGGGAATTGTCGAGGCGGAGGACCGGAGCGCGGGTTACCAACCGAGCCGTGAGTTTGGGTCGCGATGTGAACAGTAGCAGGAACAGTAGTCAAGGCGAGTGTCGCGAGTGGTACCGTATGGACCCGGATATAAGCGCATGCCTATTAAAAGCGCATGCGCTTCTATCTGGAGCAATGCGTTTATGGCCGATCCTCTACTATAAGCGCAACCCCCAAAAAAACTTTATCTATTGTAAGCGGATTTTAATTATAAAATTTGAAAATGTGTCAAAATACAGTAATGATTTTTACTTTAGCAGGCGGATGTGTTGCAAATTCGGTGCTCTTCACGTTCGAACCCTGCACAGGATGTGAGTCCAGTCAGCATGAGCTATCATAGGCGCCCTCTGAGTCACATCGACTGTATTTGCCAGAGAGCGCAATATTTTCGCTCACGACCCCATGTACCTTCGACTCTATTGAAAAGGCAAGCACGGGATCTACAGTTTGGTGTTAGAAAATTATCTATCTATATTTGTCATTTTATATGCGCATGCGCTTATAAATTTGACTCAATTGGTGTTGGAATAACCGATGGTTATGATAACATCCCCGAAGGCTTCACTTAGCGCATCGCTTCATAACGAGGCAGCGCACCTGTACTACTATGTCAAACATTATATATGTTGTATTTGTGTAGGCTACAGTGGGTTAGCCTTTAGGGGGTACATTACTCTAGGGTTAGGTACTTGTACTCTCATTCCTTTCTAGTCCAACCACTTCTTCTTTCTAACATGGTATTACGAGCCTAGGGTTAGGAACCTAGGACCGTTCTTAGGGCCCACCGTTTCCGCTCGAAGCGCCCTCGTGCGCCGTCCTTTCCTAGCGCCCTCGTGCGCCTCGCTCCTAGTGCGCCCTCGCGCGCCTCCTCTCCTCTTACGCTGCCCGTGCGCAGCCGCTAGCAACCCGCGCGCGCGGCCCTTTTTCCCGTCGCGTAGCCCGCTAGCCGCCCGTGCGCGGCCCGTTTCCTGAGCGCGCGGCCCGCTAGCCGCTCGCGCCGTCGCCGCCGCCCACGCGCAGCCCTCTAGCCGCCCGTCGACCGCCGCCGCGTCCCCTTAGGCCACCGCCGCGACACCTAGTGCGGCCCGCTAGCCGCCCGTCGACTGCCACCACGTCCTCTTAGGCCGCCGCCAGCACGAACGCAGCCGCGGCCCACGCACAGCCGCACCTTAGGCGCCGTCGCGCCGCCCTGCCTGCCCGAGTCGCGCCGCCCGAGTCGCGCCGCCCGAGTCGCGCCGCCCGAGTCGCGCAGCCCTGATCGAGCCGCGCCGCCCCACCTGTAGCAACTGCTGTTCCTGTTCCTGCTACAGCTACTACTGCTACTGCTACTGCTACTGCTGCTACTACTGCTGCTGCTACTGCAACTATGGCTAGCCCTGCTGTGCTAGCTTTCGATGCTGAGGGCCGCCCACTGAAGTTTGAGACCTGGCTTGATGACCTGCACCTATTCCTCCAGCTCACTGCCAAGGAGGATATTTCACTGTACGATCATGCGCTAGGCCATGCTGCTGCCCCTGCTGCTACTGCTGACAGTACTGCCCGTTCACAGTGGCAGACTCGTGACGCCCACACACGCTTCGCTATTCGCAACTCCCTGCCGATTGATGAGCGTGAGCACTTTGGCCAGCACAAAACTGCGCAGGCACTGTACACTGCTGTAGTGGCACGCTACTCCTCACCTGCCTCTGCTGCGCTAGGCCGTCTCTCGCTCCCCTACCTGTTCCCCGACCTGTCCGCTTTCTCCACAGTCGCTGACCTTATCACACACCTCCGCACTAGTGAGGCCCGCTTCCGTGCCGCTATGCCCGCTGAGTTCCTTGCCAAGAACCCCCCCCCGCTGTGGCTCACTCTCTACCACCTGGTCACCCGTCTCCCGGACTCTCTTCGTGCGGTCAGGGACCACTTCCTCGCTCGCTGCCCCACTGAGCTCATCGTTGATCTGCTCGAGAAGGAACTGCTTGCAGCCGAGACTAGCATAGTCGCTGTAGGTGCCTCTCGTAGCGACCCCCGCACCCCTTTCTTCGAGGGGTGTTCCCCTTCCCCCCTTCTCCCCTCTGTCGCCTCTTCTGCTGCTGTCGACCTCGTTGGTACTGAGCAGGTCGGGACTGCGTCCGCTCCGAGCTGGCGCCGCAGCGACAAGGGCAAAGGGGGCAAGGGAGGCAGAGGTGACGGCGGGGGAGGCGGTGGTGGGGGCGGTGGCGGCGGTTGGGGTGGTGGCAGGGCTGGAGGGGCTAGTGGCAGCAGTGGGGGTGGTGGCGGCAGCGGCGGAGGAGGTGGCCGGGGTGGGGGCGGTGGTGGTGGCGGCAGTGGACGCGGTGGCGGCAGGGGCGGTGGTGGTCGCGGTGGTGGCGGCGGAGGTGGAGGTCGTGGAGGCGCTGGCGGTGGCCAGAGCCAACAGCAGACTCCGTCGTCCCAGGAGCTACGTGAGTGGTACTCTCAGCACGGGGGGGGGGGGGTGGCCTTAGCTGCACGTACGTCATCCGCACTGGTGACCGCACTGGCCAGACGTGTGGGAGGGCGCACACCACGCAGCGCTGCTTCTCCCGCCTTGACGACGCCTGGCGCACTCAGTTTCCTGCTGCCACTGAGCTGCCACGCTGGGCTGATCTGATGAAGAAGAACATTGATATCTATGCTCTTGACTTTGATGCTATTCTCACTGCCATGTATGTGTTGTCTACTAGTGGAGAGAGTGCCCAGTACCTGCGTGTTCCGCCCGATCCGGGCATTCGGACCAGTGAGGCTGCCGCTCTAGGTGCTAGCGCGTCTGTTGCCCTAGGTGCTGGTGAGGCTGCCGCTCCAGGTGCTTGCGTGTCTGCTGCCCCAGGTGCTGGTGAGGCTGCTGCTCTAGGTGCTTGTGAGTCTGCGCCCTCTGGTACTGCGTCTACTGAGGCACTGCACACCTTCACACTGGACTCAGGTGCTTCTCGCTGTTTCTTTCGTGACCGCACTGCCCTTGAGCAGCTTGCTCGGCCAGTTGCTGTGTCCCTCGCTGACCCCTCTGGGGGTCCGGTCATTGCGACCTCCTCCACTGTCCTCTCTTGTCCTGCGGTTCCGTCGGGCACACTGTCAGGTCTCCACCTCCCCTCGTTCTCTACGAACTTGGTGGCGGGTTGTGCGCTCCAGGACGGGGGTGTCCACCAGTTCACCCCTGCCTACGAGCGCGTGACACACTACACGTGTGCTCGGACGGGCCGTCACCTGGCTACCTTCACTCGGCAGCCAGGGTCGGACCTGTACACACTGACCACTGAGTCCCCTCAGGTAGCTGCGTCTGCGTCGGGTCAGCTGTCGGCCCCCTGCTCGTGTCGCTCTCTGGCGCACGAGACCGTCCTCTGGCACCACCGCCTTGGTCACCCGTCCGTGCAGCGCCTTCGTGGCATGCACAAACGGTACCTTGTCTCTGGTCTTCCCAGGGTTCTACCTCCCCTCCCACCCTCGCCTGCTCCTCCCTGTCTTCCCTGTGTCGAGGGGCGGCAGCGCGCCGCTCCTCACTCCTCCTCGTTTCCCCCGACGACTGCTCCCCTGCAGACGCTCCACATGGACGTGTGGGGCCCAACCCGCGTTCGTGGACAGGGTCACGAGAGGTACTTCTTGATAGTTGTTGACGACTACTCGCGCTACACCACGGTCTTCCCCTTGCGCACCAAGGGTGAAGTCACTGATGTTTTGATCCCTTGGATCTGCGCTGCCCGTCTCCAGCTCAGCGAGAGGTTCCACTCGGACTTTCCTGTTCTGCGTCTGCACTCTGACAGAGGTGGGGAGTTTTCCTCCGACCTCTTGAGGGCCTTCTGTCAGGGGGAGGGAATTGAGCAGTCGTTCACGCTTCCGGCCTCTCCACAGCAGAATGGGGTTGCTGAGCGCCGCATTGGCTTGGTCATGGAGGTCGCTCGTACCTCCTTGATCCATGCGGCTGCCCCCCACTTTCTGTGGCCGTTTGCGGTCCGATACGCTGCGCATCAGCTCAACCTCTGGCCCCGTGTCTCCGTTCCAGAGACTTCGCCGACACTGCGTTGGACGGGAGAGGTTGGCGATGCGTCGCGTTTCCGGGTCTGGGGATCTCGAGCTTTTGTTCGCGATACATCCGCGGACAAGCTCTCCTCCCGCGCTGTTCCTTGTGTCTTCCTTGGCTTTGTCCCGGACGCGTCTGGTTGGCAGTTTTACCACGCCACCTCACGCCGTGTCCTGCCCTCTCAGGACGTCACTTTTGACGAGTCGGTGCCCTACTACCGCCTCTTCCCCTACCGCACTTCCCCGCTCCCCCCCCCGCCTCTCTTCCTCGCGCCAGGTGCTGCTGTGGTAGACCCCCTCCCCCCTCAGGGTGCCGCTCCCTCAGGTGTGTCCCAGGTAGACCCGGTTGAGCCTGTCGAGGTAGCTGTCGACTCTCGTCCTGCTAGGGGTGCTGAGCCTGAGCGTGCGGAGCCTGGGGGTGCGGAGCCTGGGGGTGCGGAGCCTGGGGTTGCGGAGTCTGGGGGTGCTGAGCCTGGGGGTGCGGAGCCTGCGGGTGCTGAGTCTGGGGGTGCTGAGTCTGGGGGTGCTGAGCCTGGGAGTGCTACGTCTAAGGGTACTGAGCCAGAGGGTGCTGCGACTAAGCGTGCTACACCTGGAGGCGCTCTCTCCTCACAGCAGCTGCGTGAGTGGTACTTACAGTACTGCAGCCTCAGGAGAGGTGCTTCTGGAGCTAGGGGTGCTGCTGGAGCTGGTGCTCGTGCTTCCCCTCCTAGGCGGGAGCTGCCCTCTCCCCAGCGGCTCCGAGAGTGGTACGCGCGGCGCTGCAGTCTCCGGAGTGGTGCTACTAGTGTCGCGGACCCTGGAGCTGGAGCTACTGCTGGTACTGGTGCTGCTGGTGCTGGAGCTGCTGGAGGTGCTGCTGCTGCTGGCGGTGCTGCTGGCGCTGCTGGAGGTGCTACTGGTGCTGGTGCTGCTGGAGCTGCTGGAGCTGCTGCTGCTGCTGCTGGCGGTGCTGCTGGCGCTGCTGGAGGTGCTGCTGGTGCTGGTGCTGCTGGAGCTGCTGCTGGTGCTGGAGCTGCTGGAGCTGCTGGAGGTGCTGCTGGTGCTGGTGCTGCTGGAGCTGCTGGAGGTGCTGCTGGTGCTGGTGCTGCTGGAGCTGCTGGAGGTGCTGCTGGTGCTGGTACTGCTGGAGCTGCTGGAGGCACTGCTGCTGCTGGAGCTGCTGGAGGTGCTGGTGCTGCTGGTGGTGCTGCTGGTGCTGGAGCTGCTGGAGCCGCTGGTCCTGGAGGTGCTCGTACTGGAGGTACTGGAGCTGCTGGGACTGGAGCTGCTGAGGGGGTTGGAGCTGGAGGTGCTGAGCGGCCGCAGCCGTACTACGTTCCGCTCCTTCAGGAGGTTCTTGGTCTCCCGCCCTCTCCTGGTCCTACTCCTCCCCTACTGAGTCCACCGCCTGTCCAATCGCAGTCACAGTTACAGCCTGCCTCTCCGCTGCCTGGTCCTACTCCTTACACTGCGCCGACGGGTAGTCTTACGGAGCGTCGTGAGCCTGAGTCTCGTCCTCCGTCGCCTGATTCTAGTCCAGATTCGCCTGAGTCGCGTCCAGAGTTGCCTGTCCGCGCTGTCCGCGCTGGTCGTCGTGCTCCGCGTCAGCGTCCTCCTCCTGTCCTTGGCACTCACTATATGACCCTGCGTCCTTCCACTGCTCCACAGCGTGTCCCTCTGCCGTCTCCTCCTGCGTCCTCTCTTCCTGACGTTGCTGACCCGCCGTCAGACCTTGCTCGTGCTGCCAGTCCTACTGTCACGCGTTTCCTCGCTACTGTTGTCACTGACCCTACCTTTGAGTCCTTTGCTGCGTCTGCTCTAGTCGCTGAGCTTGTTGACTTTGCTGCCGCCTGTCGTCTAGACTACGCCGCTAGCCTTGTTGCTGAGTCTGAGTCTGTCTGTCCTCCGTCCGTCGGGGGTGAGTGTGCTCTTGGCACGGACGTCCTTGAGGACAGACAGGAGAAGTTTAGTGCTTTGCTGCTGCTTTACCTCATCTCGTGTCCATGCTGATTGCCCCTGAGGGAGACCCGGATGCACCAGACATCCCGACCCCACGCTCTTACGCAGAGGCGATGGAGGGTCCCTACTCCTCTCAGTGGCAGACAGCCATGGACGCAGAGTTGGCTTCCTGGAAGTCCACAGGCACCTACGTCGACGAGGTTCCCCCACCTGGGACGAACATCGTCAGTGGCATGTGGATTTTCAGAGTGAAGCGGCCACCGGGTTCTCCGCCTGTCTTCAAGGCGCGGTATGTTGCACGAGGCTTCACTCAGCGAGAGGGAGTTGACTTCTTCCAGACCTTCTCCCCGACTCCGAAGATGACCACTCTTCGGGTTCTGCTGCACGTCGCCGCTCAGCGTGACTACGAGCTCCACTCTCTTGACTTCAGCACTGCGTTCCTACAGGGCAGCCTGCACGAGGAGATCTGGCTGCGCCGCCCACCTGGCTTCACTGGGTCGTTCCCTCCTGGTACCCAGTGGAGCCTCCGGCGGCCAGTCTACGGTCTCCGCCAGGCACCCCGTGAGTGGCACGACACACTGAGGACTACTCTTGCTGCTCTTGGGTTTGCTCCTTCCACTGCTGACCCGTCGCTGTTTCTACGCACCGACACCACTCTGCCGCCGTTCTATGTTCTCGTGTACGTAGACGACCTGGTCTTTGCTACTGCTGACACTGAGGCACTCGCCCACGTGAAGTCGGAGCTGCAGAAGAGACACACGTGCACAGACCTGGGTGAACTGACAAGCTATCTTGGCTTGCGGATCACCCGGGACAGAGCACAGCGCACCATCACCTTGACTCAGTCACACATGGTGCAGCAGGTCCTTCAGCGCTTCCGCTTCACGTACTCCTCGCCTCAGCCCACTCCTCCGCCTACCGGTCACTCGCTCTCAGCTCTGCCTTCGGATGAGTCCGTAGAGCCGAGTGGCCCGTATCCAGAGCTTGTGGGCTGCCTCATGTACCTGATGACCTGCACTCGACCTGACCTTGCATACCCTCTTAGCATCCTAGCACGCTATGTCGCTCCTGGCCGTCACCGGAAGGAGCACATGGATGCCGCTAAGAGGGTGTTGCGCTACTTGTGCAGTACGTCGGGCATGGGGCTTGTGCTTGGAGGACGGAGAGACGTTGTCCTCACTGGGCACTCAGACGCTTCTTGGGCTGACGACCAGGCTATGCAGCGGTCGTCTCAGGGTTACACCTTCAGTCTTGGCTGTGGTTCAGTTTCTTGGCGTTCTACTCGCTCGTCTTCAGTTCTCAGCTCCAGTTGTGAGGCTGAGATCTACGCCACAGCCATGGCTGCACAGGAGTTACGCTGGCTCACCTACCTGCTGACCGACCTGGCCGAGCGGCCTCGTTCTCCTCCAGTGCTGTACGTCGACAACAAGGCCGCCCTTGCCTTGTGTCAGGAGCACAGACTGGAGCACAGAACGAAGCACATCGCTCTGCGCTACTTCCTTGCTCGGGAGCTGCAGCAGCGTGGTCAGCTTCGTCTTTCGTACGTGGCCACTCGGGCCAACACTGCTGATGTGTTCACCAAGGCGCTTCAGCCTTGTGATCATCAGCGTTTCTGTACTGTTCTAGGCCTTGTGCCTACTGTCCCTCACTTGCTCACTTCTTGACTCTGCTTGTACTGTGATCTCTATATATATACCTGCATGCTTACACTTGCTAGGTTGTGATCACTGTACCTCTTGCAAAATTATCAAACTGCATGTGAACTGGTCTTGTGACCACTTGCTTGTGCTCGGAATTTGTGTGGTATCCTTGAGATCCACCCTGAGCTTGTCTTGCTTTGCTTTGCTTTGACTGGTCTTGTGACCGCTTGCTCTCCCCCACTTAGCCTATGGGGGTGTGTCAAACATTATATATGTTGTATTTGTGTAGGCTACAGTTGGTTAGCCTTTAGGGGGTACATTACTCTAGGGTTAGGTACTTGTACTCTCATTCCTTTCTAGTCCAACCACTTCTTCTTTCTACCATACTATTGCATTAAGCTCGTATAGAGCAAGCGGCAGCTCGAGAGTCACTCGAAGGTCAACAGTCGCAGATAGTCAACGGTCGTGACTGTTGACTATCCAGTAACCGTAGTTCTTCCTAGAACAAACTCTTTATGAACTTATTCATAAAATACCTGTTACAAGTCTGCATCACTATGGCTCCTGAAGGGAAAGCTACTGCAGACTCTCCGGGCCCACCACCAGCAACGACTAATGCGCCATCAGCGGTGACCTCCGTCAGCGCCGCCATCGTTGAACAACTCGTTGCCCGCATCAACGCTCTTGAAAGCCATCAAGCAATGAGCATCGATGGCTCAAGCTACGCCATAGGAGTTGCTGGACTACCTCTTCCAGGAGAAGACCGTCGTGTCAACTCCGAGAGATCCTTCACGTTTGACAACCGTCAAGCTTCAGCTCCTGTGCACGACAGTCAACAACGCGCACAGACAGAAGCAATTGCAACCATGCAAACAAAAATTTGTTCTGACATCAAAGCTGAAGACCTCAACCCCATTCGACGGAAAGGATTTTTACACGTGGAGCTTCGAGTTTGAACTCCTCGCAACAACCGCGCAAATCTGGATGTACTACGACGGGAGCTTACCTTTTCCAACAGAAGGAACCCTCCAAGAGAATAACCAGTACTACCACAAGTCCCTCCTCGCGTATACTGCTCTTTTCCGAAATCTCTCCCCCGTCAAGCAGCTTGGCATCCGTTCCTACAAAACGGAGTGGGCTCCCGCGCAAGTGTCTTGGGAGCACCTGCGCAATTCATACATGGCAACAGATCCAGTTACCATGAGTCGCCTGCTCAGCCAACTGACATCGGTTAATATGAATCAAGGGGAGAAAGCGGGACCATATATCAATCGGTGCCGCAATTTGCGCGATCATATCAAGAAGTGTGACGGAACCGTCCCTGACGACATGTTCGTCGTCTGCATGGTCCTTTCCGGATTAGGACCAAATTGGTGGCAATGTCAGTCGTTGCTCCGCGCTCGAGCAACCATTTCCGAGTCCGCCCTCTGCGCCACACTCCTCTCCGAGCAGGAGATCGACCTGTACAATGAGAAGAACAGCAAGAGGGAGAAGTTAGTGTTCTTCGCTGGAGCAACTGAAGGGGAGTCGCAAGAGAAGAAAGGGTTCTTCTGCAAATGCTGCAAGAAACCAGGTCACTGAGAAGATTTGAACAAGAATGAATGAACTATGAAATGAAGTGAGTACAAATATGAAACCCTAATTGGTTGTACCCCCTATGGAATACCCCACTATAGCCTACACAACAGCATAAGCTATAATTTTCTGACACACCCCCATAGGCAAAGTGGGGGAGAACAAGGGGTCACAAGACCAGTCAAGCAAAGTAAAGCAAAGCAAGCTCAGGGTGGATCACAAAGTCACCACACAGTACGAGCACAGGGTCAAGGCCACACGGCCAGTTCACATGCAAGAGTACACACATATATATATAAAGCTAGACAAGCAAGAGCAGGTATATATATATGTGAGAGTACAGGCAAGGTCAAGAGGAGAGCAAGTGAGGCAAGACGGGCACAAGACCTAGCTGAGTGCAGAAGCGCTGATGATCACAAGGCGGAAGTGCCTTGGTGAAGACATCAGCAGTGTTGGCCTCAGAGGCCACGTACGCAAGCCGCAACTGACCACGTTGCTGTAGCTCACGAGCAAGGAAGTAGCGGAGAGCAATGTGCTTTGTTCTGTGCTCCAGTCGCTGCTCTCGACACAAGGCCAGCATGGCCTTGTTGTCTACGTACAGGACTGGAGGAGAACGAGGCGGCTCTCCAAGGTCGGTCAGCAGGTAGGTGAGCCAGCGAAGCTCCTGTGCAGCCATGGCCCCGGCGTAAATCTCAGCCTCACAACTCGAGCCAAGAACAGAAGACGAGCGAGTAGCCCGCCACGAAACAGAGCCGGAACCAAGGCTGAAGGTGTAACCCTGTGACGACCGCTGCGTAGCCTGGTCGTCAGCCCAAGAAGCGTCCGCGTGCCCAGTGAGGACCACTGGACTCCGCCCTCCAAGCACTAGCCCCATGCCCGACGTACTGCACAAGTAGCGCAACACCCTCTTCGCTGCAGCCATGTGCTCTGGTCTGTGTCTCCCAGGAGCAACATAGCGTGCAAGAATGCTAAGAGGGTATGCAAGGTCAGGTCGTGTGCAGGTCATCAGGTACATGAGGCAGCCAACAAGCTCTGGGTACGGGCCACTCGACTCTACGGACTCATCCGAAGGCAGAGCTGAGAGCGAGTGGCGAGTAGACAGAGGAGTGGCCTGAGGCGAGGAGTACGTGAAGCCGAAGCGCTGAAGGACCTGCTGCACCATGTGTGACTGAGTCAGGGTAATGGTGCGGCGTGCTCTGTCCCGGGTGATCTGCAAGCCAAGGTAGCTGCGCAGTTCACCCAGGTCTGTGCACATGTGTCTCTTCTGCAGCTCGGACTTCACGTAGGCGAGTCCAGCAGTGTCAGCTGTGGCAAAGACCAAGTCGTCGATGTACACGAGGATGTAGAACGGCGGCAGAGAGGTGTCGGTGCGTAGAAACAGCGACGGGTCGGCAGTAGAAGGAGCAAACCCAAGAGCCGCAAGTGTAGTCCTCAGTGTGTCGTGCCACTCACGTGGCGCCTGGCGGAGACCGTAGACTGGACGCCGGAGACTCCACTGGGTACCAGAAGGGAAAGACCCAGTGAAGCCAGGTGGGCGACGCAGCCAGATCTCCTCGTGCAGGCTGCCCTGCAAGAAAGCTGTGCTGAAGTCAAGAGAGTGCAGCTCGTAGTCACGGTGAGCAGCAACGTGCAGCAGTACCCGAAGAGTGGTCATCTTCGGGGTGGGGGAGAAGGTCTGAAAGTAGTCAACTCCCTGCCGCTGACTGAAGCCACGAGCGACGTAACGCGCCTTGAAGACAGGCGGAGAACCCGGCGGCCGCTTCACCCTGAAGATCCACATGCCACTGACGATGTTCGCCCCAGGAGGGGGGACAGCGTCAACGTAGGTGCCTGTGGACTTCCAGGAAGCCATCTCTGCATCCATAGCTGCCTGCCACTGAGAGGAGTAGGGACCCTCTATCGCCTCCGCGTAAGAGCGCGGAGTCGGGATGTCAAGTGCATCCGGGTCTCCCTCAGGGGTAAGCAGTACGGACACGAGATGAGGTGAGGCAGCTGCCAGACACTGGAACTCCTCCTGCCTGTCCTCAAGGACGTCCGTGCCAAGGGCACACTCACCCCCGACGGACGGAGGACAGACAGACTCAGACTCAGCGACAAGACTAGCAGCGTAGTCTAAGCGACAGCGAGCAGCAAAGTCGACGAGCTCAGTAACGAGAGCAGACGCAGCAGTAGACTCGAAAGAAGGGTCAGTGACAACAGTAGCAAGGAGACGCGTGACAGTAGGACTGGCAGCACAAAGAGAGTCCGACTCCGGGTCGGCAAGAGCAGGAAGAGAGGACTCAGGAGGAGAAGGCAAAGGGGCACGCAGAGGAGCAGTGGACGGACGCAGAGACATCCGGTGCGTGCCAGGGACAGGAGGAGGACGCTGACGCGAACCGCGACCACTAGTGCGAGCAGCACGGACAGGCGACGCAGGGCGAGACGCAGGCTCACGACGCTCAGCCAGACCTCCAGTAGGACCAGTGTAGGGAGAAGGAGCAGGCAAAGGGGAGGTAGGCTGCAACTGTAGCTGGGACGAGACAGGCTCTGGACACTCTAAGGGAGGAGGAGGACCAGTAGAAGGTGGAAGACCAAGAACCTGCTGCAGGAGTGGAACGAAGTACGGTCGAGGCCGCGCGGCGACGCTAGAAGCAGCAGGGACAGCACCAGAACCCTCAGCAGGAGCACCCGCTCCAGCAGCACCACCAGTAGCTCCAGAACCTCCAGCAGCACCAGGAGCACCCCCAGTAGGACTGCCAGCGGTAGTCTCAGCGCCAGCACCCTCAGCAGCACCAGCTCCAGTGCACCCAGGACGAGCACCTCCGGGACCCGCGACCGCAGCACCCTCAGCAGCCAAAGGACCTCCAGCACCAGCAGCACGCCTCCAGCGCCGGGCAAACCACTCACGCAGCTCCTGTGGAGAAAGTGGCTCCCGGCGAGACGAAGCACTCGGAGAACCTCCAGGCTCAGCACCCCAAGGCGTAGCACCCCTAGGCTCAGCACCCCCAGACGTAGCACCCCTAGGCTCAGCACCCCCAGGCTCAGCACCCCTAGGCTCAGCACCCCCAGGCTCAGCACCCCCAGGCTCAGCACCCCTAGGCTCAGCACCCCCAGGCTCAGCACCCCTAGGCTCAGTACCCCCAGACGTAGCACCCCCAGGCCCAGCACCCCTAGGCTCCGCACCCCCAGGTACAGCACCCCCAGCCTCAGCACCCTCAGCAGCACCAGAGTCACCAGTGACCTCGACAGGCTCGACTGCGTCTACCTGGGACACACCTGAAGGGGCAGGACCCTGAGGGGGGAGGGGGTCTACCTGGGGGGGACCTGGTACCAGGAAGAGTGGGGGTGGGGGGAGGGACGGAGTGCGGTAGGGGAAGAGGCGGTAGTAGGGGACCGACTCGTCAAACGTGACGTCCTGGGAGGACAGAATACGGCGAGAGGTGGGGTGGTAAAACTGCCACCCAGGCGCGTCAGGGGGGAACCCCAGGAAGACGCAAGGAGCAGCACGAGGGGATAGTTTGTCCGCAGACAGGTCGCGGACAAACGCCCGAGATCCCCAGACCCGGAACGCCGACGCATCGCCAACCTTCCCCGTCCACAGCAAGGCTGGGGAGGTCTCAGGCCTGGAGACCCTGGGGTGGAGGTTGATCTGATGCGCCGCGTACCTCACTGCAAACGGCCACAGAAAATGGGGGGCAGCCGCATGCATCATAGACGTACGAGCGACGTCCATGACCATGCCAATGCGGCGCTCAGCAATCCCATTTTGCTGCGGTGAGTCCGGAAGCGTGAAGGTCTGACGGATGCCCCGTGCACGACAGTAGGCACGCAGAAGGCCAGAGGAGAACTCTCCGCCTCTGTCCGAGTGCAGACGCAGAACAGGAAAGTCCGAGCCGAAGCTCTGCCTGAGCTGGAGACGAGCTGCGCGGATCCAGTCGATCAGCACCTCAGTGACATCACCCTTGCTGCGCAAGGGGAAGACTGTGGTGTAACGCGAGTATTCGTCAACAACGAGCAGGAAGTAGCGCTCGTGACCCTGTCCACGGACGCGGGCTGGGCCCCACACGTCCATGTGAAGTGTCTGCAACGGGGCCTCTGTCGGAGGAAACTGGGAGGAGTGAGGGGCAGCACGCAGGCGCCCCTCGACACAGGGGACACAGGCAGGGCCAGGGCCCTGAGGAAGGGGAGGGAGGGACCGGGGGAGACCGGACACAAGAAGACGGGAGGCCATACCTCTGAGCCGAAGCAGAGAGGGGTGGCCAAGGCGGTGGTGCCAGAGGAGAGTCTCGTGAGACAGGAGACGACACGAACAGGGGGCAGACTCAGGACCAGACCTGGACGCCGCAGCAAACACCTGACCCGACGGAACTACCCTACCAGACTCAGCAACTGGAGGAGACGCAGTGGTCAGAGTGTACAGGCTCGACCCCGGCTGACGGGTGAACGTATCCAGGTGTCGGCCTGTGCCAGCCTCTGTACAGTGGGTCACTCTCTGACGTGCAGGAGTGAACTGGTGGACCCCCGCATCCTGTAGGTCAGCACCACTCACCAGGTTCGTAGAGAACGAGGGGAGGTAGAGACCAGACAGGGTGCCAGAGGGAGCCGCCGGACACGGGAGGACTGTGGAGAAGCGAGACAGGACAGGACCCCCAGAGGGGTCAGCCAGAGACACTGCAACCGGTCGACTCAGCGGTGTGAGTGTGGTGCGGTCCCGAAAGAAGGAGCGAGACGCCCCAGAGTCAAGGGTGAAGGTGAGGGAGGCCGAAGCCGACGCAGTACCTGAGAGCGCAGACTCACCAGTACCTGAGGACGCAGACACACGAGCACCTAGAGCAGCAGCGTCGCAAGCACCTAGGGCAGCAGCCTCACCAGGACCTAGAGCAGCAGTCTCAATGCCCGGATCGGGCGGGAAACACCGGTAACAGTCACCCTCATCACTAATAGACACAGCATACATGGCAGAGAGAATAGCATCAAAGTCAAGATCATAGATGGCAACACCCGCCCTAGACAGCTCGCCCCAGCGAGGGATCTCGGAGGCCTCCGGGAACTGGTGACGCCACGCGTCCGTCAGGCGGCCAAAGCAGCGCTGGGTGGGGTGGGCACCCCCACACTGCTCACCCGCACGGTCGCCAGTGCGCAAAACGTAGGAGCACGGACCAAAACCCCCACCCCGCTGACGCGCAGTATACCACTCACGAAGCTGCTGAGGGGACAGGGTGTCACGACCACGCTGCTGCTGCTGGCGCGAGCCACCACCGGAGCCACTCCTCTGCGAAGACCCGCGACCAGCACCACCGCCACCCCCGCCGCCTCCGACGCCTCCGCCGCCTCCGCTACTGCCGCCGCCTCCGCCTCCGCCGCCGCCTCCACCTCCGCCACCTCCGCCACCTCCGCTCCCACCGCCACCGCCGCCGCCACCTCCACCTCCACTGCCGCCACCGACCCCTCCACCCCCACCTCCACTCCCACCGCCACCCCCACTCCCCCAACTGCCGCCACCTCCACCTCCACCGCCCCCGCTCGCTCCTCCAGCGCCCTTGCCCCCCTTGCCCTTGCCAGAGCGGCGTCTCCCGCTAGGGGCAGACGCCGCACCGACCGACTCAAGAACAAGGAGGTCGGCCGCAGCAGCAGAGGCAACAGAGGGCAGAAGGGGGGAGGGGGAACACCCCTCAAAGATGGGGGTGCGCGGGTCACCACGAGAGGCCCCTACAGCGACTATGCTCTTCTCGGCCGCTAGGAGGGACTTCTCGAGGAGGTCAACAGTGAGAGTGGTGGGACAGACAGAGAGAAAGTGGTCCCTGACTACGCGAAGGGAGTCAGGAAGGCGAGTGACTATGTAGTAAAGAGTGATGTACATGGGGGGGGGGGTTCCTGGCGCAGAAGTCAGGAGGGAGTGCAGCGCGGTAGCGAGTGTCACTAGTGCGGAGGTGCGTAATGAGGTCAGTGACTGTGGGAAAGGCAGCAAGATCAGGAAAGAGGTACGGTAGCATGAGACGGCTCAGTGCAGCAGTGGCAGGGGAGGAGTAGCGCGCAACTACAGCGTCGTACAAGGTCTGAGCACTCTTGTACTGACTAAAGTGCGCACGCTCGGAGGTAGGGAGGTGGCGACGCACAGCAAGACGTGCAGCAGCGTCGCGCGTGGCCCACTGGGAGCGAACAGTGGCGTCAGCATCAGCAGTAGGGGCAGTGGAGGTGCCAGAGGTGAGGTCAAAGAGAGAGAGGCCGTCTGCCCTATCGCACTGTAAGAACAGCTGCAGGTCATCTACCCAGACCTCAAAGTCAATGGCCCTACCCTCAGCGTCAAAGGCGAGAACACTAGGGGTAGCCATGACCCTAGACGACTAGCAGCGCAAACAGTAGGGTGAGGACAGTGCAGTGAAAAGGCGCTGTGCTCACCAGACTGGGCAGGTCGGGCGGCCCTGAAGGAGGGCGGCGCGGCAGCTCGGCGGCTCAGCTGCTGGGCGGCCCGGCGGCTCGGCGGCTCCGCTGCTGGGCGGCTCGGCTGCTGGGCGGCGCGGCCGCTGGGCGGCTCGGCTGCTGGGCGGCTCGGCTGCTGGGCAGCTCGGCTGCTGGGCGGCTCGGCGGCTCGGCTGCTGGGCGGCTCGGCTGTGCTGCTGCAGGGCGGCACGGCTGGGCAGCAGGTGACGGGGCCGCAGGTAAGGGCGGCGGGGCCGCTGGTAAGGGCGGCGTGGCCGCGGGTAGGGTGGCGGGGTCGCAGATAGGGTGGCGGGGCCGCAGCAGAGGGCGGCGGGGCCGCAGGTAAGGTGGCGGGGCCGCAGGTAAGGTGGCGGGGCCGCAGGTAAGGTGGCGGGGCCGCAGCAGAGGGCGGCGGGGCCGCAGGTAAGGGCGGGGCCGCAGGTAAGGTGGCGGGGCCGCAGGTAAGGTGGCGGGGCCGCGAGGAAGGGCGGCGGGGCCGCTAGGTAGGGCGGCGGGGCCGCGCGATGGGGCGGCGGGGCCGCGAGGAAGGGCGGCGGGGCCGCGCGATGGGGCGGCGGGGCCGCGCGATGGGGCGGCGGGGCCGCTAGGTAGGGCGGCGGGGCCGCTAGGTAGGGCGGCGGGGCCGCGCGATGGGGCGGCGGGGCCGCGATGGGGCGGCGGGGCCGCTAGGTAGGGCGGCGGGGCCGCGCAATGGGGCGGCGAGGCCGCGAGGTAGGGCGGCGGGGCCGCTAGGAGAGAGGCGGCGGGGCCGCTAGGTAGGGCGGCGGGGCCGCTAGGAGAGAGGCGGCGGGGCCGCGAAGACGGGTGGCGGGGCCGCAGTGCAGGGCCGCTAGGGCGGCTCGACGAAGTGAGGGCCCGGAGCGCGACTCGGGCTGAGCGCGCTTCGGGCAGGAAAAAAAAAAAAAAATCGCCCTAAGCACAGTTCCCAAGGGGGAACCTGCTCGATACCATGAGAAGATTTGAACAAGAATGAATGAACTATGAAATGAAGTGAGTACAAATATGAAACCCTAATTGGTTGTACCCCCTACGGAATACCCCACTATAGCCTACACAACAGCATAAGCTATAATGTTCTGACAGTCACACCATGGATCGATGCTATAAGCGCAAGGCTGCTAACGAAAGACGCAGCAGCAACCCACCTGGTCAACAACCCTCGGCGCCTTCCTCAACTCCAGCCGCGACGGCGACAATGTCGCCACCTTCTGTCGCAAGCACTTCGCAAACTCCTGCACGCATCTCATCCAAGGACAAGGGAAAAGGGTTAGTCTTGAGCTGCATGGCGCGTCGTAGAGGCATTCGCTACTACGACGGAACTCAATTCCTGCCAATCGCGCCAATCGCCCCAGTCACACCAAGCCCTTTCCAAACTCCAACCTTCATACTTGTCTCTCAATTCGATCCTGACGATACAACTCGTGAAGCCCACAATTACAACAGCACAGCGCGCCAATCTCCGGATGCCTAGTTACCACCGCTGAACCCCTCACAAGACACCATCCGCACCGGCCACGACAGCGACGACGACGTTATCGAAGTAACCAGTGCCCACGATTACGATCGCCTCACCTACGAAGAGACCAGCGAAACTGGTCACCGCATCCTTGGACTCGCAGTCGCAGTTCACCACACCTCACCCAAGGAACCCACTACTGTACGTCAGGCCCTATCCGGGCCCGACAGCAAAAAATGGAAGGCAGCCATGGCAGCAAAAGTAGCAGCACTGAAGCGCCGCGGGACTTGGAAGCTCGTTCCCGTATCATTTGCAAAGGGGAGAAAGATACTCAGCGGCAAATGGGTCTTCCAGATTAAAACGCTCGCGGACGGATCAATCGATAAATACAAGGCGAGATGGGTGGTGCGCGGCTTCAAGCAAACTCACCTGGTGGATTACGACCAGACCTTCACGCCCGTCGAACGGCACACCTCGGTCCGCATTCTCATCTGCATCGCAGCTGTCAAGCAGCGTCCGCTCCGACAGATCGACGTCGGAAGCGCGTTCCTATACGAAATCGTCGACGCCATTATTTTCGTCGAGCAGCCATACGCCTTCGAAGAAAGCGACGACGCCGTCTGCCTCCTACAGAATTCTCTCTACGGCATCAAGCAAGCGCCTCGCCTATGGCAGTAGTACCTGCACACCGTTCTCATCGAACTCGGCTTCGTCCAGCTACCGCACGACCAAGGCATGTACCGGAAGGAATCACGCAGAAAGTTCATCCTTCTCGTCACCTACGTCGACGACCTGCTCTACACCGGTGATGACACGGAACTGCTCGATCGCTTCGAAGCAGACATTAAGGAGAAGCTCGAAGTGACGATCAACCACAATGTCACGCAATTCCTGGGTCTCAACATAACCCAGTCCGCCACCTCCATCCACCTCTCCGCCGCTAAGTACGCGGAAACACTTGCGAAGAAATTCGCAATCGCCCCGATCAACCTCACCACCCCCTTTCGCACTCCTCCTCCTAACCACGAACCTGACTCCATACCGCTCTCCATCGAAGATCATCGGCTGTATCAGCAGCAGCTGGGGTGTCTCCTGTTTGCCGCTGTCATGTGCTGGCCGGATCTCTCCTACGTCGCAAGCCAGCTCGCACAGTATCTGCGTCGACGTCAGAGCGAGGGGATCGCTACGTCAGAGGCCTTAAGCCAGTAATCTCGCAAGAAATCCTACTTCAGGGGATCTCTAACTACAACAAAATCCTGGCACTCGCGTAGAAAGACACCATTTTATGCCGTCCGAGGCCGGGGTCCTTCTACGGACATCGTACTCGAGGGCCGACCGAACACGCCACTGTACACGCTGTATCAGCGAATGCAGCTGCCGCGCTGTTGAAAGGGCGCTGCTTCGCGTGCAACCGGCCGGGCAATCGTAAGAACGCGTGCGTGGAGGAGCTAAGTCGTCGAGGAGCAGAGCAGAGGAACGAGCCTGGGAGGCAGGGAAACGCTGACAGTCAGTAGAGTACGGGCCCATTAGGGACGAGACTCACTTCTCGCATGAGCTCACTGACCTTCACCTAGGGCTGGGCTGGGCTCCGATTCACGCAATCGATCGGGCTCGGCTGTATATGGAGGGTTTAGGGTAGGGTTTCCCAATACGGATTCACGGGAAATTCCGTATGGGTTTAGGGTTGAATATCCAAATCAACGGATGAGCAAGTCACAGCTTAGTTAAGACCGCACCGGCATGGAAGCTGCAACTGACATTCAGGGTTGCATGCCGTAGGGTTTGAGACCGGGGGTGCTGGAGCATGAGGCACTACTGGTGGTGGTGCTGGAGGTTCTAGTGCTTGGGGTGCTGCGCAGCGTGTGCAGCCCCGACCGTTCTTCTTGCCTCCGCCGGAGTCAACGCCGCTGCCACCACCTGGCTCGGCGCTTCACCAGGTTCTTAGTCTGCCGTCTTCTACTGGCTTTACTCCTTCCCTACTGTGTCCTCCGCTTGACCAGTCGCAGCCACAGTTACAGCCTACTACCTGCTCATTCTCCTAACACCAAGCAGAAAGACTCTCTAACAGAGCGTCGTGAGTCTGCGTCTTGTCCTGCCTTGCCGGTTCGTACTGTTCGTCATCCTCATCGTTTTCGTCATCCTCATAAGCCCGGCACACACACTATGGCACTTCGTTGATCTTTTGTTCCGCAGCGTGTTGCCAATCCGTCTCCTCCAGCGTCCTCACTTTCTGACGTTCCTGACTCTGAGTCTGACCTTGCTCGTGATGCCAGTCCTTCTCAAGCATATTCGTTTTGGGGCTGTCTGACTTGGTACACGTTTTTAGTATGATGGACTAGAGTTGGTAAAAAAAAAGGGTGAAATTTCAAAGTCTAAACAAAAAAAGTATGATCACTCAGAGTTTGCACCAGTGAGAAGAGTAGTCTGATTGTGTTTTCAGCGTGTGCTATTGGCCCTGGTTAATGCACTACTGTAATGTAGAGGCTCAATAAATCCATGCGACGTGCATTAGCTACTCTACTCACGCAAGTGGGTCCTTATCGCTATGAAATGCAGCATCTCCTAGGAGTACCACTACTGCATCTGCCACTTTCTTGCCATCGCCAGGTTGTGCTTCTGTGAGCCGTGTCAAGATTAGGAATGAGGAATGATGGTTGCATTAGGTCAAACGGGGGTACAAGTACAAAATTGAGAGAAGTGTTGTACCCCCTAAGGCTAAACCCACTACAGCCTAGTACATTGTAAACAGATAATGTTTGACACACCCCCATAGGCGAAGAGGGGGATAGCCAGAGCAAGCAATGGTCACAAGACCAGTCAAGAGAAGAAGCAAAGCAAAGCAAAGCTCGGGGTGGATCTCAAGATCACCACGCATTCCGAGCACAAGCAAGTGGCCACAAGGCCAGTTCACATGCAGAGTTTATAATAGCAAGAGTAGTACACTGATCACAACCTAGCAAGTGTAAGCATGCAGATATACTCATATATATCAGTGTACAACAATGGCAAGGCAAGATCAAGAGACAAGCAGGTGAGGCAAAGTGGGCACAAGCCCAAGAGCAGTTCAGAAACACTGATGATCACCAGACCCAAGGGCCTTGGTGAAGACATCAGCAGTGTTGGCCTGTGTGGCCACATAAGCAAGACGAAGCTGACCACGCTGCTGCAGTTCTCGCGTGAGGAAGTAACGAGGAGCAATGTGCTTCGTTCTGTGCTCCAGTCTCTGGTCCTGACACAAGGCAATCATGGCCTTGTTGTCGACGTACAGATTTAGAGGAGAACGAGGCCGCTCACCCAAGTCGGTCAGCAGGTAGGTCAGCCAGCGGAGCTCCTGTGCAGCCATAGAACAACTGAACCCTGTCCGATGAAGCACAAGCCCCATGCCCGATGTACTTCACAAGTAACACAATACCCTCTTAGCAGCTTCCCAGTGCACCTTTCGGTGTCTACCGGGAGCCACGTAGCGAGCCAGAGGCTGAGAGGGTACGCGAGGTCAGGTCGTGTGCACGTCATCAGGTACATGAGGGAACCCACAAGCTCTGGATATGGACTAGTCGGCTCTACGGACTCGTCCGAAGGTGGAGCTGAGAGCGAGTGGCCTGTAGGCAGAGGAGTGGGCTGTGGCGAGGACCACGAGAAGTCGAAGCGTTGAAGGACCTGCTGCACCATGTGTGACTGAGTCAGGGTGATGGTGCGCCTTGCTCTGTCTCGGGTGATCTGCAAGCCAAGATAGCTCCGCAGCTCACCCAGGTCAGTGCAGGTGTGTCTCTCCTGCAGCTCTGCCTTCACTAGTGTCAGTGCCTCAGTGTCAGCAGTTGCAAAAACCAAGTCGTCGACGTACACAAAAACGTAGAACGGCAGCAGAGAAGTGTCTGTGCGCAGAAACAGCGTTGGAGACGCAGCAACTAAGGCGGACGCATCAGCAGACTCAAAGGAAGGGTCAGTCACAACCGTGGCAGGGAGACGAGTGACAGTCGGACTGGCAGTACGGACAAGGTCAGACTCAGGGTCAGGAACGTGCGGAAGAGAAGACGCGGGAGGCGACGGCAGTACAACACACTGTGGAACAGAGGAAGGACGAAGTGCCATACGATGAGTGCCTGGCACAGCGGGAGCACGACGGGCAACACGACGAGCACGAACAGGTGTGGAAGCACGAGAACCAGGCTTTCTAGTCTCTGTCTGGGAGACTGTCACGTCATTGTACGGAGCAGGAGCAGGCAGTGGGGAGTCAGGCAGTAACTGTGGCGGAGATTGGTCAGTCGGTGGGAACAGTAACGGATGAGTAGTACCAGCAACCGGGAACTCAGTAGCAGCAGGTGGGAGACTGAGAAGGTGACTAAGCGCAGACGGCTGCGGCTGAGTAGTCACACCCCCAGACTCTCGAGCTCCAGCAGGAACAGCACCCCCAGAACCAGTACCACCAGCTCCACCACCGGGGCTGCACTGTACATAAATGTACTGTACGGTTACACGAACTGGGCTGTGCGTGCGAATGCGGGGAAGGGTGTATGGTGTGCATGTTTCTTTCGTGTGCTTGGACTGTTCCACCTTGGCAGGGCGAGGGCTGCTAACGCGTACGAGAGCAGCAAAACCTACAGTTGGCGAACAATGCAGGAGAGCATGCGGGCTAAGTTCAGGGTACATGGCATACGTGGGTGTTTAGTTGGACTCTCATACCTTCATTAGAGCTGTCTCGTACACGCTGTGCTGTTCCAACAACGAAGGGAGTACCAATAGTGCATTTCGCAGTACTGTGCTCTGGAGGATTGCAGTGTCATACTGCCGATGATTAGATGCTCGGAAGGGGCGCTTGCATGTGGCGGTGTGTGCGTGTTTAAACAGGCTTGTACAAAACTCTCTTGGCAGGCCACCTTGGCGGATGGCATCCGGAAAATGAAGCAGAAGGTGCACCTCGACAAGCTTCCAACCATTTCCACCATGAGGAAGGTTGCTGTTGAGCAGTCGCACAAGCCTAATAACAAATACCACATAAAAAGCTCATATAATAACAGTACAACAAAGCAAACAATCATTACAGTACTAAAAAAACTCGCACACTATGGGCTGAATACAAGTATACATAACACATGTTTCTGTCTTACTCTTGTGTATCGACCACGTATTGCTCCAGCATTTTCTCGGAGTACGACGTCGCTCGGAAGTACTTGTCGAACCAGTTGACAAAGTAGCGGAGGATGTACAGTGTTGCGGTTCCTATCAAGTTCTCCATGATAAACACCACAACCTGCCATGGAGAATGTATTTTAAAATAAAAGGATTGAAAGCAATGCAAAGTGGATAGAAATGGTAGTTCAAGATGTATACGACATCATACGTCTGCATATAAACAAAGATGAAGTGAACGCGAGAGCATAGCATGGGGTTAGACAGCCTGCAGATAAATCAGCATTCGTATATGGAACCAATTATGTCCATGTACTCGCAACATGGCCGCATGATCTGCCGCAGAGAAATTTGGCCCTAAACTGAAATACCTCCCAGGTGGTGGGAGCTTGATTCCAGCTGCACGAGCCTCTCTGTAGAGGTCACGGTGTCTCCTGCATGTAAATCAACTAAGAGGGACACTATTAGGGTTGAGAATAGACTCGATGCATTACGACACATCATACCAGTCCAACATGTATAACATAACTCACTCATTCATTGTCTTCACATGCTTGTTACGAAAAACAAGAGCTTCCAGGATGTACACCCACAGTCCAATCAAGATGACATGTAGGACATCGGGTGAGATGACCTTGAATGGATTCCCTGTCAAACTTATGTTATAGCCTGTTTAGGCTGTAGTGGGTTAGACAATAGGGGGTACTACATTTCTAGGTTTCCCTATTTGTACCCAACTCATTTCTAGTCAATTCATTCCTCGTATTATTCTCACATGGTATAGAGCGGGTTCCCTAGTGGGACCGTTTTTTTTTCCCAAGGGCCGACCACTACGATTTTTCTCCCTTACCTGCCCGAAGCGCGCTTCGCGCCTGCCCTTAAGCGCCCCGTCGCGCCCTCTCACGGCCCTTCGCGGCCCCTTTGCGCCCTTCGCGGCCCCTCTAACGGCCCTTCGCGGCCCCTTCGCGGCCCTTTGCGGCCCCTTCGCGGCCCTTCGCGGCCCCTTCGCGGCCCTTCGCGGCCTCTCTCGCGGCCCTTCGCGGCCCCTTCGCGGTCCTTCGCGGCCCCCTCGCCGCCCTTCGCGGCCCCTTCGTGGCCCTTCGCGCCCCCCCCCCCCCCCTCACAGCTCCTTGCGGCCCCTTCTCGGCCTTCGCAGCCCTTTGCGGCTCTTCGCCGCCCCTGCAGCAGCTGCCGTCGCCGGCTCCCCGCGTCGACCCGCCGCTGAGGCCCCGCCCTGCCGAACCGCGCCGGTTGCGGCCTCCACCTGCAGCAGCCACCGAGGAGCCCTGCAGCAGCTGCCGTCCCTGCCGCCGCCGCCGAGCCTTCCTCCGCCGGTTTTGCGAGCCGCCGCCGCCGCCGCCGTCACTACTGCCCCGGCCCTGCCCTGCAGCCGAGCCGAGGCCCTGCCCTGCCGCCCCGTCGCGGCCACCCTACCCACCCGCCCCTGGTAAGCGCACCGCCGAGCCGCACCGCCCTGCCGAGCCGCGCCGCCCTGCCGAGCCGCGCCCTTTAGCCGAGTCGCGCTGCTGCTACTGCTGCTAGGCTACTGCTGCTGCTGTCATGGCTAGTCCCAATGTGCTTACCTTCGATGCTGAGGGGCAAGCTGTTGACTTTGAGGTCTGGATCGATGATCTGCAGCTTTTCCTGCAGTGTGATAGCAAGGACGGTATCTCACTGTTTGATCTCACCTCTGGCGCCTCTGCTGCACCTGCTGCTGATGCTGCCAGTACTGTTCGCTCACAGTGGATCACGCGCGATGCTGCTGCCCGTCTTGCTGTCCGTAGTCACCTGCCTTCTGCTGAGCGCGCACACTTTAGCCAGTACAAGACTGCTTGCACTCTGTACACTGCTGTTGTTGCGCGCTACTCCTCCCCTGCCACTGCTGCCCTTAGCCGCCTCATGCTGCCGTACCTTTTCCCTGACCTAGCCGCTTTTGCCACAGTCGCTGACCTCATTACGCACCTTCGCACTAGTGACACCCGCTACCGCGCTGCGCTTCCTACCGAGTTCTGCGCCAAGAACCCCCCCCCTATGTACATCACTCTCTACTACCTCGTTACCCGGCTCCCTGACTCCCTTTGCTCGGTCAGGGACCACTTCCTCTCTCTTTGCCCCACCACGCTCACCGTCGACCTCCTCGAGGAGCGCCTCCTTGCAGCTGAGAAGAGTATAGTCGCTGTAGGAGCCTCTCGTGGTGACCCCCGTGCCCCTTTCTTTGAGGGGTGCTCCCCCGTCCCTCTTTTGCCCTCTGTTGCCTCTGCTGCTGCTGTCGACCTCGTTGGCACCGAGTCGGTCGGCACTGCGTCCGCTCCTAGTGGCAGGCGCCGCAACAGCAAGGGCAAGTGGGGCAAGGGGGGTGGAGGGGGCGGCGGGGGCGGCGGTAGTGGCGGTGGAGGAGGAGGAGGGGGTGGGGGTGGAGGTGGGAGTGGTGGCGGGACTGGGGGCTTAGGTGTCGGCGGTGGAGGTGGAGGCGGCGGAGGCAGCGGGAGTGGGGGTGGAGGTGGTGGCGGCGGCGGAGGAGGTGGGAGTGGCGGGGGTGGTGGTGGGCAGCAGGGAGGCTCTAGCGGTGGCCAGCGCCAGCAGCAGCAGCGCTCCTGTGAGACCCCGTCGCCTCAGCAACTTCGTGAGTGGTACGCTGGGCGTGGGAGGTCTGGGGGTGCTGGTCCCTGCACCTACGTTCTTCGCACCGGCGACCGCAGTGGAGAGACGTGCGGAGGCCCGCACACCACACCACGCTGCCTCGGCCGCCTGACTGACGCCTGGCGCACTCAGTTGCCTGGCTCCTCGGAGATCCCTCGCTGGGATATTCTGCTTAAGTCGGGGGTTGTTATCTTTGATCTTGATTATGATGCTATCCTTGCTGCTATTTATGCTGTGTCTATTAGTGATGAGGGTGACTGTTACCTGTGTGTTCCGCCCGACCTGGGCATTGAGGCTGCTGCTCTAGGTGCTAGTGAGTCTGCTGCTCCAGGTGCTGGTGAGGCTGCTCTCTCAGGTACCGCGTCGGCTCAGGTCTTGCACACTTTTACCCTTGACTCGGGTGCTTCCCGCTCCTTCTTTCGCGACTGCACCACCCTCTCGCCGCTCAGTCGGCCGGTGGCAGTCTCTCTGGCTGACCCCTTTGGGGGACCAGTTGTGGCCCGTTCCTCCACTGTCCTCCCGTGTCCTGCTGTTCCGTCCGGCTCGCTGTCTGGTCTTCACCTCCCCTCGTTCTCTACGAACTTGGTGGCGGGTGTTGATCTTCAGGATGGGGGTGTTCACCAGTTCACCCCTGCCCACCAGCGTGTGACGCACTGCACGTGTGCTCGGACGGGTCGTCACCTGGCCACGTTCACCCGTAGGCCAGGGTCCAGCCTGTACACCCTTACCACTGAGTCTCCTCCTCGTCAGGTAGCCGCGTCGGGTCAAGTGTTTGCTGCAGCGTCCCGGTCTGGCCCTGAGTCTGCCCCCTGCTCGTGTCGCCTCCTGGCCCACGAGACTCTTCTTTGGCACCACCGCCTTGGTCACCCCTCCCTGCCTCGTCTTCGAGGCATGGCCTCCCGTGTCCTGGTCTCGGGTCTTCCTGAGTCCCTCCCTCCCCTTCCTCCGGGGCCTGCCCCTACCTGCGTTCCCTGCGTCGAGGGCCGGCAGCGCGCCGCTCCTCACTCCTCCGAGTTTCCTCCGACAGAGGCCCCACTGCGGACTCTTCACATGGACGTGTGGGGCCCAGCCCGCGTCCGTGGACAGGGTCACGAGCGTTACTTCCTGCTGGTCGTTGACGACTACTTGCGTTACACCACGGTCTTCCCCTTGCGCCGCAAGGGTGAGGTCACTGAGGTGTTGATCGACTGGATCCGCGCTGCTCATCTCCAGCTCAGGAAGAGCTTCGGCTCGGACTTTCCTGTTGTGCGTCTGCACTCAGACAGAGGTGGTGAGTTTTCCTCTGACCTTCTGCGGGCCTTCTGTCGGGCGGAGGGCATCCGCCAGACGTTCACGCTTCCGGCCTCTCCACAGCAAAATGGGATTGCTGAGCGCCGCATTGGCATGGTCATGGATGTCGCTCGTACGTCCATGATCCATGCGGCTGCTCCCCACTTTCTGTGGCCGTTCGCGGTTCAGTACGCGGCGCATCAGATCAACCTCCAGCCCCGGGTCTCCATGCCGGAGACCACCCCCACTCTGCGGTGGACGGGGAAGGTTGGCGATGTGTCTGTGTTCCGTGTCTGGGGATCTCGAGCTTTCGTCCGCGACTTGTCTGCGGACAAGCTGTCCTCTCGTGCCATTCCCTGCGCCTTCCTTGGCTTCCCCCCTGACGCGCCTGGTTGGCAGTTCTACCACCCCACCTCGCGCCGTGTTCTGTCCTCTCAGGACGTCACGTTTGACGAGTCGGTTCCCTACTACCGTCTCTTCCCCTACCGCACTGCCCCCCCCCCCCCCGCCGCTCTTCCTCGCGCCAGTTACTCCTCCTGTAGACCCCCTCCCCCCTCAGGGTCCTGCCCCCTCAGGTGTGTCTCAGGTAGACGCAGTCGAGCCTGTTGAGGTAGCTGTTGACTCAGGTGCTGCTGGGGGTGCTGAGCCTGAAGGTGCCGGGGCTGGGGGTGCCGAGTCTGGGGGTTCTGAGCCTGGGGGTGCTGAGCCTGGGGGTGCTGAGCCTGGGGGTGCTGAGCCTGGGGGTGCTGAGCCTGGGGTTGCTGAGTCTGGGGGTGCTGAGACTGGAGGTCCTCCGAGTGTCCCGTTGCGGCGAGAGCCCCTCTCTCCACGGCAGCTTCGTGAGTGGTACGCTCGGCGCTGTAGCCGTGCTGCTGGAGCTGGGGGGCCTACTGCTGGAGGTGCTGCTGGTGCTGCTGGAGGTGCTGCTGGTGCTAGTGCTGCTGGAGGTGCTGCTGGTGCTGGTGCTGCTGGAGGTGCTGCTGGTGCTGGAGCTGCTGGAGCCGCTGGTCCTGGAGGTGCTCGTACTGGTGCTGCTGAGGGAGTTGGAGCTGGAGGTGCTGGTGCTACTGGAGGTACTGCTGGTGCTGGTGCTGCTGGAGGTGCTGCTGGTGCTGGAGCTGTTGGAGCCGCTGGTCCTGGAGGTGCTCGTACTGGTGCTGCTGAGGGAGTTGGAGCTGGAGGTTCTGGAGCTGCTGGTGGTGCTGCGGGAGTTGTAGCTGGAGACCCTGGAGCTGAGGGTGATAGTGCTGTCTCTGCTGGTTCAGGAGGCGCTGCGCGGCCGCGGCCGTACTACGTTCCGCTTCTTCAGCAGGTTCTTGGCCTCCCGCCTTCTACTAGTCCTACTCCTCCCCTGCTGAGTCCACCGCATGTCCAGTCGCAGTCACAGTTACAGCCAGCCTCTCCACTGCCTAGTCCTTCTTCTTACGCTGGGCCGACTAGAGGTCTTAAGGAGCGTCGTGAGCCTGAGTCTCGTCCTGCGTCGCCTGAGTCTCGTCCTGCGTCGCCTGAGTCTCGTCCAGAGTCGCCTGTCCGCGCTGTCCGCACTGGTCGTCGTGTTCCACGTGAGCGTCCTCCTCCTGTCCCTGGCACTCACTATATGGTTCTGCGTCCTTCCACTGCCCCACAGCGTGTCCCTCTGCCGTCTCCTCCTGCGTCCTCTCTTCCTGACGTTGCTGACCCGCCGTCAGACCTTGCTCGTGCTGCCAGTCCTACTGTCACGCGTCTTCTTGCTACTCTTGTCACTGACCCTTCCTTTGAGTCCACTGCTGCGTCTGCTCTAGTTGCTGAGCTTGTTGACTTTGCTGCCGCCTGACGTCTAGACTACGCCGCTAGCCTTGTTGCTGAGTCTGAGTCTGTCTGTCCTCCGTCCGTCGGGGGTGAGTGTGCTCTTGGCACGGACGTCCTTGAGGACAGACAGGAGGAGTTTGAGTGCTTTGCCGCTGCTTTACCTCATCTCGTGTCCATGCTGATTGCCCCTGAGGGAGACCCGGATGCACCAGACATCCCGATCCCGCGCTCTTACGCAGAGGCGATAGAGGGTCCCTACTCCTCTCAGTGGCAGTCAGCCATGGACGCAGAGATGGCTTCCTGGAAGTCCACAGGCACCTACGTCGACGAGGTTCCCCCACCTGGGGCGAACATCGTCAGTGGCATGTGGATTTTCAGGGTGAAGCGGCCGCCGGGTTCTCCGCGTGTCTTCAAGGCGCGTTACGTTGCACGAGGCTTCAGTCAGCGTGAGGGAGTTGACTTCTTCCAGACCTTCTCCCCTACCCCGAAGATGACCACTCTTCGGGTTCTGCTGCACGTCGCCGCTCAGCGTAACTACGAGCTCCACTCTCTTGACTTCAGCACCGCTTTCCTACAGGGCAGCCTGCACGAGGAGATCTGGCTGCGCCGCCCACCTGGCTTCACTGGGTCGTTCCCTCCTGGTACCCAGTGGGGCCTCCGGCGGCCAGTCTACGGTCTCCGCCAGGCACCCCGTGAGTGGCACGACACACTGAGGACTACTCTTGCTGCTCTTGGGTTTGCTCCTTCTACTGCTGACCCGTCGCTGTTTCTACGCACCGACACCACTCTGCCGCCGTTCTACGTTCTCGTGTACGTAGACGACCTGGTCTTTGCTACTGCTGACACTGAGGCACTCGCCCACGTGAAGTCGGAGCTGCAGAAGAGACACACGTGCACAGACCTGGGTGATCTGACAAGCTATCTTGGCTTGCGGATCACCCGGGACAGAGCACGGCGCACCATTACCTTGACTCAGTCACACATGGTGCAGCAGGTCCTTCAGCGCTTCCGCTTCACGTACTCCTCGCCACAGTCCACTCCTCTGCCTACCGGTCACTCGCTCTCAGCTCCACCTTCAGACGAGTCCGTAGAGCCGAGTGGTCCGTATCCAGAGCTTGTGGGCTACCTCATGTACCTGATGACTTGCACTTGACCTGACCTAGCCTACCCTCTTAGCATTCTAGCACGCTATGTCGCTCCTGGCCGTCACCGGAAGGAGCACATGGATGCTGCTAAGAGGGTGTTGCGCTACTTGTGCAGTACGTCGGGCATGGGGCTCGTGCTTGGAGGGCAAGGCGACGTTGTCCTCACTGGTCACGCAGACGCTTCTTGGGCTGACGACTTGACTACGCAGCGGTCGTCACAGGGTTACACCTTCAGCCTTGGCTCCGGCTCTGTTTCCTGGCGGTCTACCCGCTCGTCTTCTGTTCTCAGCTCCAGTTGTGAGGCTGAGATCTACGCCACAGCCATGGCTGCACAGGAGTTACGCTGGCTCACCTACCTGCTGACCGACCTTGGAGAGCTGCCTCGTTCTCCTCCAGTGCTGTACGTCGACAACAAGGCCATGATTGCCTTGTGTCAGGAGCACAGACTGGAGCACAGAACGAAGCACATCGCTCTGCGCTACTTCCTTGCACGAGAGTTGCAGCAGCGTGGTCAGCTTCGTCTTGCTTACGTGGCCACTCGGGCCAACACTGCTGATGTGTTCACCAAGGCGCTTCAGCCTTGTGATCATCAGCGTTTCTGTACTGTTCTAGGCCTTGTGCCTACTGTGCCTCACTTGCTTACCTCTTGACTCTGCTTGTACTGTGATCTCTATACATATACCTGCATGCTTACACTTGCTAGGTTGTGATCACTGTACCTCTTGTTCTATTATCAGACTGCATGTGAACTGGTCGTGTGACCGCTTGCTTGTGCTCGGAATTTGTGTGGTATCCTTGAGATCCACCCTGAGCTTGCTTTGCTTTTCTTGACTGGTCTTGTGACCTCTTGTTCTCCCCCACTTTGCCTATGGGGGTGTGTCAAACTTATGTTATAGATTGTTTAGGCTGTAGTGGGTTAGACAATAGGGGGTACTACATTTCTAGGTTTCCCTATTTGTACCCAACTCATTTCTAGTCAATTCATTCCTCGTATTATTCTCACATTCCCCCAATTGGTTTTTGCATCACTTTGTTGGCCAAAATGCCACAAGAAACTCTGCAGGGTTGTAAACATCACAAAGAAGAATATAAATGAGTATCAACATCAATATATGCACATTCTAGATGACATTAGACCTCATACAATGAGGGAGAAGAAAACGTTGCAATTAAGGCCTCTAGTCAAATTTTAACAATACGTCCGTCATCACAGTGGAATACTCCTTTGCAAGCTTGGGGTCCTTAGCATATTCTTCCTGTCACTCGTCCGTCCGATAGTCGATGACGCCAGGTTCCATGGTATCTAGCTTAGCTTTCTCCATGTAGAAGATCGAACAGGGTCTTGCGGAGTTGTGTTGCATCGTGCAGGTGACTTTGCACGTCTCTGGATAATCTGCAACGTACTGAAACAGGTTTGGCCACACTTTCTCATTGGGATAAGTTAGTGGCAAAGACCTGCAACATAAAAACAAAGAGCTTTTGAGAATCTGACCATAAACATGCAACAAGCATGATGAAGATGTTCGACATACGTCTTGCAGAGCCCACTGAGGGCCTTGAACACCACTTCACAAGACTTCTGAAACAACTCCACCTTCTGCCACGCCTCCATTTCCGGGTCTGGTTGCGGAAGCAGGGCGACGAGAGCACGGCCATGCTCCTTCCACCGGGTCTCCACAGGTAGGTTGGCAAAGGTAAGATAAACTGGCCAAGCTCGGCATCGCTCGTATTTACTGAGTGTAGTCTCGCCACTCGACAGAATGAGTGGGCAAACACACTCAAACTCGCTCTTCCCTTGCTGGATTGGCAAGCAAAACATGGATAGAGATATAGGATAGATAAATAAGCAATAAAAAGGAGTCAGCGCTACACTTTGTGTAACACATAGTAGATAGGCAAGCCTTGAAAACACTGGTCACAAATATACCTCAGCACCCAGCCAGAAATTGCCCGTTTCAGCCCCTTCGTACACCCGATCCCGATTGACTGTCTTGACATGCGGCTTGTGGACAAACCCTGGTGCATTCTGCTTGTCCCCCCACATTCGTTCCAAGGCCTGAAACAAACATCATTTGTATCAACAACAAAAGATGAGACACTGAAACTACACATTGCAGCAGAGCAGACTATATAACTGCAGCATTACCTGCTTGATGTCAACACTCTTCACAAAGAAAGTGCTGGGCCAACCACGTACAGAAATCCGATGTGTCTGAAATTGCAGCTTGTCTATACCTAGATACTGCAATCCGTAAGCATCTACAGCTCCCTGCGTGGACCATCCTATCAGCTCTGAAGGGTCGAGATCTGGATATTTTACGAGTCTAAAGAAATAACTAGTGTCAGGTGAGCACATACCAGTGCCCTTATTACAAGATTTGAGAAATCTAAACGTCTCTAATCGCGTGTAAAACTTCCTAGGCGCCTCCTCCTCACCAAACTCAAACTCTGCCGACTTTGCTGCTGTGTACCGCCTAGACTACCTTGCGAGTCTTGTTTCTGACCCTGTCCCTGCCTGTCCTCCGTCCATCGGGGGTGAGACTGCCCTTGGCTGTACTGCCCTTGGCTGTGACGTTCTTGAGGACAGACAGGAGGAGCTGGAGTGCCTTGCGGCCGCTGCACCCCATATCGCGACCATGCTGCTTGCCCCTGAGGGAGACCCGGATGCACTTGACATCCCCACCCCGCGCTCTTACAGAGAGGCGATCTCGGGTGAGTACTCCTCTCAGTGGCAGACAGCCATGGACGCAGAGATGGCTTCCTGGAAGTCCACAGGCACCTACGTCGACGAGGTTCCCCCACCTGGGGCGAACATCGTCAGTGGCATGTGGATTTTCAGGGTGAAGCGGCCGCCGGGTTCTCCGCCTGCCTTCAAGGCACGTTACGTTGCTCGAGGCTTCAGTCAGCGTGAGGGGGTCGACTTCTTTCAGACTTACACGTTGCAGCTCAGCGTGACTACGAGCTGCACTCCCTCGGCTTCACCACAGCTTTCTTGCAGGGTAGCCTTCACGAGGCCATCTGGTTGCGCCGTCCAGAGGGCTTCACTGGGTCGTTTCCTGGGGGTACCCAGTGGAGCCTACGGCGACCAGTGTACGGCCTGCGTCAGGCGCCCCGCGAGTGGCACGACACACTGAGGACGACACTTGCGGCTCTTGGGTTTGGTCCTTCGACTGCTGACCCGTCGCTGTTTCTACGCACCGACACTACTCTGCCGCCGTTCTACATCCTCGTGTACGTCGACGACTTGGTTTTTGCTACTGCTGACACTGAGCCACTGGCCCTAGTGAAGGCGGAGCTGCAGGAGAGACACACCTGCACTGACCTGGGTGAACTGCGGAGCTATCTTGGCTTGCATATCACCCGGGACAGAGCACGGCGCACCATCACTCTGACGCAGTCACACATGGTGCACCAGGTCCTTCAGCGCTTCGGCTTCCATTTCTCCTCGCCACAGCCCACTCCTCTGTCTACCGGCCACTCGCTCTCAGCTCCACCTTCGGACGAGTCCGTAGAGCCGAGTGGTCCGTACCCAGAGCTTGTGGGTTGCCTCATGTACATGATGACGTGCACACGACCTGACCTCGCGTACCCTCTCAGCCTTCTGGCTCGCTACGTGGCTCACGGTAGACACCGAAAGGTGCACTGGGATGCTGCAAAGAGGGTACTGCGTTACTTGTGCAGCACATTGGGCATGGGGCTCGTGTTTGGAGGACGGGGTTCAGTGGTACTCACAGGACACTCTGACGCTTCTTGGGCCGACGACCAGGCGACTCAGCGTTCGTCACAGGGTTACTCCTTCAGTCTTGGCTCTGGTTCTGTCTCGTGGAGGTCCACTCGTTCTTCGTCTGTGCTTGGCTCTAGCTGCGAGGCCAAGATCTACGCTGGGGCCATGGCTGCACAGGAGCTACGCTGGCTGACCTACCTGCTGACCGACTTGGGGGAGCGGCCTCGTTCTCCTCCAGTTCTGTACGTCGACAACAAGGCAATGCTTGCCTTGTGTCGCGAGCAGAGACTGGAGCACAGAACGAAGCGCATTGCTCTTCGCTACTTCCTTGCGCGTGAGCTGCAGCAGCGTGGTCAGTTGCGCCTTGCTTACGTGGCCTCTCGGGCCAACACTGCTGATGTCTTCACCAAGGCCCTTGGGTCTGGTGATCATCAGCGTTTCTGCACTGCTCTTGGGCTTGTGCCCACTCTGCCTCACCTGCTGGTTGCTTGACTTGCTCTTGTTGTACACTGATATATATATTTATACCTGCATGTTTACTCTTGCTAGGTTGTGATCAGTGTACTGCCTTGCTATTATAACTCTGCATGTGAACTGGCCTTGTGGTCGCTTGCTTGTGCTCAGATTGTGTGGTGTCCTTGAGATCCACCCTGAGCTTTGCTTTGCTTTGTTCTCCTGCTTGGCTGGTCTTGTGACCGTCTGTTGTGTTTGCTATCTCCCACTTAGCCTATGGGGGTGTGTCAAACTGCATGTTTGTGTTATCTCTAGGCTATAGTGGGTTAGCCTACAAGGGGTACAACACTCTAGGGTTAGGACTACTTGTACTGCCCTTCCTTAACAATACGATCATTCCTGCCTGCTTATTCTAACATCCCCACCCCACCCACGTGTACGGCAGCCTTCTCCTGCACCGGAACAGCACCGACGCCAAGGACGGAATCAACTTTTGAGGCGCCTCAATACTCCTCACCCTCCCAATACTCCCCACACTACTGTGTATCATACCTCCAGCCTGTACCTCCACTCGAACATCACCGATGCCAAGGACGGAATCGTCGCAGCGCTCGAGGCGAAGAAGGGCAGCGGCGCCGAGAAGGGCTGACTGTCCATTGGCTGGTCGGCTGGCAAACCCGGCGGCCGCATGATGTTTCCCTCCGACGTCGTGGTCGGGAACCATGCGGTGCCACCTGTCGGTGGATCGCCGGCCGTCAAGCCGACAGACGTGCTGGCCTACTCGATGACCAAGGACAACATGGCCGCGATAAGAAGGACAACTGCTGTGATTCTCTCGGATACATCCGTGGTCTCTGTTGTTCTCTGTAAGATTTTCCAGTTTTGTATCGGAAACTTATCGGCGGCGTTCCCATCCTGCTCGTACCGGTACTTTTCTTTTCTGTGCGCGTCGTGTCGGTACATTTCAGGTTCACTCGCAAGGGCGCGGGCGGCGTGGCATCTCAGGCTGTCTCTTACGAGTCGGGTGTCACCACCAACATGATCTGGGCCTTCTCGACTACCCCCGCATTCAAAACCCACACCAAAAAGTAACTCCTTACACCCGCAACAGTTCTCGAAAGTGCTACTTACCGTTAATAGATGCTGTTCATAGCTGCTGTACCAATTTCCTTCTTGCTACTGTCATCCCCTCCCCCCCCCTCCCCACCCTCCCTTCCCCTCTCATCCCCTCCCCCTCATCCCCTCCCCCTCCCCTCCCCTTTCCCCCTTGTTTTTGTTTCCTGTTTCGCCCACCAGGGGTGCCTTCTCGGTTGACCTTGGGTGCACCGTGTAGTAATGGCATACGGGTCTACGACTGGCATGGAAGGGAACTAGGGGATGATGGTGTCAAATTACAATTGTATCTCTAGGCTACAGTAGGGTCACTCTTTAGTGAGTACAACACTTTAGGGTTAGGTTTCCCCTACTTGTACTCACCCCTTGCCTAGTTCAGTCATTCATTCCTGCTGATTCTAACATGGTATTAGAGCAGAATCGTTCCTAGGGCCCACCGAACGTTCCGCCCTGCCCTAACCGTAAATTTTTCTTCCTACGCTGCCCCTGCAGCCGCGCTGCCCTTGCAGCCCGCGTGCTGCCCCTGCGACCGCGCTGCCCCTGCAGCCGTACGCGCCCCTGCGACCGTGCTGCCCCTGCAGCCGTGCCTGCCCCTGCGACCGTGCTGCCCCTGCAGCCATGCCTGCCCCTGCGTTCGTGCTGCCCCTGCAGCCGTGCCTACCCCTATGGCCCGCGTGCTGCCCCTGCAGCCCGCGCGTTCGCCCCTGCAGCCCGTGGGCGCTGCCTCTGCAGCCCGCGCGCCGCCCTGCCGAGCCGCGCATTGCCCCTGCAGCCCGTGGGAGCTGCCCCTGCAGCCCGCGCGCCGCCCTGCCGAGCCGCGCGTTGCCCCTGCAGCCCGTGGGCGCTGCCCCTGCAGCCCGTACGCCGCCCTGCAGAGACGCGCGTCGCCCCTGCAGCCCGTACGCCGCCCTGCAGAGCCGCGCGTCGCCCCTGCAGCCCGTGGGCGCTGCCCCTGCAGCCCGCGCGCCGCCCTGCCGAGCCGCGCGTTGCCCCTGCAGCCCGTGGGCGCTGCCCCTGCAGCCCATACGCCGCCCTGCAGAGCCGCGCGTCGCCCCTGCAGCCCGTACGCCGCCCTGCGGAGCCGCACGTCGCCCCTCCAGCCCGTGGGCGCTGCCCCTGCAGCCCGCGCGCCGCCCTGCCGAGCCGAGCGTCGCCCCTGCAGCCTGGGCGCCGCCCTGCCGAGCCGCGCGCCGCCCCTACAGCCCGCGCGCCGCCCTGCCGAGCTGCACGTCGACCCTGCAGCCCGTAGGCGCTGCCCCTGCAGCCCGCGCGCCGCCCTGCCGAGCCACGCGTCGCCCCTGCAGCCCGTGAGCCGCGCGCAACCCTAATTCCTAAAAAAAAAAAAAAAAAAAAAAAACTATATATATATAATAATAATAATAGTAATTATTATAATTATAATTATAATAATAATAATAATAATAATAATAATAATAATAGTAATAATAATAATAATAATAATAATAATAATAATAATAATAATACTACTACTACTACTACTGCTGCTGCTACTCTTGCTACTGCTGCTGCTGGTGGAGGTGCTGCTGGGAGTGCAGGAGACGCTGCTGGTACTGTAGGAGCTGGAGGTGCTGGATCTACTCCTGACCGTCACTGTCTGTCATGGCCACTTCCGCGGCAGTTGCTGCGGTCAGGGGTGGACAGCAGCGGGCACTACTTCTCCCGGACAACCCCACCCCTCAGCAGCTTCGTGAGTGGGTTATTCAGCGAGGTCGTCTCGGTGGTGGAGGTTATCGTTTTGTTAAGACTGTTGCTCTTGGTGCTAGTGAGTCTGCTGCTACTCCAGGTGCTAGTGAGTCTGCTGCCGCTCCAGGTGGTAGTGAGTCTGCTGCAGCTCTAGGTGCCCGTGAGTCTGCCGACGCTCTAGGTGCTAGTGCGCCTCCTACCACAGGTCCTGCCTCAGCTGAGGTCTTGCACACTTTCACGCTTGACTCAGGCGCGTCACGTTGCTTCTTTCGTGATTGCACCACAGTCACACCACTCACAGCACCTGTCCTAGTCTCACTGGCTGACCCCTCCGGGGGCCCAGTAGTTGCGAGAGCCTCCACGGTCCTCCCTTGTCCAGCAGTCCCCTCCGGCTCTCTGTCAGGTCTCCACCTCCCCACGTTCTCGACGAACTTGGTGAGCAACGCTGCCATTCAGGATGTCTGGGTTGATACCTTTATTCCTGGAGGGCAGCGTGTGGCGATTAGTACGTGCTCCCGGACTGGCCGTCACCTGGCTACGTTCACTCGACAGCCTGGGTCTAGTCTGTACACACTGACCACTGCGTCTGCACAGGTGGCTGAGTCAGGTCAGGTGGCTGCGTCGAGTCGGGCGTCTGCGTCGAGGCAGTTAGCTGCGTCTTGCTCGTGCAGAGTACTCACGCACAAGACTCAGCACTGGCACCACCGTCTTGGTCACCCCTCCCTGCAGCGTCTACGCAGTATGCACTCCCGTCTCCTTGTCTCTGGCCTCCCTAGGACCCTGCCCCCCCTCCCGCGCTCACTTGCGCCGCCGTGCCTTCCTTGCATCGAGGGGCGGCAGCGCGCCGCTCCTCACTCCTCCGAGTTTCCTCCGACCATTGCTCCTCTGCAGACTCTCCACCTGGACGTGTGGGGCCCGGCCCCAGTCGGTGGGACGGACCTGGAGCGCTACTTCCTGCTGGTTGTTGACGACTACGCTACACCACAGTCTTCCCCTTGCGTCGCAAGGCGGACGTTAGCGGTGTTTTGATCCGCTGGATCCGTGCTACTCGTCTCCAGCTGCACGAGCGCTTTCAGCAGGACTTCCCAGTCCTGCGTCTGCACTCTGACAGGGGTGGTGAGTTCTCCTCTGGCGTCCTTGAGACGTTCTGCCAGGATGAGGGCATCGCCCAGTCGTTTACGCTTCCGGTCTCTCCGCAGCAAAATGGGATCGCTGAGCGTCGCATTGGCCTGATCATGGAGGTTGCTCGTACCTCCATGATCCATGCGGCTGCTCCCCATTTCCTGTGGCCGTTTGCGGTCCGATACGCCGCGCATCAGCTCAACCTCTGGCCCCGTGTCTCTGCTCCAGAGACCTCGCCCACACTCCGTTGGACGGGACAGCCTGGTGATGCGTCGTCGTTTCGGGTCTGGGGCGCGCTCTCCCTTGTTCGCGATACCAAAGCGAGCAAGCTCTCTCCTCGCACTCTCCGCTGTGTCTTCCTGTGCTTCCCCACCGACGCTCCACCCTGGCAGTTCTACCATCCTGCCTCGCGTCGTGTTCTGTCCTCTCAGGACGTCACCTTCGACGAGTCGGTCTATTACTACCGACTTCACCCACACGCGTCCCACCCGGTCCCCCTCGCGCCTCTCTTCTGGGTACCAGTCTCCCCCCCGGTAGACCCCCTTCCTCCACAGGGTCCTGCTCCCTCAGGTGTGTCCCAGGTAGACCCACCCCCCTTGGATGAGCCAGTTGAGATCTCTTCTGACTCCTCTGACTCAGCTGAGGGGGGTGACGCCGTCGCCGACGACACGGCGACCACTCGCCACACTCCTCGCTTGGAGACCCCCCCGGGTTTCCCGCCTCGGCCGTCTTCGCCACCTCCGCAGCCTGCTGCTGTGGACTCTGGAGCTGAGGCTGCTGGAGCTGGGCCTGGGAGTGGTACGTCTGGGGGTGACTGCTCTCCTCGTTTGGCTACCCCCCCCGGTTTCCCGCCTCTGCAGCCTTCTGCAGTGGACACTGGAGCTGAGACTGAGCGTACTGAGCCTGCGGGTGCTGGGACTGAGAGTACTGAGCCTGCGGGTTCTGGGACTGAGGGCATTGAGCCTGCGGGTGCTGGGACTGAGGGTACTGAGCCTGAGGGTACTGAGCCTGGGGGTACTGAGACTTTGGGTGCTGACTCTGGGGGTGCTGAGACTTCGGGTGCTGACTCTGGGGGTGCTGCGAGTCCTTCTGGAGGTCCTGGAGCTGGAGGTACTGGAGCTACTAGGCCTGGAGGTACTACTGGAGGTACTGGAGCTGCTGTTGGTGCTGGAGGTGCTGGAGCTGGGGGTACTAGAGGTGCTTCTGGTGCTGGAGGTGCTAGAGCTACCACTACTCGAGGTACTGAAGCTGGACAGCCACTGCAGCCTGCTCTACTTGAGACGCTCTCGCCGCAGGCGATTCGTGCGTGGGTCGTTCGGCGAGGCAGTCCTGGTGGTGGAGGGTACGGTCCGGCTGGTGCTGGAGCTACTAGTCTAGGAGGTGCTGCTGGTGCTGGAGGTGCTGGAGGTACTACTGGAGGTACTAGAGGTACTGCTGGTGCTGGGGGTGCTGCTGGTGCTGGGGGTACTGGAGCTGCTGCTGGTGCTGGAGGTGCTGGAGGTGCTGGTGCTGGAGGTACTGGAGGTGCTGGAGCTACTGGTCCCGGAGGTGCTCGTACTGGAGGTGCTGGAGCTGCCGGAGCAGGTGGTGCTGCTAGTGCTGGAGGTGCTGGAGGTGCTACTGGAGCTGCTGGCACGGGAGGTACTGGAGGTACTACTGGTGCTGGAGGCGCTGGAGCTGGAGCTGGAGGCACTGGAGGTGCTGGAGGTACTACTGGTGCTCGAGGTGCTGGCGCTGTCGGAGCTCGTGGTGCTGGAGGTACTGTTGCTACTGGTGCTGGAGGTGTTGCTGGGGGTACTGGAGGAGCTGCTCGTGCTGGAGGTACAGGAGCTACTGGTGCTCTTCGCCACCTTCTCAGTCTTCCGCCAGGTGCTACTGGCTTCCCTGTGGCAGGTACTACTCCTCCGTTGATGTGTCCGCCAGTGGACCACTCACAGCCACCGCTCCTACCACACTCCCCACTGCCTGCTCCTGCTCCTTACACTGCGGTGTCAGAGTCCCTGACTGAGTGTCGAGAGCCTGAGACTCGTGCTTCCACCCCTGAGCGTCGAGAGCCTTGAGTCTAGCTTTGACCTTGAGCCTGAGCCTAGAGCTGCTGTCCGTGCTCGTGTTCCTCGTGTTCGTCGTCCGCGTGCTCCGGCTGTCCCCGGCACTCACGATATGACACTCCGTCCTTCCTCTGTTCCTCAGCGTGTTGTACTACCATTACCTCCTGCGTCCTCTCTTCCTGACGTTGCTGACCCTCCGTCTGACCTTGCTCGTGCGTCCAGTCCGATTGTTACTCGCCTTCTTGCTACGGTTGTGACGGACCCTACGTTCTCGTCTCCTGCTGCGTCTGCCCTAGTAGCTGAGCTCGTTGACTTTGCTGCTGTGTACCGCCTAGACTACCTTGCGAGTCTTGTCTTTGACCCTGTCCCTGCCTGTCCTCCGTCCTTCGGGGGTGAGACTGCTCTTGGCTGTACTGCCCTTAGCTGTACTGCCCTTGGCTGTGACGTTCTTGAGGACAGACAGGAGGAGCTGGAGTGCCTTGCTGCCACTTCACCCCATCACGCGACCATGCTGCTTGCCCCTGAGGGAGACCCGGATGCACTTGACATCCCCACCCCGCGCTCCTATAGGGAGGCGATTTCGGGTGAGTACTCCTCTCAGTGGCAGACAGCCATGGACGCAGAGATGGCTTCCTCGAAGTCCACAGGCACCTACGTCGACGAGGTTCCCCCACCTCGGGCGAACATCGTCAGTGGCATGTGGATTTTCAGGGTGAAGCGGTCTCCGGGTTCTCCGCCTGCCTTCAAGGCACGTTACGTTGCTCGAGGCTTCAGTCAGCGTGAGGGGGTCGACTTCTTTCAGACCTTCTCCCCCACCCCGAAGATGACCACTCTTCGGGTGTTGCTACACGTTGCAGCTCAGCGTAACTACGAGCTGCACTCCCTCGACTTCTCGACAGCTTTCTTGCAGGGTAGCCTTCACGAGGCCATCTGGTTGCGCCGTCCACAGGGCTTCACTGGGTCGTTTCCTGAGGGTACCCAGTGGAGCCTACGGCGACCAGTGTACGGCCTGCGTCAGGCGCCCCGTGAGTGGCACGACACACTGAGGACGACACTTGCGGCTCTTGGGTTTGCTCCTTCGACTGATGACCCGTCGCTGTTTCTCCGCACCGACACTACTCTGCCGCCGTTCTACATCCTCGTGTACGTCGACGACTTGGTTTTTGCTACTGCTGACACTGAGGCACTGGCCCTAGTGAAGGAGGAGCTGCAGGAGAGACACACCTGCACTGACCTGGGTGAGCTGCGGAGCTATCTTGGCTTGCAGATCACCCGGGACAGACCACGGCGCACCATCACCCTCACTCAGTCACACATGGTGCACCAGGTCCTTCAGCGCTTCCGCTTCACTTGGTCCTCGCCACAGCCCACTCCTCTGTCTACCGGCCACTCGCTCTCAGCTCCACCTTCGGACGAGTCCGTAGAGCCGAGTGGTCCGTACCCAGAGCTTGTGGGTTGCCTCATGTACCTGATGACGTGCACACGACCTGACCTCGCGTACCCTCTCAGCCTCCTGGCTCGCTACGTGGCACCTGGTCGACACCGAAAGGTGCACTTTGATGCTGCGAAGAGGGCACTGCGTTACTTGTGCAGCACATTGGGCATGGGGCTCGTGCTTGGAGGATGGGGTTCGGTGGTCCTTACAGGACACTCTGACGCTTCTTGGGCCGACGACCAGACGACTCAGCGTTCGTCACAGGGTTACACCTTCAGTCTTGGCTCTGGTTCTGTCTCGTGGAGGTCCACTCGTTCTTCTTCTGTGCTTGGTTCCAGCTGTGAGGCCGAGATCTACGCTGGGGCCATGGCTGCACAGGAGCTACGCTGGCTGACCTACCTGATGACCGACTTGGGGGAGCGGCCTCGTTCTCCTCCAGTTCTGTACGTCGACAACAAGGCAATGCTTGCCTTGTGTCGCGAGCAGAGACTGGAGCACAGAACGAAGCACATTGCTCTTCGCTACTTCCTTGCGCGTGAGCTGCAGCAGCGTGGTCAGCTGCGCCTTGCTTACGTGGCCTCTCGAGCCAACACTGCTGATGTCTTCACCAAGGCCCTTGGGTCTGGTGATCATCACCGTTTCTGCACTGCTCTTGGGCTTGTGCCCACTCTGCCTCACCTACTGGTTGCTTGACTTGCTCTTGTTGTACACTGCTATATATCTTATACCTGCATGTTTTCTCTTGCTAGGTTGTGATCAGTGTACTGCCTTGCTATTATACACCTCTGCATGTGAACTGGCCTTGTGGCCACTTGCTTGTGCTCAGAATGCGTGGTGACTTTGTGATCCACCCTGAGCTGTGTTCTCTTCTGCAGACTGGTCTTGTGACCGCTTGTTGTGTTTGCTGTCCCCTACTTTGCCTATGGGGGTGTGTCAAATTACAATTGTATCTCTAGGCTACAGTAGGGTCACTCCTTAGTGAGTACAACACTTTAGGGTTAGGTTTCCCCTACTTGTACTCACCTCTTGCCTAGTTCACTCATTCATTCCTGCTGATTCTAACAGATGGGAATGTGTAGCATCTACGGTCCCGGTGTACCAATCAGGTGCGAGGGAGTGAGTGACGGTGACACAGCCGGCGTTGACGCTATTGGACTATGGCACACCACCACCACCCAGTTGGGAAGAGTGCAACTCTTGTTGCTTGTTGATGCCTGTAATATTTTGAGCTATGGAAGTAATTCCAAGAAATCACGACAAGAGATGAACTGAAACGCCTAGAAAGCCAAAACACATGCTTTCAAGTGAAGATGACCTTACGACGTAGTAGACTATTCCTAGTTGTAAGACCATCTACACTTTTTCAGTACGTATCAAACACACTGCCATAGATAAAAGAGAAACCCATTGTACCTTACCAAATCCCCCATTCTGTTCTGTTCTATTTCCAGAGATGGCTCAACAACATTCTGTGTATGCCAAAATCACCAGAAGCCTCTTGCTCCACAAAGAAAGAGAGGATACGTACCACAGGAGAAGAAAAGCATATAAACCGTACAGTCAGGGGGGGGGGGGGGGCATTTCCGGTACTACGAACACGATACAATAAAGTGGCTCGACCGGACACAAAGTCTAATCCCTACGAGAATCTAGGCTAGGGGTATCTAATGCAGTTGTTGGTAAACTGTTGTTACAAGCTACACAAAGAAAACTCAGAGAAGGAATGGACACCAGCACTGACGCAACGGCACATTTCTTAAATTGCAGCTGAGGAAACAAAAAATGTCAAGCGTCTTCGCCACATTCCCTGTCGAATTTTTGAGACGTCTCAAACATAGCACCTTGGCCCATTCCCCATTAAAGTAGAACCTTGCAAGAAAGAAAAAACGGTATCTCTGAAACAATGGGAAGGGGGATGAGGGGAAGTGGAATGAGGGGAACACAAGAGGGGTGAGTCGAAAGCACACGTGAACAACAGAGAGGAATAAAAACGGACCTGAGGATTGTACCTGAGAATTCTCAAAAGTGATTCAAGCCGGGTGAACAAGCAGTATGGATGCAGGCCGTGGCAGAAACAGCAGGGAGGGGTAGGGAGGAAAGAAGGAAGTGGGGGGCGGGGGGAGGGCGACGGGGTGGGGGAGGGTGTTGGGGGGGAAAGGGGGAAAGGAAGATGAAAGGAAGAAGATGTAACTCTACTGGACCTCCATGCTTTGAGACGTCTCAAAATAGAGTTACGTCTAATCATTGAGTTACGTCTAAAAATTGAGTTTTGAGACGTCTCACAAGCTGAAAAGGATTCCCAGGAGTACATGTGAGCTCGTGAGCACAATCGGGTTTTTGAAATTTCTCAAAAACACCCTGCAACACCAGGCGTACAGGTGAGCTCGAGGAGTAACTTCTGAGAATTCTCAAAAATACAAGTGAGCTCGTGGGCACAATCGTTACGGCTCGCGGCCATAACCACATAAGCAGCTGTCTTTTGATCGGCCCGCAGGAAAATTTGGAGCACACAATGAATCTCAGCGTTCCCTTTGCTCTAGTCCTGCCCGTAGTCAGTTGCAGTGAATTTCAAGTCAGTCTTGCCCATGACCGTTGCTCTGTCTGGTGACGTGGCGCAGTGCGAGTACACGAGTAAGGACGACGAGCAGAGCACACAGTGAAGCTCATCGATTGTTTCCCGTCAATGTCTGTCAATCTCACTGACGCTGCGCTGTGCGCGTACCGTGGTGGCAAGGACGAGCGGATTCAACTGCGGCGGTTAGCTGCGATCGGCCTTCCCGTCAGTCTTGCCGGTAACCGTCTCCTTCGATTCCCGCTCGATCTGCTTCGGCGTGTCGTTTAGCGACCTGCGAATTCAATAAAAGCGAATTAAAATCGAGTCAGGGCAGCAGCAAGCCGTCAGCGACGTTGCCGCGCGAAAGACAAAACAAAACGCGGCGCGAGTGAGGAGGATCGAACGAGCACCATACGAGGGAAAGCGTGCAGCGCACGGGTGGAGAAGGCGCACCGAGCGAGGGAAGAATCGACGAACAAGCGCCGAACGAGCTAACGTCGCTCGCGACGTGAAACCTAAGCGGTGGACCCAAGCGACTCACTTCTTAACGGCCGCTTCTTCCTCTTCCAGCCACACTCTCATCTGCCTGACGTTCCGTCTTAGCGTCGTCGCCGTCCTCTTGACGTCTCCTTTGAGCAACAGAACCGCCGCGCCAATTCCTACTACCGTAAGCACGAAGTTCGAAATCGCCATGGCGGCAAAAGCTGCGCCTGGCGAGAAAGCTATAGATACATTTGACCAGTCCTCCCTGTTTATTCACTCTCCTTAGGCAGGAACGTAGTGTTTTGCTGGTTGATTTCGGCTCGTTTTCGTAATCGTTTCATTGTATAGCGCGAATATTGATCCACTCGTTTCGTGTCCCCCTACAAGAGTCATCAAAGCTTGATATTGGTAACCATATGTTGGCGAAACATGTAGATCGAGCTTGCATCACTCTACCCACAAGAAACACGGTCGATGTGTCAGTTACAGCAACGGGCGCTCAGTTCGCGCATCTACAACGAAGAACGATAGCGTGCGAACGCTGATTGGACCAGTAAATATTGCAGCGAAACAATTCACGATTCTGATTAGTTCGCTACGCATGTAACAGAAGCATGGCCAGTGGAGTTCCCATTGCCTTGTTTTTCGGCGATCTCAGTGGTTTCCTGGTGAATGTTTCAGGACGACTTTTGCTTCCTATATCAGACTTCAATGAAGAGCCATGTCGTTCTGCCGACACTAGACTAGGCTGGAATAACTCGGGTGGTGTTAGACACCGCGTCTCCGATTGAACCACCCCGCGAGTCTCGAAATCCGCCTGCGAGTCTCGAGCGAGCGCCTCGCGACCGTCCCGCAATCGTCCCGCGAGCGGCGCGCTAGGCAGCGAGAAAGCCATCATGGCGGTGACGGCGGCGAATCTGTCGACGTTCGGCGGCATCGCGACGGTGTCGCTCGTGCACTCGCTCATCCCCACGCACTGGCTGCCGTTCAGCGTCGTGGGTCGCGTGCAGAAATGGACCATCCACCAAACGCTTTCCATCAGTAAGAAACGCTTTTGATTCCGAGGCATCTCACAGCCAATTTCGAGCACATCATAAAAATCCGTCAGAGCCTCTCTATTAGTAGGAAACGCTTTCAACTCTGAGTCATCTCACAGCCGGATGCGAGCAGATTTGGACCACCGCCTCGATCGCCATCAATAAGCATTTCTCCGATGCTTTCCGTAGCTTTCTAACCATGCGTTTTTTGGCAACGTCTTGATACGCATAGGCTGCCGTAGCGGCACTATAGCATGTTTAAGCGTTCTCGATACATAGGGAATGTTTTCTGCATCCAATCACAATAGCATTCTCGCTTTGTAAGGCGTGTTCCCGACGCTGTAACGAGCTGGAGCATATAGCGTTCTGGCCGTGTGTCATTGTCGCATTGCCCTGGACTGTCCTGGACTAATGATTCGATTTAAAGGTACGCTCTGGGCTTTGACTGCGGTTGCATCTGTAACCATGGACGAAACCCTATACACAGCCACTGGCTAAAATTGAGCCATGCCTTCCTCCTTCCTCCCCCATTTTCCCCCTACCCCTTCCCTCCTCCCTGCAGCCGCGCTGGGAGCATTCCTGCACGTGCTATCCACGTCCATCCTCGGCTTCACCGCAGTCACCATGAAACACACACGCTCGCTTTTCCCGCAACCATTTCCTTCCCCCCCCCTCTTCCCTTCGTCTCCCCTTCCCCTGCAGCGGCACTGGGAGCATTCCTGCACGTGCTATCCACGTCCATCCTCGGCTTCACCGCAGTCACCATGGCACACACGCTTGCAGGCGAGGAGGCAGTGGAAGCCATCGCATCCCTCCTCCTCCTCCTCCTAGGCGCCTGCTACATCGCCCTCTTCCTCCTCACCCGCGGAAAACCCTCCCACTCCCACTGCCACGCGCACTCCCACCTTCCAACCACCATGGCTGCTGCGGCTGCCGCCACTGGAACCTCCTCCCCTGGTGGCTCCGCTGCTGCTTCGTCAAAAAGCGCGAACGCGAGTGGGAAGCCGGAGGGGATGGAGAGGATAGCAGTGCTGGGGTTGGTGCTGGTGCCGGCGCTCTCCCCGTGTGCCACGACTCTCCCGGTGTTTCTGGCCATCAGTGACGCGTCGCTGGGCACCATGGCCATTGCAGTGGCCGTGCTGCTCGCCTGCACGCTCTTCGTCATGCTCACCCTCGTTGCACTCTCCTTCTATGGGGCCTCACAGGTGAGAGAGATGATCTAAACTGTGTGTGACGCTCCCTGCTGGATAGCGATTGCAGTGGCCGTGCTGCTCGCCCGCATACTCTTTGTCATCATGCTCACACTCCTTCTATTGGGCCTTACAGGTGAGGTTGATTTGGCCACTGGGCTTGACTTGTCTGGTTGTTCCTGCTGACTTGTGGCGTGCTCTTTGCCCCTCTCTGCGTCACAGGTGAAGTTTGGGTGGCTGGAGCGATGCAAGAAGCTGGTTGTCACGGCTCTTTCCCCTTCCCCTCCCACCTTCCCTTCGCTCCTTTGGCCTCCTGTCATGCTCACCCCTTCTTCTCCCAAACTCTTTTTCTGTGTGTTTTTTTTGTTTTTTTTTGCAGGTGAAGTTTGGGTGGTTGGAGCGATATGAGAAGCTGGTGGTGGGGGTGATTCTGTGTGCTGTTGGCATTCTCACTCACCTCTTTCACCACCATGACCACCCACACGGACACTCACACGGACATGCAGGGCATGCGGGTTCTGTGTTTGCACCGGGGCATACAGACATTATCACAGCTGGCACCATGCTGAGCCACCACCACTGAGTGATGCGAATCCATTACCTAGGGGGCACGAGGGGCATTTGCAACACCAGGTTACCACCAGCACGCGTCTGTGTTTGCACCAAGGCATACTGACATTATCACAGCTGGCACCATGCTGAGCCACCATCACTGAGAAAAGTGAAGGCACTTCTGGGGGTGATCCTGTGTGCTGTGGGCATTCTCACTCACCTCTTTCACCGCCACGACCACCCACATGGGCACCACTCACACGGGCATGAGGGACATTGGGGCACCACCAGAATGCATCTGTTTTGCACCGGGGCATACTGATATTGTCACAGCTGGCACCATGCTGAGCCACCACCACTGAGTGTATGGGCAAGGCACTGTACCACCAGTACGGTAATGTTGCTGATCTGATGCTGCAGCTGCTGCCTGGGTTGAAACTTGGTTGCACTTCATCTCAAGCCCACCATGTCATCCTTTGCTTTATCTTGCTTGATTTGATTGGTATGCTTATTATTATTGCGCACATAGCTTATTGGGTGTTAAAGTGGAAGCTGCAGAAGAAAATTTAGTAGGGTACTTCAGTAGGTCATGCATGACATACAGCATGTCTATTGTAGAGTTGCAAAGCTAGTGGTAGCAAGCAAACCACTCAGCAGTACAAAGTATAGAACTCTTAGGTGAGAGGGCCCTACCTGCCTAAGGTCCTAACAATATCTACAATAGCAGAGTGTTGCACCTGTACATGACTAGTTGCTACATGGAGTGCAAACAGTGCACCCTATCAGTGAGAGCCCTCCAGGCATCACAGAGATCATAACCAGAATTTCCGAGGCGCCTACTGTATTAATCATAGCGCACCCGATTGGTGCAACAAATACTAGGATTAGGTGGCATTAAACCCCTCACTTCGAATTCAGGTGAGAAGAGTTACGGTATGAAGCTGTGACGGCATCGTAACCTCAGCTCAACATTTAGGAGTGAGTGACCGTATGAGCATTGAGAGAGGGAGCATGGGTCATGCCCCCTAGTAGAGGGAGGGAGCGTGAGTCGTGCTGATCAGTGTGACGTTGGTAGAGGGAGTCGTGCACTCTAGCAGTGGCAGCAGGAGCACCCCCCTTAGACAGCACCCCCCAGGCATTGCAGATGGCTCGAGACGACTCCAAGTCCCTCTCCATGAGAGCATGTGATGGCATGTGATGGCATGTGATGGCATGTGATGGCATGTGATGGCATGTGATGGCATGTGATGACATGTGATGACATGTGATGGCATGTGATGGCATGTGATGACATGTGATGGCATGTGATGACATGTGATGGCATGTGATGACATGTGATGGCATGTGATGACATGTGATGACATGTGATGGTAAATGACTGCCTCATGTGCCATATGGGTGCTGGATGGCTGTCAACTGAAGTCAGTGGGGGAAAAGGCAGTCTGCCCCCTAATAGAGGGAGAGGGAGTCGCGCACTATGGCTGTGGCGGCAGGTGCACCCCCCTAGGACAGCACCCCCCCCTGGCGTCACAGATAGCTCGAGGCGGCTCCAAGTCCCTCTCCATGAGCAGGTGGTGTATGATGGCACATGATGGTATTTGGCTATCACTGAAGTCAGTACAGAGAAAGGGAGTCATGCACTCTGGCAGTGGCAGCAGGTGCCCCTCCCTTAGACAGCACCCCCCGCGCATCGCAGATGGCTCGAGGCGGCTCCAAGTCCCTCTCCATGAGAGAGTGGCCCTGCAAACGCTGCATCTGCTGGGTGAACAAGTTATCGAGAGTCTGGGGGGGGGGGCAAAGGAGGAAAAGGGGAGGGGGATTGTGGGATGTGTGGTTATGGGAGGGCAAGACAAGGCGACTCCAAGCCCCTCTCCATGAGCGCATGGCCCTGCAGTCGCTGCATCTGCTGGGTGATCAGATTGTCCAGCGTCTGATGGGGGAAAGGGGTGGGAGCGGGGAAGTGGTCGGAGCTGACACAATGAGAAGAGAACGTGGTTTTGAAGGGAGGCAGAGGGTACTGGGATATTGAGTGAGGGTATGAACGCGTGGGGCTATGAACGCGTGGGGCTATGAACGCGTGGGGCTATGAACGCGTGGGGCTATGAACGCGTGGGGCCATGAACGCGTGGGGCCATGAACGCGTGGGGCCATGAACGCGTGGGGCCATGAACGCGTGGGGCCATGAACGCATGGGGCCATGAACGCGTGGGGCCATGAACGCGTGGGGCTATGAACGCGTGGGGCTATGAACGCGTGGGGCTATGAACGCGTGGGGCTATGAACGCGTGGGGCTATGAACGCGTGGGGCTATGAACGCGTGGGGCTATGAACGCGTGGGGCTATGAACGCGTGGGGCTATGAACGCGTGGGGCTATGAACGCGTGGGGCCATGAACGCGTGGGGCCATGAACGCGTGGGGCCATGAACGCGTGGGGCCATGAACGCGTGGGGCTATGAACGCGTGGGGCTATGAACGCGTGGGGCTATGAACGCGTGGGGCTATGAACGCGTGGGGCCATGAACGCGTGGGGCCATGAACGCGTGGGGCTATGAACGCGTGGGGCTATGAACGCGTGGGGCTATGAACGCGTGGGGCTATGAACGCGTGGGGCTATGAACGCGTGGGGCTATGAATCTGTGGGATTGTGGAATCACAATCAGGTTGTGCTTACATCGAGTGTGATAGCAGCAGAAGCACTCTTGAACCACGACACTCCCTCCCTCCTCTTCTCCAGGAAATGCAACACCTCCCTCCCATGCCGGTCCCACAGGCCCCTCGCTGTCCCCACGAAGACACGGCTGCTCAACACTGCGTCAGCCTGTGAAAGGGCGGGTGGGGGGGAAAGGGTGGGGGAGAGGAGAAGGGTTGAGGGAAGAGAGGACATGAGTCAACCCCCTTGCTGTGCCCACGAACACCCTGCTGCTCAGCACTGCGTCAACCTGGTGAGAGCGAGAAAGGGAGGGGGGAAGGGGAAAGGGTGGGGGAGAGGGGGGGAAAATCAGGGTGCGATGACTCAACAGGCCCCTTGCCGTGCCCACAAAACAAACACCCGGCTGCTCAGCACCGCAACAGACTGGTTGGGAGGGGGAAAGGCAGGAACGAAAGGGGCGAAAAGAGGGAGGGAAGAAGGAATGCGGGAGAGAGGCAACGGAAGGAGCACTTAAGAGAGGCTCACTAGAACCTCCCACAGGCCCCTTGCCGTGCCCACAAAGGCACGGCTGTTCAGTACTGCGTCAGCCTGATGGGAAGATGGGGAAAGGGGAGAAAAGCCAGTGAGCCGACAAGGGCAGAGAGCGGCTGCAGCTTGGATGTCATGTCGTCGCCTGCCTGCCTGCAATCACAGGGGAAGTGCGTGCAAGCAATCACAGGGGAAGTGCGTGCAAGCAATCACAGGGGAAGTGCGTGCAAGCAATCACAGGGGAAGTGCGTGCAAGCAATCACAGGGGAAGTGCGTGCAAGCAATCACAGGGGAAGTGCGTGCAAGCAATCACAGGGGAAGTGCGTGCAAGCAATCACAGGGGAAGTGCGTGCAAGCAATCACAGGGGAAGTGCGTGCAAGCAATCACAGGGGAAGTGCGTGCAAGCAATCACAGGGGAAGTGCGTGCAAGCAAGGGAGTAGCAGCCACGAAGTCTTACCCGGGCGAGCAGCGAGCCGATGAGGGCGGACAGCGGCTGCAGCTTGGACGTCATGTCGTCGCCTGCCTGTGGCTGCACCTGCGGGACACGTGTTTGGCCGCTGCTAGCATGGTGAAGGACGGCTTACCTGGGCCAGCAGAGATCCAATCAAGGCGGACAGCGGCTGCAGCTTGGATGTCATGTCGTTGCCTGCCTGGCTGAGGCCATAGGTATGCCGCCTCTGCAGCAGTAAGTGGCAGCAGTGAGTAGCTGATTAGCTTGCGGAGACTCTCACTTGGGCTGCAGCTTGGAGATTCAATCAGGTGCAGGCAACGCCTGCGTGTGCTGGTTCGTGGGTACGAGAGTGGCAGCAAGAGAGCAGCGTGGTATCTCACCTGGGCTAGCAGTGATCCAATCAGTGCAGAGAGCGGCTGCAGCTTGGAGGTCATGTCGTCGCCTGCTTGTGGCCGCACCTCCTTGAGCACTCGCTTCAATGATGTGGTTCGACCCAGCTGGGTCTGAAAGGCGAGGAGGAGGAGGGAACGGAAGGGAGGGAAGCGAATGGAGGGGAGTGAGGGGACGGAGGGAACTAGAGAATAAAAAAGCATGGTTTTCAGTTCCCGGACAAATGACCCTGCTTAAACACTTGCTTCAATTTCTCAGATAACACCTCCCTCTCCTGCTCTACCTCCCTCACTTTCTAGTATAACTTCTCCACCACTCCTTTTAGTGTCGCCCTGTATGTTGTCCTTAGTTCCACCGTCACCTCACTCAGCATCTCCCCGAATAGCACCTTCCCCAAGACGGACAGCACCTTTCCAAAAAACACCTCCCTCTTCCCCCCTCTACACTCACATTCTCGTATAGTTTCTCCACCACCCCTTGCAGCGTCGCCCTGTAGGTCGTCCTCAACTCCACCGTCACTTCACTCAGCATCTCCCCGAATAGCACCTCCCTCCCCCCTGCCACCCCCCCTCCCCCCGTTCCCCCTGCTCCCCCCATCCCCCCTGCCTCCGCCACTCCGCCTCCCTGCCCCCTTCCCCTCCCCCCCGCAGCCTCCCCCCACCCATTCCCCCCACCAGCGCCTCCCCCCATCCCGCCTCCGCCCATCCCTCCCTGTCCCCCTACACCAGTTCCCCCTGCCCCTCCGCTTCCCCCTGCCCCTCCGCCAGCAGCAGCAGCCACTCTCTTAGCAGCAGCCCCCAGCATGGCAGCAGCAGCAGCAGCGGCACCAGCAGCACTGCCCCCGCCAGAGGGCCGCTTGGGGGGGGGGAGGTTGCGCTGGGGGGGGCGGATGAGGGAGGCTGGGGGAGTGTTGGCCACCCACTTGCGCATTCGGAGTTCTACTGTTGGTCGCAGGGTTTCGAGCATTCGCTTGATTGTGTTGAGATACACTCCCAGCTGAAAGGGGGAGAGAGGGGCAGGGAGCGGAAGGGAGGGAGGGAGAGGCAGGGAGGAAGGGGCAAGGGGGGAGAGGCAGGGGCGCGGATGAGGGAGGCCGGGGGGGTGTTGGCGACCCATTTTTGCCATCGGAGTTCCACTGTTGGTCGCAGGGTTTCGAGCATTCGCTTGATTGTGTTGAGATACACTCCCAGCTGAAAGGACAGGAGGGGGAAGAAGACAGTGGGAGGGAAGTGACGGAAACGACAGAGAGGGAAGAGGGGGAAGAGGGGGAAGAGGGGGTAGTGGGGAAAGAAGAGGGGGGGAAAGGGGAATGGCAATGACTCACTGGTACTATCAGCACTTGATATGGTCTCGCTCGCCCCTGTAGCTACGCATGAGCCAAAGCATCTGTACGTGGTATGAGCTCAACCACTCACCTCTATGGGTACTTGGTAGGCGAGTGTGGGGCGGCGGCGGGACAGCATGCTGAGAAGCTTCTTCTTGGTGGAGGAGGAGGAGGGGGCGGCGGAGGAGGAGGAGGAGGGGGTGTTGAGGAGGAGGAGGAAGTTCTGAAAGTGAGAGGCTAGGGATGAGATGGCTGCCCGTTCTACATCGCACACCGCCTGCCATGGTGCACATGGGTGGGTAGACAGATACACATGGGAATCATGTAACAGTCACAGGGCCACTCAAGGCGCACGCTCCACATCGTGCACTGCCTGCATGGATTGCAACTGATGGACCCACCATACTTAACCATTGCATCAGCAGCCAGGGTTTATAGAGGCCCCTTCTTTGTTCTTCTATTTCGCTGGGCACCAACCCCAACCCTTGTGCCCTCTGCACGCACCAATTCCCCTAAAAACCTCCCCTCCATCCCCCCAACACTCGCGCCGCAGGCCGACCGGCCTGACGCGATTGCCAATTATGCGAATCAACGGTTCCTCTCGTACTAAGTTGAATTGCTTCCTGAAACACGGTGCATGAGTAGTTTTGAGACGTCTCAAAACACGGTGCATGAGTAGTTTTGAGACGTCTCAAAACACGGTGCATGAGTAGTTTTGAGACGTCTCAAGACACGGTGCATGAGAAGTTTTGAGACGTCTCAAAACACGGTGCATGAGTAGTTTTGAGACGTCTCAAAACACGGTGCATGAGTAGTTTTGAGACGTCTCAAAACACGGTGCATGAGTAGTTTTGAGACGTCTCAAAACACGGTGCATGAGTAGTTTTGAGACGTCTCAAAACACGGTGCATGAGTAGTTTTGAGACGTCTCAAAACACGGTGCATGAGTAGTTTTGAGACGTCTCAAAACACGGTGCATGAGTAGTTTTGAGACGTCTCAAAACACGGTGCATGAGTAGTTTTGAGACGTCTCAAAACACGGTGCATGAGTAGTTTTGAGACGTCTCAAAACACGGTGCATGAGTAGTTTTGAGACGTCTCAAAACACGGTGCATGAGTAGTTTTGAGACGTCTCAAAACACGGTGCATGAGTAGTTTTGAGACGTCTCAAAACACGGTGCATGAGTAGTTTTGAGACGTCTCAAAACACGGTGCATGAGTAGTTTTGAGACGTCTCAAAACACGGTGCATGAGTAGTTTTGAGACGTCTCAAAACACGGTGCATGAGTAGTTTTGAGACGTCTCAAAACACGGTGCATGACTAGTTTTGAGACGTCTCAAAACACGGTGCATGAGTAGTTTTGAGACGTCTCAAAACACGGTGCATGAGTAGTTTTGAGACGTCTCAAAACACGGTGCATGAGTAGTTTTGAGACGTCTCAAAACACGGTGCATGAGTAGTTTTGAGACGTCTCAAAACACGGTGCATGAGTAGTTTTGAGACGTCTCAAAACACGGTGCATGAGTAGGGTAAAACTAACCTGTCTCACGACGGTCTAAACCCAGCTCACGTTCCCTATTGGTGGGTGAACAATCCAACACTTGGTGAATTCTGCTTCACAATGATAGGAAGAGCCGACATCGAAGGATCAAAAAGCAACGTCGCTATGAACGCTTGGCTGCCACAAGCCAGTTATCCCTGTGGTAACTTTTCTGACACCTCTACCTTTCAAGCTCCGAAGAGCTAAAGGATCGATAGGCCCCGCTTTCACGGCTTGTATTCGTACTAAAAATCAAAGTCAAGCGAGCTTTTGCCCTTTTGCTCCACACGAGATTTCTGTTCTCGTTGAGCTCGCCTTAGGACACCCGCGTTATCGTTTAACGGATGTGCCGCCCCAGCCAAACTCCCCACCTGACAATGTCAACCGCCTGGATCGGCCGAAGCCTTTAGGCAAGAATCAGGGGCAATGCCCTGCTTCCACCTCACGGATTAAGTAAAATAACGTCAAGAGTAGTGGTATTTCACCGGCGGTTTCCCTCCCACATATGCTACACCTCGTGAGTCATTTCACAATGTCAGACTAGAGTCAAGCTCAACAGGGTCTTCTTTCCCCGCTGATTTTTCCAAGCCCACCCCCCCAACTGCCTCATCTCCCCCATTCTCTCACCTCCTCCACCAGAAGTGTGTACTGCGGCCATCGCCCCAGCACCGAGTCAAGCTCGTCTAGCAGGCTGTTGATCACCCCGTACACCTCCTCCATGAACGGTGACGTGGCGTTGCGGTCGGACATTGGGGCTAGCACCGCCCACTGCGTTGGGAGGGAGGGAGGAGCGAGGGAGGGAAGAAGCGCGGGACAGGGGGAGAGAAGCTTCTGCCATAGAGTGAGACGTCCCATGCACTGCTTGCTGTTGATCACCCCGTACACCTCCTGCATGAACGGTGACGTGGCGTTGCCGTCGGACATTGGGGCTAGCACCGCCCACTGCGTTAGGAGGGAGGGAGACAGTCAAGCGGAGGAAAGAGACGAGAGGTGAACGTTGGTCCGGCCCGGCACTGCTAGTTGGTGGAAGGGGAGCACGTTTCGAAAGCTGCGAGCAACAGATGAGAAAGAGAGATGCCACATGAACTTATGTTGAACGACCATGAAGGGTGATGCGGCTGGGCTTTGGGATGCGGAGCAAGAGAAGACCAGGAAAGCACAGCACACACCTTAGGAGCTCGGCAGACGTCCATGAGTGTGTGGGTGCGCTCTCTGATCCATGCCTCCACGTACACCCCGAATAGCTCCCTCGCGTCTAGGCCTCCGGGTACTTTGCTGCTCGATTGAGAGGTATAGGAGAGGCAAGAGGAGGAGCAAACAAGAGAGAGTGTGGGTGCGCTCTCTGATCTATGCCTCCACGTACACTCCGAACAGCTCCCTTGCGTCTAGCCCCCCAGGCACCTTGCTGCTTGGGATGACAAGGGGGAAGGAAAGATGCAAGCAGCAGTGATCGGGGGTGCTGATGCAAAGGGAAGGGAACAGCAATCATGTGGATGCAATTCCACAGCCAAACTGGTATTGATGCAGCCACGATGCAACCACGATGCAACCATGATAACTCACCCACCCTAGCCCTTTCAGGGCACGTCAAAAACCATGCACCATGAATTCAAACCGAATGCGTCATTTGAGGATTCTAAGAAAACGCATTCAGCCTAATAAACCACAGATCAATGCACCCACGTTGCCCCAACCAACCCACCATGGGTCGACCCAAACAAACAAACAAACAAACAAACAAACAAACAAACAAACAAACAAACAAACAAACAAGCAAGCATGAAGCCCCACTCACTCACCCCACGCCCCACAGCATGAGCCTGTCCTCCACGTCAGCAGTGGCGTGCAGCAGGTTCTTGACATGTGGCAGCGGGTGCTGAGGTGGCACCGCCAGCAGGAACTGGTTGACTCGCCTCTGCAGCTCCACCATGTACACTCCCGCTGTCAACTCGGGTAGATCCACGAAGCTGGATAAGGGGTCAGGGGTGGGAGATGGAGGGAGGTGGGGAGAGATGGGAGTTTGTTTGGCCGCTGCAGCTCCACCATGTACACACCCGCTGTCAGCTCTGGCAGATCGACAAAGCTGCAATGGGGGGGGGGAGGGGAGCGCTAAGGAATTTTAGGTTGGGTTGGGGTAAACTCAGAGGCAGCAGGAACTGGTTGACTCGCCTCTGCAACTCCACCATGTATACGCCGGCTGTCAACTCGGGTAGATCCACAAAGCTGACGTGGCGGATGAGATGGGACAAGGAGGGAAGAGAGGTATTGAATGAGAGAAAGGAGGAGGCAACAAGGGGGGGCTTCTGCAGCTCCCTGTCAGCTCGGATAAACCCACGAAGCTGGAAAAGGGGTCAAAGGTGGGAGATGAACGGAGATGGGGAGAGATGGACGGAGATGGGGAGAGATGGACGGAGATGGGGAGAGATGAACGGAGATGGGGAGAGATGAACGGAGATGGGGAGAGATGAACGGAGATGGGGAGAGATGAACGGAGATGGGGAGAGATGAACGGAGATGGGGAGAGATGAACGGAGATGGGGAGAGATGAACGGAGATGGGGAGAGATGAACGGAGATGGGGAGAGATGAAAGTCCGTTTGGCCTCTGCAACTGCACCATGTACACGCCAGCTGTCAGCTCGGGTAAATCCACAAAGCTGACATGAGGATGAGATGAGAGCGAAGGATAAAGGGAGATGGTGGGAAAGGAGCAAGGGAGGGAAGGAGGGAAAGAAGGATTGAAGGAGGGAAAGAAGGCACTCGCCGCCCCTGGAAAAAGCCCTTCCTTCGCTCCACCATGCATGTGCCAGCTGTCATCTCGGGGCAGGTCCACAAAGCTGGGAGGAAGACCAACGGACGCCACAGCAGCAACACCTCTTCCCCGCCCCCACACCCACACGCAGCGTCCCACCTGGGCAGAATGTGCTGGTTGTGAATGCCAATATCCGCCTGCACCTCCCTCCACATGACCACACACGCACTTGCTCTTACAACCCCACGCCATAACCGCACTGCACCACCCCGCACACAAGTCCACGCATCCACCCACCTGGGCAGGATGTGTTGGTTGTGAATGCCGATATCCGCCTGCACCTCCCGCCACATGGCCACACACGCCAGTCGCATGCTCCCATACGCCTCCCTCTGCTCCTCCATATCCCCCCCCTCCCCTCCCCGCATCGCCCCCCTCCCCATCCCGCCTGCTCCCCCCATTCCCCCGGCCCCTCCTCCCCCTCTCCCCCTGCCTCCCCCCGGACTGCACCCCATGCCCGCTTGCCCCTGCCCCTGCCCGTGCCCCTGTCCCTGCCCGTGCATGCTGCTGCTGCCAGTGCCAAGGCAGAATGTGCCGTTGACATACTCGTCGGTCTCTGACAGGTGCTGCCGGCACCGCCGCCGCGCTGCTGTCTGGAATGGGGGAGAGGTGAACAGGAGAGGTGGAAAGGAGGATGGAAAGAACGGGGAAGCAAGCCATTCAAGCTCATAGTGGAGTAGCAGCAAACCAGAAGGGGGAGGCATGAGCTGTTGACGTATTTGTGCGTGTCTGATAGGTGCTCTTTTGAGTCGACCCGAATAAAATAGTCAGAACGTGCTGCTGACTTGACACATGCGTCGTTTTCCAAGGGGTGTTGGCAGCACCGTTGTCGCCAATGTGCTAAACCACACCGCTCGCAGCACAGCAGTCATTTGTGCGACTGCAGGTACCCATAAGACAATTGGCGCCGTTCTGCAAGTAACTCCCCTCCCCCCGTCCCCCCCTCGGTCTCACCTGCAGGTAACCACAGAACTGCTGTTGCACCTCTGGCAGCAGCAGGTCGTTCAGCAGCCCAAACAGGTGCACCGCGGGGGGGATAGCCGGCGCCACCAGCGCTGCTGCCTCTGCCCCCACCAGCGATCGCCCGAGGGAGGCACAGAGGTGGGTGGCGGAGCGGGACGAGTCGGCGATGCCTGAAGGGGCAGCCTCGCTGAGCGACTTGTAGCTCTCGAAGGTGAGCTGGAGGAGGTCGCCTACTCTCTCCTCCATGTCTGCTAGCATGCGCGCCTGCAAGGGGGGAGGTGAGGGAAGGGGTCGAAGTGGAACAGAGGGGTGCAGGGAGTTCAGTAGCAGTGGGGAAGAATCGGCGATGCCCGAGGGGGAAGACTCGCTGAGCGACTTGCAGTTCTCGAAGGTGAGTTGGAGGAGGTCTCCCACCCGCTCCTCCATGTCTGCTAGCATGCGCGCCTGAAAAGGGGGAGAACAGAGGGGTGCAGAGAGGTGGGAGGCGGTGGGGAGAAGTGGGCGACGCCTGAGGGGGAAGCCTCGCTGAGGGACTTGCAGTTCTCGAAGGTGAGTTGGAGGAGGTTGCCTACTCTCTCCTCCATATCTGCTAGCATGCGCGCCTGCAGGGGGAGGGGGAAGTGCGATTGAAGGGAGAACAGAGGGGTGCAGAGTGGTGGGGAGCGGTGCTGAACGAGATCGCCACCCATGCCTTCATGTCTGCTAACATGCGCGCCTGGGGTGGGGAGAGAGAGAGGGGGCGAGGAGAAACACAGGAGGGAACACACAGTGGCACAACAGTGGATGGCAGAGCAGGAAGAGAGGGTAGTGCCTGAAGCGGCAGACTCGCCTAGGGAGGGTTGGCAAAAGAGGGAAGGGGGGCTGAAGGGGAGAAAATAAAGGGCGGACGAGGAGGAGAGGAGGGAGGAGGTGAGGCGGAGAGGAGCAAAGGGGAAGGAAAAATGCAAGAGACGCAATGTGGATGAGACACCGGCTGTGCGAGATATGCTTCTCAACCATGCTGCTGTTTCATCCTCGCTCTGCCTCTCCTATTCTGTCACACTCATATCGGATTACTCACCTCCTGTTTAGTCACACTGCTGCCGTCACTGTCGTGTGCATGCAGCACCGGCGCCAGCAATTGGTGAATCAGAGTCAGGCAGTCAGCTGTTGGTGTTGCCACGTCCATCACTCGAGTGAGGTACCTGCGTCAAGGGGAGATGAATGGATGGATATGGGCACAGGTGAACAGAGCAAGAGAGGGATGGGTGGGTGGGAGTGAGGCACTGTCGTGTGCATGCAGCACAGGCGTCAACAGCTGGTGGATTAAAGTAAGGCAGTCGGCCGTCGGTGTTGCCACGTCCATCACTCGAGTGAGATACCTGTGGAAAGACGACAGGATGGGATGGGATGGGATGGGATGGGACGGGATGGGACGGGACGGGATGGGATGGGATGGGATGGGATGGGATGGGATGGGATGGGATGGGATGGGATGGGATGGGATGGGATGGGATGGGATGGGATGGGATGGGATGGGATGGGATGGGATGGGATGGGATGGGATGGGATGGGATGGGATGGGATGGGTGGGAGTGGGGCACTGTCATGTGTGCATGCAGCACCGGTGCAAACAACTGGTGGATCAGAGTGAAGCAGTCGGCCGTCGGTGTTGCTACGTCCATCACCCGAGTGAGGTACCTGGCAGATGGAGCAGAGACGAACAAAGGTGAATAGGAATGGATGGGAATACGGCACGTCACGTGCACGAGGCACTCTAAAGGGGGTGCAGTACTCAAGCCAGAGCAGGTGAGGACAGGGCGGTTCACCTGAGCTTGGTATAATGAGGGGACACGCCATAACACGTAGCGAACTGATCGCAGAGCCACTCCCAGGGGCCGGAGAGGCGGAGGTTGCGCGCGTGGGGTGTCGGGTGGGGTGTTGGCAGGACACTGAGCTAAACGCACCTGAGCTTGGTGTAATGCGGAGAGACGCCATAGCAGGTGGCGAACTGATCGCACAGCCACTCCCAGGGGCCCGAGAGGCGGAGGTTGCGCGCATGGAAGCCCTGAGCTGCCATGGCTGCTGCTAGCACCCAGTCGTACGCTGCTGACTCCGTGATTGGCTGGCACTGGTGGTGGGGTGAGACAGAAGAGGGGAGAGAGGATAACTGAGCTGCCATGGCCGCCGCAAACACCGAATTGTATGCTGCTGACTCCGTGATGGGCTGGCACTGGTGGGGGTGTGAATGAGGGTAACAGTGAGGTATAAACACCAAAAAGGGGGGGGAGTAGGTGAGGTCAGTGGACTGAGAGGTGCGAGCGTGGAATCCCTGAGCTGCCATGGCTGCTGCCAGCCAGCACCCAGTGGTATGCTGCCAGCACCCAGTGGTATGCTGCCAGCACCCAGTGGTATGCTGCCAGCACCCAGTGGTATGCTGCCAGCACCCAGTGGTATGCTGCCAGCACCCAGTGGTATGCTGCCAGCACCCAGTGGTATGCTGCCAGCACCCAGTGGTATGCTGCCAGCACCCAGTGGTATGCTGCCAGCACCCAGTGGTATGCTGCCAGCACCCAGTGGTATGCGGATGACTCTGAAAAGGGCTGACACTGGTGGTGGGGGGACAGAAAAGAGGAGAGAAAGGAGCAGCAGTTGTCATCATGGCAGCAGCAGCATCCATGAAGGCTGAGGGTGGGAGAGATGATAACTGAGCTGCCATGGCTGAGGGTGGGAGGGATGATAACTGAGCTGCCATGGCTGAGGTTGGGAGATGATAACTGAGCTGCCATGGCTGAGGGTGGGAGATGATAACTGAGCTGCCATGGCTGAGGTTGGGAGATGATAACTGAGCTGCCATGGCTGAGGTTGGGAGATGATAACTGAGCTGCCATGGCTGAGGGTGGGAGATGATAACTGAGCTGCCATGGCTGAGGTTGGGAGATGATAACTGAGCTGCCATGGCTGCTCCCAACACGCAGTTGTACGCTGCTGTCTCTGAGATGGGCTGGCACTGGTCGTGGAGGGGGGGGGGGGGGGGAAGAAGCGATTTTAGGGTGAATAACACTGAACAGTTTTGAGACGTCTCAAAACCCTTCTTCATACACGTGAGTAACACTGAACGGTGAGTCCTGAGTACAGCACGGTTCAGGTGTATCCCTGTGAGACCACCCCCTCACCACTGAACGGTGTGTTCTCAGTACAGCAGCAAGCACCTGTTTTCTCCTTTGCTAAACTTTCTCCTCCACTGCTGCTCGCTGGATCATGTCTAACAGTCTGAGTAACACTGAACGGTGTGTTGTGAGTACAGCAGCAAGCAACAGGCAGCAAGCAGCGACTGGAAACGTACCGGGCTTGCAGCGATCCACCCCTGCTTTCGATTTACGACTGCATGGAGAAACACACCCCACCAGACACAGCTGCACTCGACCGCACATGACCACACATGACTGCACACGTCCGCACATTGCCTCACACTCTCACATACCCTCACGTTCAAGTCGACTCAGCAACAACTCAAATTTCCACACACCTGCGTGCCATAGTCCCTGGCGCAGGGCACGAGCGACACGGCGATCTGCACTCGAGCCACCTCCTGCTGACACGTGTGAGTCCACCCAGAAGCAACCCCAAACAGCCCCTCATACCCACACGCACACACACACACACACACACACACACACACACACACACACACACACACACACACACACGCACGCAATTCAACAACCCCATACCCTCACACCAACACACACCTGCGTGCCATAGTCCCTGGCGCAGGGCACGAGAGACACAACACATTGACAACACCCCCACATCCCCTCTCACACCCGCACACCACATTACACACCTGCGTGCCATAGTCCCTGGCACAGGGCACGAGCGACACTGCGATCTGCACGCGAGCCACCTCCTGCTGACACGTGTCCCTCACTGCCAGCCAATGGCAGCGCTGCGACAGTGACATGTGGGCGCCCGGGTGCTGAGAGGGTAGAGTGTGACAGCCGGCGGGGGGGGGGAGGAGGGGGTGATGGGTGAAGAGGGGGAAGGAGGGGGTGATGGGTGAAGAGGGGGAAGGAGGGGGTGATGGGTGAAGAGGGGGGAGGAGGGGGTGATGGGTGAAGAGGGGGAAGAAATGAAGAAATAAAGGGAGAGAGAGCGACAGCGACACGTGGGTGCGGTGTGCTGAGAGGGTAGAGTGCAACAGAGGGGGGATGGGAGGGATGGGGGTTGGTGGAAAGGGGGTAAAGGGGGGGATATGATGGCAGCGCTGCTGCAACAATGACACGTGGGTGCCGGGGTGCTGAGACGGTAGAATGTGCGGCAGAGGAGGAAGAGGACAATGAGAGGGGAGGAAGGAGGGAGGGGTGGGAGGGGTGGGGGGAGAGAAGTGGCAGGTTCTAGAAAAATATTGGTTCAGTAACAGGCAAGAGCAGTGGTGAGTCAGCCACACTTTCAATCATACACCCACCAACCCCTTATCAATCACCCCTTCACCCCTTATCACTCCACCGTTCACCCCTTATCACTCCCACGTTCACCCCTTATCACTCCCTCGTTAAACCCTTATCACCCCCCCTTCGACCCTTATCACTCCCCCCTTCACCCAGTATCACTAACCCCTTCGTCCCTTATCACTCGCCCCTTCATCCCTTATCACTCGCCCCTTCACCCCTTATCACTCCTCCCTTCACCCCGTATCACTCACCCCTTCGTCCCTTATCACTCGCCCCTTCACCCCTTATCACTCCCCCCTTCATCCCGTATCACTCACCCCTTCGTCCATGAGCGTAGCCGCAAGCACTGACGCCTGTCCTCTCAACCCACTGCGGTCATGCACCTCCACCACCACTTCTTGTCTATCGCTCTCAACAGGTCTGATTGTGAGGGAGGCCAGAGAAGGCAAAGAGGAAAACGAGGGACGAGATGGAAGCAAGGGCACAGCAGCAGGCACTGACGCCTGTCCTCTCAACCCACTGCGATCATGCACCTCCACCACCACTTCCTGTCTCTCGCTCTCCACGGGACTGAATGGGGGAGAGGGGAAAGTGGGGGAAAATAGGGAAGAAATGGAAAGTGTAGGTAGTTTGAATGAGCGCATGACACCGTGGCCTGCCCCCTTAACCCACTGCGGTCATGCACCTCCACCACCACTTCTTGTCTCTCGCTCTCCACAGCTCTGAATGGAAGAGAGGGGAGAGCGTGCGGAGAGGAAAGGTGGGGCGAATGGGTAAAGGAGTGGGGCAAAAGTGTGACATTAAAGTGTGGGTAAAGGAAATGGAATGGCCGGCCATTGTGACATTCCCCTCTGCAGCGCCCACTGCAATCATGCGTCCCTGATGAAAGAGAGGAAGACAGGGAAGAGGGGGAAGAGAGGGAAGAGGAGATTTAGGTGGACAGAGAAGAGGCACAATGCATACTGCCGTCCGTTCAGCCTCCACAATGCATGTGTCAACTCAACAGTCCCAGCAACAACGGAGGGGGTTCGATTGAATTCACTGCTTTTGCCTTACAGGTTAATGCAGTGGTGGGTGTTGGGGTTCACCCTCCGTGCTTCACCCGCCTCCTCTGATGGGCATCGCACGGCCACCAGCACTCCATCTGAAAGCAACAACAGGACCAACACCGGGAGAGAGAAAAGGTCAGAGGCGAATGAGAGCAGAGGAGGGAGTGGCGCAGTGGTATGGTGTGCGTTTGAGAAGGGTTGACTCTCCATGCCCTTCATCTCCTTCTTCTGATGGGCATCGCACCGCCACCAACGCTCCCTAGGGAGGTTATATTGAAATCACTTCTGAGAATTCTCAAAAGTGATTTCTGATGGGTATCGCACCGCCACCAGCACTCCCTCTGGAGCCAGCAACGGAGGAATAGGCAGAGGAGAATGTGAGCGGAGGGTTTAGGGCTAGCAGTGGTGTGACGTGGTGTGGGGACTCCACCAACACTGAGCTAGCAGGGTTTGGGACTGTTTTGACCCTATGGGCTTCATTGTTCCACTGAGTAAGTGACTGACAGTACACCAGTACTTTTGAGTCGACCCAAAAGTCACTTCATTGTTCCTCTGAGTAATTGATTGACAGCAAACCAGTACTCAAGCCATTTATGCATGTACCAAAAGCGTCACCACAAGCACCAGATAAATCACCTGAAGCAACAGATTGATCTCCTGACGCCACTGACAAAGCACCTGAAGCAACAGAGGAATCACCTGGTGCGGCAGAGGTGGCTTCAGCAGCCAGCCCGCTGAGCTTCTCCATGCCCCTCTTGATCTGATCTGCCCCTCCTGTCCCTCCTGTCCCTCCTGTCCCCCCTGCCCCTCCAGTCCCCCCTCACCTGGAGCAGCAGTGGTGGCTTCAGCAGCCAGACCCCTGAGATTCGCCATGCCCCCTTTGATCTGCCGCATCATGCTGCTCACTGTCCTCCCTCCTCTTCCTGTCCCTCCTCCTCCCCCTGTCCCCCCTCACCTGGAGCAGCAGTGGTGGCTTCAGCAGCCAGCCCCCTGAGATTCGCCATGCCTCCCTTGATCTGCCGCATCATGCTACTCACTGCCGCCCCCGCTCCCCCTGTCCCGCCTCCTGCTCCCGCTGCTGCTCCCCCCATTCCTCCCCCCGCGCCCCCCGGGTTCTCGGCTTCCCCCTGTCCCCCGGCCATCCCCTTGCCCTCGTCCCCCTTGCTTGTCATGCGCACCTTGCGCACTGGGGGGGGGAATCGGGAGAAATTGGGGGAGATTGGGGGGAGAGGGGGGTAGATAGGATGGGAGGTGATATGGGGGGTTGTGGTAGGGAAGCGAGATGGCGGGTGGTGCGGGCAGAGCTTTTGCAATGTCTCAAGATAAGACAAAAAAAAGTGCACCACTAGTGCACCAATGCGAGTGATTAGAGCCAGAGCCAGAGCGACCCACCTTGCAGCTGAGAGTGCCAATGCCACGGTTCTTCTTCCAAGCCGAGGAATGGCCGTACGGCGAGAGGGGAGAGCTGGAGAGCCAAACCTTCCTACCTCCATACTACCTTGGGAGCACAGTGCGAGTGAAAGGGCAGCACACCTTGCAGCTTGAGAGTGCCAATGCCACGGTTCTTCTTCCAAGCCGAGGAATGGCCGTACGGCGAGAGGGGAGAGCTGGAGAGCCAAACCTTCCTACCTCCATACTACCTTGGGAGCACAGTGCGAGTGAAAGGGCAGCACACCTTGCAGCTTGAGAGTGCCAATGCCACGGTTCTTCTTCCGAGCCGAGGAATGGCCATACGGCGAGAGGGGAGAGCTGGAGAGCCAAACCTTCCTACCTCCATACTACCTTGGGAGCACAGTGCGAGTGAAAGGGCAGCACACCTTGCAGCTTGAGAGTGCCAATGCCACGGTTCTTCTTCCGAGCCGAGGAATGGCCGTACGGCGAGAGGGGAGAGCTGGAGAGCCAAACCTTCCTACCTCCATACTACCTTGGGAGCACAGTGCGAGTGAAAGGGCAGCACACCTTGCAGCTTGAGAGTGCCAATGCCACGGTTCTTCTTCCGAGCCGAGGAATGGCCATACGGCGAGAGGGGAGAGCTGGAGAGCCAAACCTTCCTACCTCCATACTACCTTGGGAGCACAGTGCGAGTGAAAGGGCAGCACACCTTGCAGCTTGAGAGTGCCAATGCCACGGTTCTTCTTCCGAGCCGAGGAATGGCCGTACGGCGAGAGGGGAGAGCTGGAGAGCCAAACCTTCCTACCTCCATACTACCTTGGGAGCACAGTGCGAGTGAAAGGGCAGCACACCTTGCAGCTTGAGAGTGCCAATGCCACGGTTCTTCTTCCGAGCCGAGGAATGGCCATACGGCGAGAGGGGAGAGCTGGAGAGCCAAACCTTCCTACCTCCATACTACCTTGGGAGCACAGTGCGAGTGAAAGGGCAGCACACCTTGCAGCTTGAGAGTGCCAATGCCACGGTTCTTCTTCCGAGCCGAGGAATGGCCGTACGGCGAGAGGGGAGAGCTGGAGAACCCCTGCAGGGGGAATGAAATGAGCTCTCATCCCTCCCATCCCCTCTCTCTCACCTCACCCAGAGTCGGAGGCACACCTTGCAGCTTGAGCGTGCCAATGCCACGGTTCTTCTTCCGAGCCGAGGAATGGCCGTACGGCGAGAGGGGAGAGCTGGAGAGCCAAACCTTCCTACCTCCATACTACCTTGGGAGCACAGTGCGAGTGAAAGGGCAGCACACCTTGCAGCTTGAGAGTGCCAATGCCACGGTTCTTCTTCCAAGCCGAGGAATGGCCGTACGGCGAGAGGGGAGAGCTGGAGAGCCAAACCTTCCTACCTCCATACTACCTTGGGAGCACAGTGCGAGTGAAAGGGCAGCACACCTTGCAGCTTGAGAGTGCCAATGCCACGGTTCTTCTTCCGAGCCGAGGAATGGCCGTACGGCGAGAGGGGAGAGCTGGAGAGCCAAACCTTCCTACCTCCATACTACCTTGGGAGCACAGTGCGAGTGAAAGGGCAGCACACCTTGCAGCTTGAGAGTGCCAATGCCACGGTTCTTCTTCCAAGCCGAGGAATGGCCGTACGGCGAGAGGGGAGAGCTGGAGAGCCAAACCTTCCTACCTCCATACTACCTTGGGAGCACAGTGCGAGTGAAAGGGCAGCACACCTTGCAGCTTGAGAGTGCCAATGCCACGGTTCTTCTTCCAAGCCGAGGAATGGCCGTACGGCGAGAGGGGAGAGCTGGAGAGCCAAACCTTCCTACCTCCATACTACCTTGGGAGCACAGTGCGAGTGAAAGGGCAGCACACCTTGCAGCTTGAGAGTGCCAATGCCACGGTTCTTCTTCCGAGCCGAGGAATGGCCGTACGGCGAGAGGGGAGAGCTGGAGAGCCAAACCTTCCTACCTCCATACTACCTTGGGAGCACAGTGCGAGTGAAAGGGCAGCACACCTTGCAGCTTGAGAGTGCCAATGCCACGGTTCTTCTTCCAAGCCGAGGAATGGCCGTACGGCGAGAGGGGAGAGCTGGAGAACCCATGCAGGGGGGACGAGCCCTCATCTCCGTTTCTCCCTCCTCCTCCTCCTACTCCTCCCGCTCCTCCTCCCCCTGCCCCCAGCCTGTCACTGGCGTCTGCCGCGTTTCGAGCACTCACAGGCACCAGCATGAGTGGCTGGAGGCTGAAAGGTGGTGGGGAATAGGAGCGAGAGGGGAGACAGCGGAAGGGAAGGGAAGGAAGCAGTGAGAAGGTGGGGAGGAAGGGTCAGAGCACCAGTCTGTGCGTTGAGCACTGGAAGGGTCAGAGCACCAGTCTGTGCGTTGAGCACACACAGGCACCAGCATGAGCGGCTGGAGACAGGGGGGTTGACGGGGAAAGGGAGGGGAGGGAATGGGGGTGTGAAGAGCAGCAAAAGGTGGGGAACAGGAAGGTCACGACAGGTTGCAGTTGAGTCGAATCAAAAGCTCTTGGCACAACCTCCTGGCACTTGGCACGGCGAATTGCAACGAAGAAGACCTCTTGAGATGCTCTGACGCCCTGTGTTTGAACAAGTGTTTTGAGACGTCTCAAAACACTGACGCCATGCTCATTCCTGCGTGAAACTCTTAGATGCTCGAGGTTCACCCACAGAAGGTGCACAGGGAGGCACAGGCAGCGTCTTGCAGGAAGAAATGAGCGTGGATCGGGATGCTTTTGAGTCGACTCAAAAGCATGCCCCCTTGGCATCTCACGCGTGCAGCTTGCAGCAACATCAGCTCCCTCTCTCTCTCTCATGGAGATCTTGTGGCTCACCCGAAGAATGTGCGCAGGGAGGCACAGGCAGCGTCATGCAGGAAGAATTGTGCATGGGGTGATGATGCCCCCTTGGCAGCCTCATCCATGCACATGCGCACACATGCATCGTACGCCACCACCGCACTCCACCTCTCCTCCGCACTGTAGGTGTGGGACAAGGGACAAGCGGTGCGAGTGAGAATTGCGCGTGGGGGGATGCCCCCTTGGATGCCTCGTCCATGCACATGCGCACACATGCATCGTACGCCACCACCGCACTCCACCGCTCTTCAGCGCTGCATATGGAGCATGGTGCATGGAGCATGGTGCATGGAGCATGGTGCATGGAGCATGGTGCATGGGGCATGGTGCATGGAGCATGGTGCATGGAGCATGGTGCATGGAGCATGGTGCATGGAGCATGGTGCATGGAGCATGGTGCATGGAGCATGGGGCATGGAGCATGGGGCATGGAGCATGGTGCATGGGGCATGGTGCGTGGAGCATGGTGCATGGAGCATGGTGCATGGAGCATGGTGCATGGAGCATGGTGCATGGAGCATGGTGCATGGGGCATGGTGCATGGAGCATGGTGCATGGAGCATGGTGCATGGAGCATGGTGCATGGAGCATGGTGCATGGAGCATGGTGCATGGAGCATGGTGCATGGAGCATGGGGCATGCAGCATGGTGCATGGAGCATGGTGCATGGAGCATGGTGCATGGGGCATGGGGCATGGAGCATGGGGCATGGAGCATGGGGCATGGAGCATGGGGCATGGAGCATGGGGCATGGAGCATGGAGCATGGGGCATGGAGCATGGGGCATGGAGCATGGGGCATGGAGCATGGGGCATGGAGCATGGGGCATGGGGCATGGGGCATGGGGCATGAGGCATGGGGCATGGGGCATGAGGCATGAGGCATGGGGCATGGGGCATGGGGCATGGGGCATGGGGCATGGGGCATGGAGCATGGGGCATGGAGCATGGGGCATGGGGCATGGGGCATGGGGCATGGGGCATGAGGCATGGGGCATGGGGCATGGGGCATGAGGCATGGGGCATGGAGCATGGGGCATGGGGCATGGGGCATGGGGCATGGGGCATGGGGCATGAGGCATGGGGCATGGGGCATGGGGCATGGGGCATGAGGCATGAGGCATGGGGCATGAGGCATGAGGCATGGGGCATGAGGCATGGGGCATGAGGCATGGGGCATGAGGCATGAGGCATGAGGCATGGGGCATGAGGCATGAGGCATGGGGCATGAGGCATGAGGCATGGGCCATGAGGCATGGGGCATGAGGCATGGGGCATGAGGCATGAGGCATGAGGCATGGGGCATGAGGCATGAGGCATGGGGCATGAGGCATGGGGCATGGGGCATGGGGCATGGGGCATGAGGCATGGGGCATGGGGCATGGGGCATGGGGCATGAGGCATGAGGCATGAGGCATGGGGCATGAGGCATGAGGCATGGGGCATGAGGCATGGGGCATGAGGCATGGGGCATGAGGCATGGGGCATGAGGCATGGGGCATGAGGCATGAGGCATGAGGCATGGGGCATGAGGCATGAGGCATGAGGCATGAGGCATGAGGCATGAGGCATGGGGCATGGGGCATGGGGCATGGGGCATGAGGCATGAGGCATGAGGCATGGGGCATGAGGCATGAGGCATGGGGCATGAGGCATGAGGCATGAGGCATGAGGCATGAGGCATGGGGCATGAGGCATGGGGCATGGGGCATGGGGCATGGGGCATGAGGCATGGGGCATCGAGCAGCATGGAGATCGCAGGTAACGCTCGCAAAGTGGGTACCATGTAAGGCAAGCAGCACGGTTACCAGTAACCCTACCTGGCGAGTTGGATGGGTTCGATAGCAGGTGGTTGAGCGTGCCCATGGTTAGTTGGCTTACTCTTGAGGCGCCTCAAAAAGCAGTGTGGTTACCACAGCATAGGCGGTGTGGTAACCAGTAACCCTACCTGGCGAGTTGGATGGGTTCGATAGCAGGCGGGTGACCGTGCCCCGTGGTGCGATGGGGCGCGGTGGGGGTGTGGGGAGACAGAGGCGTGTCTGCCCCCGCACGCTCCGCCCTGCAGTGAAATGGGGAGGGGGAACACGGCAGGGGCGGGAGGGAAGGGGGCAGTGCTCTATAAGCGAGTGCCCCGTGGTGCGATGGGGCGTGGTGGGGGTGTGGGGAGACATAGGCGTGTCTGCCCCCGCACGCTCGGCCCTGCTGGGAAGGGCGAAGGGAGGGGGGAAAAGGGAAAGAGGAGGAGGGGAGTGAATTCTCGGTGCGGCGATGGGGCGTTGGAAACTAAGAGGGAGGGGCGCACGAATGCTAAGGGGGAGGGGGCGCACGAATGCTAAGGGGGAGAGGGCGCACGAATGCTAAAGGGGAGGGGGCGCACGAATGCTCCTGTGAGATGGGCGCGGCGCGGGACTGCCTAAAAAAAGACACTCCAAAGTAGCCCGTGATACAGCCGCCCAAGTAATCACCGCGTTTCAAAGCTGCACACTCGTTATGCCGCGCCCACATGCTTACCTGCAATAGAGGTTTTTTTACCCCGTTCGTAATTCATTTATATCCCCGCTTTACCGCGTTCCCATGGCATGCACGCGTTATACCGCATGCCTCTGCTCCCCCCTTATCCTGTCGTACCATCTCCCCACTCCTAAACTGATCATCGTGACAAACTCGCGAGCATGCGATCTGCGCGATTCACCTCTGCGACGCGTGCGACGGCGAGTCCGTCGTCGCGCCCGATTCCTCCCGCACGGTGCTCAGCCGCAGCGCGCTTTCCCGCCCCAGCCCTATCGCGGACCTCCCCCCGCCACTCCACCTTCCGCTGCTCATCCCCGGCGACTCCGCGCTCTCCCGCTCCCCGCTTCCGCCCGCCTCTGGCCGCTGGGGCTGCGGTGCCGCGCGGGTGGGCGCGCCGGGCGCGGCGCGCGCGGGCGGGCCGCCGCTCATGGCGGAAACGGGCGGCGCGCTGGGGGTCGTGCTGGCGTCGCCGCGACTCGCAAGACTGTCGCCGCCCTGCCGCTGCCCGTGGCTGTAGCTCCGGCTGTTGCTAGGATCGTTGCTTCGATTGTAGCTGACACCGTTGCTCCGGCTGTAGCTCTGGCTGTCTCGTCCACTAACCCGTTGACTGTCCGGTTGACTACAGCGTTGACTGTAGCGTTGACTGTCTCTCGGGCTGTAGCTGTCGCGATGCGGACCCGGTCCCCCCACAGCCCTCAGCACTGCTTCGTCATCATCCTCCTCCTCGTCCGGCTCCCGCTCCTGCTCTCGCGCACGTTCCCGCTCCTCCTGCTCCCAGTCGTCAATTCCGCCGAGATTTGCGCGATCGTCGTTAGCGTCTCCCGCGTCGCCTTTGACCATAGACGACAGCACGTTAGGCGCGAATTCTAAAGAATGATCTAAGAACGGCTCGGCTGCAAGATCGTCCTCTTCTTCCGCCTCCTCGTCTTCCTCCTCTTCCACGTCGTTAACCTCCACTTGGCGACTATTACCGACGTTCGCGACGTTCGCGAAGTTAGGGTTTCTGTCGCCCAGTACCCCGTTGCTCCACACGCCGCTCTCGTAAAAGCCGCTCTCCCGCTTCGCTCCCCCCGCCGGCTTCGACCGGCTCTGCAGATCCGGAATCGCGGAGCGGCCTTGCCCGTCGTACGGCGTTTCCTCGCCCGTACGACTACGTTTCACCTCCTGCCGGTTCATCTCCCACGTGGAGCTCCCCATGTTGGATGAAACTCGGCTCTTTTTCACCCCGACCGGTCCGTACTCCTCGTTACCGTTCTCATCCGCCCACGCTGCTGCTTCTTGCCCGTAATCGCGACTCTCCATTCCCATGTTGGGCATGTCCATTGATTCGTACGCCGCGCGTCCTGCCGCCACGGGTTGCTGATACTGGTGCTGCTGATCCATCCCTCGTACTCCGCGCGTCCCTTTGCTCCAGCCGCCTCCTTTCATGGCGTCCCGGCGAGAAACACACGTGGCTTAACTAGGATCTTCCTGATTGCCTATCAAGCTAAGCTAGTAGCTAGAACAGCTGGAGAAACACCTTTCCATAATGTGCTTACTGACACATTTGGGTGCAATACCATGCACAGCGCGAAGTGCTTTGGCGGGAAAATACATTTTGAATCTGCACATTTCTGGCTGCCTGTTTCTAAAGAACGCGTTCTCACAAGTTTCCGATCGAAACCGGAAACTGAACTTGATTTCATCACGAGTCATTCCAACATGTGCTCGTGACCAGTGGACTCTTCCCGCCGGGTGCGTCCGTGCCAAATTTTACTCCGAGAACTACAGAAACACGACCTTGAAAGTTGCTGACACACCGTAGCCGCTCGCTGCTCACCACGGAATTCGTTTGAAGCTTGAACTAATTTGTCAGGTTGATATTTTTATACGAATATCGACCTCAATGTCTAGAATAAAAGCAGCAGAACATCCTTCTCTTTCACTCTAGACATTCCTTCCCCTCCCGCTATCATAAACCCCGCTTTCCCCGTTCACCCCCCTCTTCCCTTGTCTAAGCCCACCTCCCCTCCAAACTCTCCTCCTTCCCCCACCCCTCCCCCGCCCCTCGTCCCTAACCCCTACATAAAACGCTCCCACCTCCTCACGTCACTCCCGTTAGCTCAGTCTTAGGCTTTTATTTTTCCTGGTGGGCTTGTAGCTAAGGGTGTCTAGCTCACAGAATCCGATCTTGTCCATCGTGGCTTACTACGCGAGCCTTAAAAGTGCCTTCGTGCTGTGAGCGACGCCTGGACGAGGCAAGTGAGCCAGATATGCCAAGTATAACAGGCATGTTCTAGATCCTCGAATCAAGAAATATGGGTGCCGCGCAACTGTTTCTTCCCGCCCTGTTGATACGTTAGTCTGCGCTAGTGAGCACCAATGCACGCGTGAGCTGATTTAGATGCTATTATCGAGTTGTACATTGTAGTTCACGATGCGGAGATCGTGTGCGTGAGTTTCCCTCGTTTCACTACGCTCGCTTCTTGGCATGCTTGCGATTTCGTGACGAATTTGCTGAACGTTCACTCAAAGATCAGGAACAATTGCTTGAGGTGCGCCCTAAGCGAATTGTGCTTGTGTTTAACGGGGGCGCCGCGTGCGCGCGACGGGCTTGAGTTTCAGTGCGCGGATCGTTTGGAGTATGTAAAAGCTTACACTGGCCAATATATATTGCTCATGACACTTGCATCAACAATCAGCAGCAAGGGCCACACCCTGTTAAACCTAGTGGCTTCAACTGCAGCTGTGTCACACCCTTTGTGCTGATTCTCGATGCGGCGCTACATAACGCCGTCACTTGCTACCAGTTACGTGACGCCATTACACCTTGCATGCGAGGTTGATGACGATGCTACCCCTGGAGAACAAAAAAGAACAGGAAGTCAGGCAAACGTCAATTAGAAGAAATAAATGTGAAGAAACCATGTATTGTAAGAACAGAAATCGAGATTTTCTGGCGGCGGAGGTTTGAGATGTTACCGATTGGAGTGGGAGGTGAAAGCCTGGGTGCTGGAGTAGGCCCAGATCATGTTGTTGTTACCCAGGTAATTGACAGGACCCAGACCGCCCTTGCCCATACGAGTGAACCTGAAACGAAATGAAACGCACGTGTTAAAGTACTCCACAAAACGCCAAACTATCACAACCTAGGAGTATGATGGCGTACGATTCGAGGCGTACGGCTTTGCACAGCGGGAACAGGCGAAACTCACTTCACGATCTTGCCAACACCGTCAGCAGCGGTAACCACGGATTTCGCCGAAAGCTTCACTGCGGTTGTCTTCTTGACCTTGCTCAAAGTCTTGGCCGTCATAGCGTAAGCCAGAACGTTGTTCGGCGCAGGTCCCGCCAGATTCCCCACCACGGCGTCTGCGGGAGACATGAGGCCGGCTTTCTTCGTCCAGCCAATGGACATCCAGCCCGTCTCAGCGCCGCTGCCTTGCTTCGCCTCGATCGCAGCGATGATTCCGTCGTTCTTCTTGGTGATGTTCCAGTGCAGGAGAAACAGGCTGAGGAAAGTGGTAGAATGGTGATGAGAGATAAGAGTCCGTGAGGGAAGCGGCAAAGAAAGCATGCTAAAAAACGACTCAAACAGAGTGAAGCTGGCTTAAATCCGTCGCTACCACGTATCCCGAGTGAACGCATCGTTTAAGACGGAAACCATACTTTATGGAAAAAGTCACGTACCCGTCAGCTGTGAGCTGGACAGATTTGGTGTATGACGCGAGAGTCGACTTAGAGCAGGCGGCTACGGCCGCGGGCTTAGTAACGGCCGCGGTGCCAGCGTAGTGTCGCGCGAATGCGCTGCCAGCCATTGCGAGGATCAGAACCGCGAGCGACGTTGCGAGGAAGGAAAGTCGGGCCATGGTGATGGAAGCGAGGCTAGGTGGATGAGAGAGGCGAAGATGGTGGTGGTGGTGGTGGTGGTGGTGTGTGAGAGAGTTGGTGAGAACGTTGGTGAGTTGGATGAGAAATGCAGAAAACCTTGGCGGCCTAAATACTCTTTTGGTTGGGGGTATATTGTTCCTCGTTGCGATGTGAGTGCGGTCGAAGCTGGTGGGGGGAAGGAGAGAAAGATGACTACCTAACCGAATCGCGATTTCACCGAATTCGCATTTCGTCACCAGAGATTTGACCGAACTATTATTTCAGAAAATACCACCGTTCCGCACACCCTCTAACCGACCCGTTCCAGTCGAAGGTGACCCCAAAGCTAACCAGCACAAATCCCAAACCATGTCTCCTTTGGGGCTTAGAGCCGAGCCTGGCCGCGGCGCGCTTCCTCTAAAAGCTTGTGCGGTGCACTGCACAGCGACGTGAGGCAGCAAGCCCAGCGAATTTCAGGAGGCTTCGCAGAAAAACACGACTTGGCGCATGCTCAGATGCGTGGAATCCCCATCTGCGTGTTTCTTTCGTTCAAGGTCACCGACTTGCTCTTTCCAGCTGCCATTGTGCAATTTGGTCACGTTCCACGAGTTTCAACGTGCGGTTAGAACCATTTTGTGCTGTAAGTTGCGTCCACGTGGCCACATCTACTTTAGGGCGCACGAATTCCACACGCCAACTTCAGAAAACTCGTGGTCGGTGGCGAACCATGCACAGCACATGCTACCATCACCAGCAACTACCACCACCGACAAGCCGCCTGAAAAATCGTCCTCCTCATTATCTACTCCGAGTGCAGATTTGGAATTTCATATCTTTACAGCGTATAACCCTGTTCAGAGTCTAGAACGTTCTTCGCCCTTCACCGGTTAATGGTGTTTGCCACCTCTTGTGCTACTTCTGAAAAAGAATTGCGATGTTGTACATGCCGAGTCGGCCTACGCCTCGTAACTAGCCCGAACCTCGCTACTAGCAAAAGCCAGCTCCCAAGATAACGTTACTGTTTGCATCTTTCGCTACTTGATGCTCGCTCATTCATTTGCTCACTTATAATATTTCCACCCTTTAGTGTATTGATCGCTTCACTCGTTCCATTGCATTCGCAACACATGGAACATATTCCCCTCCTTTCAGACTACACATATTTTCACTTCCAAGCCCTTCTCAATCTTTTGATATTTTCATTCAAATAAGCAAGCGTCCCTTAGCGCACTAAGAGTCGTTGTCCTCATGCTCTTACGCAAACACGTATAGCCACGACATCGCCTAGTCCATAGCAAAGCTTCAAAATGGGAGATCGCAGGAACATTACGGAGCTTACACAGGAGCGCCGGGATGAATTGTTGAAGCAACCGCACAACAATTCGCAAAAATTTGCAGCATTAACGGCAGAGCGCAAATAACTCAACGTGAATCCATACCTGCACCTGCACACGCACCAGCGGCAACACTAATCGTAACAACGCTGTCCGACAAGAAACCGTGGGACAAAGTTCGACCGCTGCCAGCAATAACGTCGCTCGCTAAGAAGCATGCAACGTACACGGTACGACACACTCCGAGGGAACGACTATGCCTGAATCGCCGTGTGGGGAGTGTCATCGCGACAGCGTTGCGACTGGAAAGCTATCGCTGCTGCTCAAACCACTCCGTCCCGCATGCTTTGACCCGAGTCAACAGGCAGTTCAGTCATGGATCTTCACAGTGAATTTTCTTTTCGACGCAAATTACGTCATGAAGGATGCGGCAAAGATTTGATACCCCGTGTTACTGCTGCGAGGACCCGCCATAGGTTGGTGGCGTGTCATCGTCACTGCGCCGAGCGAGTATGAACCGTTACCGCAAGAGGAGGGACCTTCCGGACCTGCGAACCCTTGGCCACCATCGTACTACAAAATAAATCACACCGCACGAATAGTGTGTGGTGCGAAGATATACAAATCTTTGCAACCACCACGGTTCATTTGAGTATACAGTGATGCCTTTCGGAATGACCAACGTCCCAGCAACCTACTGGATGACCCTGAACGAAGCATTTCGCCCAATGTTATAATAAGTGTGTCATCGTATACTAAAATGACAAACATAATTAAAGCCCAGACATGCCACAACACTTAATGGACCTTGAAGAAATCATCAAGATTTTAGCTGAGAATTACCTACTGACCAAAGCCTCCAAGGTGCGAAATCCTACTCATCAAATTGGAGATTATAGGACATGCACTTTCAGCCTACGGCGTAGGAATATACTCGAAGAAAATCGCAATGATTCAAAACTATAACCCACCGACATATCTGACCAAGCTGCATAGTTTTTTGGGTTATGTCAAGTACGTGCGTCAGTTCGTCCTCGACATGACGACGTTGACTGCCCCACTAACGAACCTGCTGATGAAGGGGGTTGAGTATACGTGGGGTGGGGAGGGGGGGGGGGGAGCAGGCTGTTAGAATAAGCAGGTAGGAATGATGGACTAGGTAGCATGCATGAGTACAAGTACCTAACCCTAAAGTGTTGTACCCCATGTAGGCTAACCCACTATAGCCTAGAGAGAACACAAACATACAGTTTGACACACCCCCATAGGCTAAGTGAGAGATAGCAAACACAACAGACGGTCACAAGACCAGTCAAGCAAGAGAACAAGCAAAGCAAAGCAAAGCTCAGGGTGGATCTCAAGGACACCACACAATCTGAGCACAAGCAAGCGGCCATAAGTCCAGTTCACATGCAGAGGTATAATAGCAAGGCAGTACACTGATCACAACCTAGCAAGAGTAAACAAGCAGGTATAAAGATATATATCAGTGTACAACAAGAGCAAGTCAAGCAACCAGCAGGTGAGGCAGAGTGGGTACAAGCCCAAGAGCAGTGCAAAAACGCTGAAGATCACCAGACCCGAGGGCCTTGGTGAAGACATCAGCAGTGTTGGCCCGAGAGGCCACGTAAGCAAGACGCAGCTGACTACGCTGCTGCAGCTCCCGATCAAGAAAGTAACGAAGAGCAATGTGCTTCGTTCTGTGCTCCAGTCTCTGCTCGCGACACAAGGCAAGCATTGCCTTGTTGTCGACGTACAGTTTGGAGGAGAACGAGGCCGCTCTCCCAAGTCGGTCAGCAGGTAGGTCAGCCAGCGTAGCTCCTGTGCAGCCATGGCCCTAGCATAGATCTCGGCCTCACAGCTGGAACCAAGCACAGAAGAAGAACGAGTGGACCTCCACAAGACAGAACCAGAGCCAAGACTGAAGGTGTAACCCTGTGACGAACGCTGAGTCGCCTGGTCGTCGGCCCAAGAAGCGTCAGAGTGTCCTGTGAGTACCACTGAACCCCGTCCTCCAAGCACGAGCCCCATGCCCGATGTACTGCACAAGTGTTGCAGTACCCTCTTCGCAGCATCAAAGTGCACCTTTCGGTGTCGACCAGGTGCCACGTAGCCAGGAGGCTGAGAGGGTACGCGAGGTCAGGTCGTGTGCACGTCATCAGGTACATGAGGCAACCCACAAGCTCTGGGTACGGACCACTCGGCTCTACGGACTCGTCCGAAGGTGGAGCTGAGAGCGAGTGGCCGGTAGACAGAGGAGTGGGATGTGGCGAGGACCACACGAAGCCGAAGCGCTGAAGGACCTGGTGCACCATGTGTGACTGAGTGAGGGTGATGGTGCGCCGTGCTCTGTCCCGGGTGATCTGCAAGCCAAGATAGCTCCGCAGCTCACCTAGGTCAGTGCAGGTGTGTCTCTCCTGCAGCTCCGCCTTCACTAGAACCAGTGCCTCAGTGTCAGCAGTAGCAAAAACCAAGTCGTCGACATACACGAGGATGTAGAACGGCGGCAGAGTAGTGTCGGTGCGTAGAAACTGCGACAGGTCAGCAGTCGAAGGACCAAACCCAAGAGCCGCAAGTGTCGTCCTCAGTGTGTCGTGCCACTCGCGGGGCGCCTGACGCAGGCCGTACACTGGTCGCCGTAGGCTCCACTGGGTACCCTCAGGAAACGACTCAGTGAAGCCCTCTGGACGGCGCAACCAGATGGCCTCGTGAAGGCTACCCTGCAAGAAAGTGAGCACCACCTGCTCCGGCAGCTCCAGCACCTCTAGTACGAGTACCTCCAGGACCAGCAGCTCCAGCAGCTCCAGTACCTCCAGCTCCAGCTCCAGCGCCTCCAGTACCAGCAGTACCTCCAGCACCTCCAGCTCCGGCTCCAGCGCCTCCAGCACCAGCAGTACCTCCTGCTCCGGCAGCTCCAGCACCTCCAGTACCTCCAGCTCCAGCGCCTCCAGCACGAGCAGCACCAGCACCTCCAGGGTCAGCAGCTCCAGTAGCACCTCCAGGACCAGCAGCTCCCGCAGCTCCAGCACCAGTAGCACCAGCACCTCCAGTGCCAGCAGCTCCAGTACCCCCAGCACCTCCAGTACCAGCAGCTACATTACCTCCAGCTCCAGTACCTCCAGCACCAGCAACAACTCCAGTACCTCCAGCACCAGCAGCACCTCCAGCACCTCCAGCACCAGTAGCACCTCCAGTACCTCCAGGCCTAGCAGCTCCAGTACCTCCAGCACCAGTAGCACCTCTAGTACCTCTAGCAGTACCTCCAGGACCTCTAGCACCAACAGCACCTCCAGGACCTCCAGCACCAGCAGTACCTCCAGGACTAGTAGCTCCAGCACCAGGAGGACCGTACCCTCCACCACCAGGACTGCCTCGCCGAACAACCCCCGCACGAATCGCCTGCGGCGAGAGCGTCTCAAGTAGAGCAGGCTGCGGCGAGTGGCCGCCGTGTCGTCCGCAATTGGGTCACCCCCCTCAGTTGGGCTAGAGGAGTCAGAAGAGATCTCCACTGGCTCATCCAAGGGGGGTGGGTCGACCTGAGACACACCTGAGGGAGCAGGACCCTGTGGGGGGAGGGGGTCTACCGGGGGGGGGACTGGTACCAGGAAGAGGGGTGCTAGGGGAACCGGGTGGGACGCGTGCGGGTGTAACTGGTAGTAACAGACAGACTCGTCAAAGGTGACGTCCTGGGAGGCGAAGACTCGACGCGAGCGCGGGTGGTAGAACTGCCACGGCGGGGCGTCAGTGGGGAAGCCAAGGAAGACGCAGCGGAGAGTGCGAGAGGAGAGCTTGCTCGCTTTGGCATCGCGAACAAGGGAGAGCGCGCCCCAGACCCGAAACACTGACGCATCACCAGGCTTCCCCGTCCACCGGAGGGTGGGCGAGGTCTCTGGCACAGAGACACGGGGCCAGAGGTTGAGCTGATGCGCAGCGTATCGGACCGCAAACGGCCACAGAAAATGGGGAGCAGCCGCATGGATCATGGAGGTGCGAGCAACCTCCATGATCAAGCCAATGCGACGCTCAGCAATCCCATTATGCTGAGGAGAGGCCGGAAGCGTGAACGTCTGGCGGATGCCCTCGTCTCGACAGAACCCCGCAAGGAGGTCAGAGGAGAACTCACCGCCCCTGTCAGAGTGCAGACGCAGGACTGGGAAGTCCTGCTCAAACCGCTCGTGCAGCTGGAGACGAGTAGCACGGATCCAGGGGATCAGGACACCGCTGACGTCCGCCTTGCGCCGCAAGGGGAAGACAGTGGTGTAGCGTGTGTAGTCGCCAACAACCAGCAGGAAGTAGTGCTCGCGGTCCGTTCCACAGATGGGGGCCGGGCCCCACACATCCATGTGGAGAGTCTGCAGTGGAGCAGTGGTCGGAGGAAACTCGGAGGAGTGAGGAGCGGCGCGCTGCCGCCCCTCGACGCAAGGAAGGCACGGCGGGGCAAGCGAGTGCGGCAGGGGGGGCAGGGTCCTTGGGAGGCCAGAGACAAGGAGACGGGAGTGCATGCTGCGTAGACGCGGCAGGGAGGGGTGACCAAGACGGTGGTGCCAGCGCTGAGTCTCGTGCGTGAGTACTCTGCACGAGCAAGACGCAGCAAACTATCCCGACGCAGACGCCCGACTCGACGCAGCCACCTGACCTGACTCAGCCACCTGTGCAGACGCAGTGGTCAGTGTGTACAGACTAGACCCAGGCTGGCGAGTGAACGTAGCCAGGTGACGGCCAGTCCGGGAGCACGTACAGATCGCCACACGCTGCCCTCCAGGAATAAAGGTATGAACCCAGACACTGAATGGCAGCGTTGCTTACCAAGTTCGTCGAGAACGTGGGGAGGTGGAGACCTGACAGAGAACCGGAGGGGACTGCTAGACAAGGGAGGACAGTGGAGGCTCTCGCAACTACTGGGCCCCCAGAGGGGTCAGCCAGTGAGACTGGCACAGGTGCTGCGAGTGGTGTGACTGTGGTGCAATCACGAAAGAAGCAACGTGATGCGCCTGAGTCAAGTGTGAAAGTGTGCAAGACCTCAGCTGAGGCGGGACCTGTGGCAGGAGACGCACTAGCACCTAGAGCGTCGGCAGACTCACGGGCACCTAGAGCTGCAGCAGACTCACCAGCACCTGGAGCAGCAGCAGACTCACTAGAACCGAGAGCAGTAACCTCTACACAGCCAGGGATGCATCGCTGAGAAGCACAGTCGCGAGGCCGCTTAGGCCACGTATAACCAAAACCTCCACCACCAAGACTGCCTCGCTGAACAACCCACTCACGAAGCTGTTGAGGGGTGGGGTCGTCCGGGAGAGGCAGTGCCCGCTGCTGTCCACCCCTGGCCGCAGCAACTGCCGCGAGAGTGGCCATGATAGACAGTGACGGTCAGGAGGAGGTCCAGCACCTCCGGCTCCTCCAGCACCAGCAGCACCTCCAGCACTCCCAGTAGCACCTCCACCAGCAGCAGCAGCAGTAGCACGAGTAGCAGCAGCAGCAGTAGTAGCAGCAGCAGGGCGGCTCAGTGGGGCTGGGCGGCCGCACCTCCAGTACTCCCCAGCAGCACCTCCACCAGTAGCAGCAGTAGTAGCAGCAGCGAGGCGGCTCGGTGGGGCTGGGCGGCCGTACCTCCAGTACTCCCAGCAGCACCTCCACCAGCAGCAGCAGTAGAACGAGCAGCAGCAGCAGCAGTTGTAGTAGTAGGGCGGCGCGGCTCGGCCTGGGCGGCGCGGCTCGGGCTGGGCTACGCGGCTCGGCAGGGCGGCGCGCGTGCTGCAGGGGCGTCGCGCACGGGCTGCAGGGGCGACGCGCGGCTCGGCCGGGCGGCGCGCGGGTTGCAGGGGCAACGCGCGGCCCGGCAGGGCGGTGCGCGGGCTGCAGAGGCGACGCGCGGCTCAGCAGGGCGGCGCGCGGGCTGCAGGGGCAGCGCGCACGGGCTGCAGGGGCGACGCGCGGGCTGCAGGGGCGACGCGCGGCTCAGCAGGGCGGCGCGCAGGCTGCAGGGGCAGCGCGGACGGGCTGCAGGGGCGACGCACTGGCTGCAGGGGCGACGCATTGGCTGCAGGGGCGACGTGCGGCTCGGCAAAGGGCGGCGCGCGGGCTGCAGGGGCGACGCACGGGCTGCAGGGGTAGCGCGCGGGCCACAGGGGCAGGCACGGCTGCAGGGGCAGCACGGTCGCAGGGGCGAGTACGGCTGCAGGGGCAGCACGGTCGCAGGGGCGAGCACGGCTGCAGGGGCAGCACGGTCGCAAGGGCGAGCACGGCTGCAGAGGCAGCGCGGTCGCAGGGGCGAGGACGGCTGCAGAGGCAGCACGGTCGCAGGGGCGAGCACGACTACAGGGGCAGCGTGGTCGCAGGGGCAGCGCGCAGGCTGCAAGGACAGTGCGGCTGCTGGGGCAGCGTAGGAAGAAACTTTTTCGGGTAGGGCAGGGCGGAAAGTTCGGTGGGCCCTAGGAACGGTTCTGCTCTAATACCATGTTAGAATAAGCAGGTAGGAATGATGGACTAGGTAGCACGCATGAGTACAAGTACCTAACCCTAAAGTGTTGTACCCCTTGTAGGCTAGCCCACTATAGCCTAGAGAGAACACAAACATACAGTTTGACACATGCTCCCTTCTCTGCTTTGAAACAAATTCTTTGTTCGCCGACGTGCTCCACAAGAAACTGCTGCCAGCAAACAAGAAAGCTTGACGGTGATAAATAACGACCACGCACACAGTGCATGATCCTCGCCGTCCCTTTGATTTCGTCACCGTCGCCAGCGACATCGCCATCGGAACAGTACAGTTACATGATTTTCGGAACAAATTATAGCCAATCGCGTGTCTCACAAGTTTCACCCATCCGAACGGATTTATTCGAAACACGACACAAAAATGCTCGCAATTGCGCATGCATTCAGAGTATAGCGCTGCTACTGTCAAATTGTATTTGTTATCTCTAGGCTGTAGTGGGGCATACCCTAAAGGGTACAACCCTGTAGGGTTAGGCAGTACTTGTACTCATCCTTGCTACCTAGTCCACCATTCCTACGTTTCTATTTCTGACATGGTATTCAGAGCGGGTCCATCCTACGTAGGACCACTCCGTTAGGGCCCACCGCTAGTTTAGACCTGCCCAAACCGCCCGAACTGCCTATGTCAAACTTATATGCTGCTTATTGTGTAGGCTATAGTGGGGTAGCCCATATGGGGTACAACCCAATTAGGGTTTGCTACTTGTACCCATCCTGCTGCTAGTTCATTTCATTCTCGTTTATTCTGCTGACATGGTTTCAGAGCAGGTCCTAGCCTAGGACCGTTTTTTTTGGGCCCACCGAGTAGCGCTACCCCACCCGTCGCGCCGCCCTGCCCTGCCCTGCCCTGCGTCGCGCTGCCTGCGCACGCCCTGCCCTGCCCGCGCGCCGCCCGCCGCAGCGCGCTCTGCTTTGCCCGCGCGCCGCCCGCTGCAGCGCGCCCTGCCCTGCCCGCGCGCCGCCCGCCGCCGAGCGCCCTGCCCTGCCCGCGCGCCGCGCCGCCGCGCACCCTGCCCTGCCCGCGCGCCGCGCCGCCGCGCGCACTGCCCTGCCCGCGCGCCGCGCCGCCGCGCGCCCTGCCCTGCCCGCGCGCCGCGCCGCCGCGCGCCCTGCTCTGCCCGCGCGCCGCCCGCTGCAGCGCGCCCTGCCCTGCCCGCGCGCCGCCCGCCGCCGAGCGCCCTGCTCTGCCCGCGCGCCGCGCCGCCGCGCGCCTTGCCCTGCCCGCACGCCGCACTGCCGCGCGCCCTGCCCTGCCCGCGCGCCGCGCCGCCGCGCGCCCTGCCCTGCCCGCGCGCAGTGCTGCCGCGCGCCCTGCTCTGCCCGCGCGTCGCGCACCCGCGCCGTCCTGCCCTGCCCGCGCGCCGCGCCGCCGCGCGCCCTGCCCTGCCGTGCGCCGCTCGCTGCTGCGCCACCCTCTCCTGCTGCCGTGCGCCGCTCGCTGCTGCGTCGCCCTGCGCGGCCCTGCCTTGCCTTGCCGGCGTACTGCCCTGCTGCTAGCGCGCTCGCCTGCCTAGCCCTGCCTGCGTGCTGCTCTCCTGCTAGCGCGCCCGACTGCTCTGCCCATTATGGCCACGCTCAGTGTCCTCACTTTCGATCCGGAGGGCCGCCCGATAGAGTTCGATGCGTGGCTCGACGACTTACAGCTGTTCCTACTGAGCGATTCCAAGGACGGAGTTTCACTGTTTGACTTCACATCTGGCGCCTCTCTCGCCCCTGCCGCTACAGCTGACAGTGCGACTCGCTCACAGTGGCTTACTCGTGACGCTGCTGCTTGCCTAGCCGTTCGCAACCACCTGCCGTTAGCCGAACGCGCTCACTTCGGACAGCACAAGACTGCGAAAGCACTGTACGACGCTGTAGTCGCTCGTTACTCCTCCCCGGCCACTGCTGCTTTAGGCCGCCTTCTCCTGCCCTACCTGTTCCCAGAGCTGTCCGCCTTTGCCACAGTAGCCGACCTCGTCACTCACCTTCGCACTAGTGACACTCGCTACCGCGCTGCGCTTCCCGTCGAGTTAATCACCAAGAACCCTCCTCCCATGTACATCACTCTCTACTTCATAGTCACCCGCCTCCCTGACTCTCTTAGCGCTGTCAGGGACCTCCTCCTCGCTCTTGACCCCACCGACCTCACTGTCGACCTGCTCGAGAAGCACCTCCTAGCAGCTGAGACTAGCATAGTCGCTGTAGGCGCTTCTCGTGGCACTCCTCGCACTCCCTTCTTTGAGGGGTGTTCGCCCTCCCCCCTGGTCCCCTTAGTCACCTCTGCTGCAGCTGTTGACTACCTTCGTGCTGAGGAGGTAGGAGCCGCGTCTGCCCCTAGTGGGAGGCGCCACAGCGGCAGGGGCAGGGGAGGTAGGGGCGGTGGGGGTGGCAGAGGTGGAGGCGGTGGTGGGGGCGGTGGAGGCGGTGGAGGGGGCGGCGGTGGCGGAGGGAGTGGTGGTGGGGGTGGAGGTGTAGGTGGCGGCGGTGGTGGCGGCAGTGGGAGTGGTGGAGGCGGCAGTGGTGGCGGCAGTGGGAGTGGAGGCGGCGGCAGTGGTGGCGGCCGGGGTGGTACCAGCCAGAGGGGAGGCCTTGGCGGTGGTCAGAGGCAGCAGCAGCAGCGTCAGCCATTTTCGTCTCAGGAGCTACGTGAGTGGTTTGCTCAGCGTGGGGCGACTGGGGGTGGTGGTCGCTGCCCGTATGTTATTCGCAGAGGTGACCGCTCTGGTCAGACATGCGGGCTGCCTCACACACAGCACCGCTGCTTCTCCCGTCTCACCGACGACTTTCGCACAGAGTTTCCCGACGCGATTGAGCTCCCCCATTGGGCAGAGCTGCTTAGGCAGGGTGTTGATATCTTTTCTCTTGACTATGATGCTATCCTTACTGCCATGTATGCATTGAGTGTTAGTGGTGAGGGTGACTGTTACCTGTGTATGCCGCCCGACCCAGGTATAGAGGTAGCTACTCTAGGTGCTGGTGAGTCTGCTGCTCTAGGTGCTAGTGAGTCTGCTCTCTCTCGTACTGCGCTTGCTGAGGCCTTGCACACCTTCACGCTTGACTCAGGTGCTTCCCGTTGTTTCTTTCGCGACAGTACCGCACTCACACCACTCCCAGCACTTGTTGCTGTCTCTCTGGCTGACCCCTCTGGGGGCCCAGTCCTTGCTCGTTCCTCCACTGTTCTCCCGTGTCCAGCGGTTCCGTCTGGCTCACTGTCAGGTCTTCACCTCCCCTCGTTCTCTACGAACTTGGTGAGCAACGCCGTCCTTCAGGATGTATGGGTTGACACCTTTACTCCAGAAGGACAGCGTGTGGCGATCTGTACGTGCTCCTGGACTGGCCGGCACCTGGCCACGTTCACCCGTGCGCCTGGCTCGAGTCTGTACACACTGACTACTGTGTCTCCTCAGGTAGCTGCGTCTGCGTCTGCGTCAGGTCAGCTGTCGGCCCCCTGCTCGTGTCGCGCCCTGTCGCACCAGACGCTCCTTTGGCACCACCGCCTTGGTCACCCCTCCGTGGCACGCCTCCGTGGCATGCACTCCCGTCTCCTTGTCTCTGGTCTTCCCAGGACTCTGCCTCCCCTCCCACCCTCGCCTGCCCCTCCTTGCCTTCCCTGTGTCGAGGGGCGGCAGCGCGCCGCTCCTCACTCCTCCTCGTTTCCCCCGACGACTGCTCCCCTGCAGACTCTCCACATGGACGTGTGGGGCCCAGCCCGCGTCCGTGGACAGGGCCGCGAGCGCTACTTTCTGCTGGTTGTTGACGACTACACGCGGTACACCACGGTCTTCCCCTTGCACAGCAAGGGGGAGGTCCCTGATGTTCTGATCCCCTGGATCCGCGCTGTCCGTCTCCAGCTCCGCGAGCGGTTCGAGACGGACCTTCCAGTCCTGCGTCTGCACTCTGACAGAGGTGGTGAGTTTGCCTCCGACCTTCTGCGGGACTTTTGTCGTGGGGAGGGCATTCGCCAGACGTTCACGCTTCCGGCCTCTCCGCAGCAGAATGGGGTTGCTGAGCGCCGCATTGGCTTAGTCATGGAGGTCGCTCGTACCTCCATGATCCATGCGGATGCCCCCCATTTTCTGTGGCCGTTTGCGGTCCGATACGCTGCGCATCAGCTCAACCTCTGGCCCCGTGTCTCCTTGCCGGAGACCTCGCCGACACTGCGTTGGACGGGAGAGGTTGGCGATGCGTCGGTGTTCCGGGTCTGGGGATCTCGTGCCTTTGTCCGCGATACGTCCGCGGACAAGCTTTCCACCCGCGCCATTCCCTGCGTCTTCCTTGGTTTTCCCCCTAACGCGCCTGGCTGGCAGTTTTACCACCCCAACTCGCGCCGTGTCCTGCCCTCTCAGGACGTCACGTTCGACGAGTCGGTTCCCTTTTACTGTCTCTTCCCCTACCGCACTGCCCCGCTCCCCCCCCCGCTGCTCTTCCTTGCACCTGGTCCTCCTCCGGTAGACCCCCTCCCTCCTCAGGATCCTGCTCCCTCAGGTGTGTCTCAGGTAGACCCTGTCGAGCCTGTCGAGATCGCTGTCGACTCTGGTGCTGCTGGGGGTGGTGCTGCTGGGGGTGCTGAGCCTGAGCGTGCGGAGCCTGGGGGTGCTGAGCCTGAGCGTGCGGAGCCTGGGGGTGCTGAGCCTGAGGTTGTTGAGTCTGGGGGTGCTGAGCCTGGGGGTGCTGAGCGTGGGGGTGCTGAGACTTGGGGTGCTGAGCCTGGGGGTGCTGAGTCTGCTGGAGGTCCTACAGGTGCCTCGTCACGGCGGGAGCCTCTCTCTCCACCGCAGCTGCGCGAGTGGTTTGCTCGGCGCTGGAGCCTTCGGAGTGGCGCTGCTGGAGCTGGGGGGTCTGCCGCTGGAGGCCCTGGAGCTGGAGGTACTGGAGCTGCTAGAGCTGGAGGTACTGGAGCTGCTGGAGCTGGAGTTACTTCCGGCGTTGGAGCTGGAGCTGCTGGAGTTGCTGGAGCCACTGGTCCCGGAGGTGCTCGTACTGGAGGTACTGGAGCTGCTGGAGCTGGTGGTGCTGCGGGCGTGGGAGCCGGAGGTGCTGGAGCTGCTGGTCCTGGAGGTGCTGAAGGTGCTAGAGTCGCTGGACCCGGAGGTGCTCGTACTGGAGGTACTGGAGCTGCTGGAGCTGGTGGTGCTGCAGGAGTTGGAGCAGGAGGTGCTGGAGCTGCTGGAGCTGGAGGTGCTGCTGGAGCTGGAGCTGCTGGAGGTGCTGAAGCTGGTGGTACTGCAGGCCTTGGAGCTGGAGACCCTGGAGCTGGGGGTACTGGTGCTGTCGGTGCTGGTTCTGGAGGCGCTGCGTGGCTGCGGCCGTACTTCGTTCCACTGCTTCAGCAGGTTCTTGGTCTCCCGCCTTCTACTGGCCCTACTCCTCCCTTACGGTGTCCACCGCCTGACCAGTCGCAGTCGCAGTTACAGCCAGCCTCCCCACTGCCTGGTCCTTCTCCTTACACTGGGCCGACCGGAGGTCTTGCGGAGCGTCGTGAGCCTGAGTCTCGTCCTACGTCGCCTGTTCGCGCTGTTCGCACTGGTCGTCGTGTTCCACGTCCGCGTCCTCCTCCTGTCCCAGGCACGCACCACATGGCACTTCGTCCTTCCTCTGTTCCACAGCGTGTCCCTCTGCCGTCTCCTCCTGCGTCCTCTCCTCCTGACGTTGCTGACCCGCCGTCAGACCTTGCTCGTGCTGCCAGTCCTACTGTCACACGTCTTCTAGCCACTGTTGTCACCGACCCTTCGTTTGAGTCCACTGCTGCGTCTGCCCTAGTTGCTGAGCTGGTTGAATTTGCTGTCGCTTGTCGCCTTGATTACGCTGCTAGTCTTGTTGCTGAGTCTGAGTCTGTCTGTCCTCCGTCCGTCGGGGGTGAGTGTGCTCTTGGCACGGACGTCCTTGAGGACAGGCAGGAGGACTTTGAGTGTTTTGCAGGTGCTTTACCTCATCTCGTGTCCATGCTGATTGCACCTGAGGGAGACCCGGATGCACCAGACATCCCGACCCCGCGCTCTTACGCAGAGGCGATTGAGGGTCCCTACTCCTCTCACTGGCAGATAGCCATGGACGCAGAGATGGCTTCCTGGAAGTCCACAGGCACCTACGTCGACGAGGTTCCCCCACCTGGGGCGAACATCGTCAGTGGCATGTGGATTTTCAGGGTGAAGCGGCCGCCGGGTTCTCCGCCTGTCTTCAAGGCGCGTTACGTTGCTCGAGGCTTCAGTCAGCGACAGGGAGTTGACTTCTTTCAGACCTTCTCCCCTACCTCGAAGATGACCACTCTTCGGGTGCTGCTGCACGTTGCCACACAGCGTGACTACGAGCTTCACTCTCTTGACTTCAGCACAACCTTCCTACAGGGCAGCCTGCACGAGGAGATCTGGCTGCGCCGCCCACCTGGCTTCACTGGGTCGTTTCCTGCAGGTGCCCAGTGGAGCCTCCGGCGGCCAGTCTACGGTCTCCGCCAGGCGCCTCGCGAGTGGCACGACACACTGAGGACGACTCTTGCGGCTCTTGGGTTTGCTCCTTCTACTGCTGACCCGTCGCTGTTTCTACGCACCGACACTTCGCTGCCGCCGTTCTACATCCTCGTGTACGTCGACGACTTGGTCTTTGCCACTGCTGACACTGAGGGACTGGCCCTAGTGAAGTCAGAGCTGCAGAAGAGACACACGTGCACAGACCTGGGTGAGCTGCGCAGCTATCTTGGCTTGCAGATCACCCGGGACAGAGCACAGCGCACCATTACCTTGACTCAGTCACACATGGTGCAGCAGGTCCTTCAGCGCTTCCGCTTCACGTACTCCTCGCCACAGTCCACTCCTCTGCCTACCGGTCACTCGCTCTCAGCTCTGCCTTCGGATGAGTCCGTAGAGCCGAGTGGCCCGTATCCAGAGCTTGTGGGCTGCCTCATGTACCTGATGACCTGCACTCGACCTGACCTTGCTTACCCTCTTAGCATCCTGGCTCGCTACGTTGCGCCCGGGAGACACCGGCCAGAGCACTGGGAGGCCGCTAAGAGGGTGATGCGCTACTTGTGCAGTACGTCGGGCATGGGGCTCGTGCTTGGAGGACGGGCTCGAGTTGTCCTCACTGGTCACGCAGACGCTTCTTGGGTTGACGACTTGGCTACGCAGCGGTCGTCACAGGGTTACTCCTTCAGCCTTGGCTCCGGCTCTGTTTCTTGGCGGTCTACCCGCTCGTCTTCTGTTCTCAGTTCCAGTTGTGAGGCTGAGATCTACGCAGGGGCCATGGCTGCACTGGAGTTACGCTGGCTCACCTACCTGCTGACCGACTTGGGAGAGCCGCCTCGTTCTCCTCCAGTTCTGTACGTCGACAACAAGGCCATGATTGCCTTGTGTCAGGAGCACAGACTGGAGCACAGAACGAAGCACATCGCTCTGCGCTACTTCCTTGCTCGAGAGTTGCAGCAGCGTGGTCAGTTTCGTCTTGCTTACGTGGCCTCTCGGGCCAACACTGCTGATATCTTCACCAAGGCCCTTCAGCCTTGTGATCATCAGCGTTTCTGTACTGTTCTAGGCCTTGTGCCTACTTGGCCTCACTTGCTCACTTCTTGACTTTGCTTTTACTGTGATCTATACACTTATTCCTGCATGCTTACACTTGCTAGGTTGTGATCACTGTACTGCTTGTTCTCCTTTATATAACTCTGCATGTGAACTGGCCTTGTGGCCATTTGCTTGTGCTCAGAATGCGTGGTGACTTCGTGATCCACCCTGAGCTTGCTTTGCTTTTCTTGACCGGTCTTGTGACCTCTTGTTCTCCCCCACTTTGCCTATGGGGGTGTGTCAAACTTATATGCTGCTTATTGTGTAGGCTATAGTGGGGTAGCCCATATGGGGTACAACCCAACTAGGGTTTGCTACTTGTACCCATCCTGCTGCTAGTTCATTTCATTCTCGTTTATTCTGCTGACAGCCCATACTGCCCTGCCCGTACTGCCCTGCCCGTACTGCCCTACCCGAACTGCCCGTACTACCCTGCCCTGCCTGCGCTACCCCACGCGCTCTGCATTGCCCGTCGCGCTGCTCGCTTGCTGCCTAGCGCGCTACCCGCTCACGCCCTGCTCGCGCTGCCTGCACGCGCGCTGCCTACGCTAGCCACGCGCCCTGCCCGCACTCTGCGCCCACTGCCCGCACGCTGCCTGCGCTGCCCACGCGCTGGATCTGCTGCCCGCGCGCTGCTCGCCCCGCCCGCGATCTGCCTGCGCGCTGCCTGCACAGGCGGCGCCCTGCCCGCGCACCGCGCGCCCTGCCTGCGCACTGCCCGCACGCTGATGGCGCCGCCCGCACGCTGCCCCTACGGCCCGCGCCGCCCATGCTCTGCCCGCACAGCCCACGCGCTGTCCTGCGCTGCCTGCACGCGCCCTGCACACACTGTAGCTGCTGCTGCTGCCCGCAATGCGCCGCCCTGCCCTGTCGAGCCACGCCGCCCAAGCCGCGCCGCCCTACTGAGGGCGCATACTGCATACGTCTCTACGTATACCGCATACGTGTCTGTGCTTACCTCATACGTGTCGGCGCATACCGCATACTTATCTGCACTTACCGCACTACTGCTACTGCTGCTGCTACTGCTGCCGCTCACGATGGCTACTCTTAATGTCCTTGCCTTTGACGCGGAGGGTCGCCCGATTAGGTGTGACTGCTGGCTCGAGGATCTCCAGCTGTACCTGCAGAGCATGACTAGGGAGGACGTTTCACTGTTAGAGCACACGTCCGGTACTTGCCTAGCCCCTGAGGATTCAGCTGTGCGTGCTCTTCGTACTCAGTGGCTCACCCGCGATGCTGCCGCCCGCCTCTCTGTCCGCAATGCCCTCCCGCCTGAGGAACGAGTCCATTTCGGCCAGCTTAAGACGGCGAAGGAACTCTATGACGCTGTAGTTGCTCGTTACTCCCCCCCCTCTTCTGCTGCCCTAGGCCGTATCATGCTGCCGTACCTCCATCCTGAGCTGTCTGAGTTCCAGACTGTCGCTGATCTCTTCAACCACCTTCGCTCTAGTGACGCTCGCTACCATGCCGCTCTCAAGCCGGCCTTTCTGGCTACGAACCCGCCTCCGATGTACATCACACTCTACTACCTCGTCACCCGCCTCCCTGACTCCCTCCGCGCCGTTAGGGATCACTTCCTCGCTCTCGACCCCACCGAGATCACCCTTGCCTTGCCGGAGAAGCATCTCCTCGAGGCCGAGACCAGTTCCGTCTCTGTCGCTGCCTCCCGTGGCACTCCCCGCTCCCCCTTCTTTGAGGGGTGTTCTCCCTCCCTTCTTGCGCCCTCCGTTGCTACTGCTGCTGCTGTTGACTTCCTTCGTACTGAGGAGGTCGGTGCTGTGTCTGCTCCTAGTGGGAGGCGCCGCAGCGGCAAGGGCAAGGGGGGTAAGGGTGGTGGGGGGGGCACTGGAGGGGGTGGTGGCGCGGGTGGTGGCGGTGGCGGTGGTGGGGGTGGAGGCGATGGTGGTGGCGGGGGTGGAGGCGGTGGTGGCGGCAGCTGGGGTGGTGGAAGCGGTGGAGTGGGCGGAGTGGGCTCGGGTGGCGGTCGGGGTGGAGCTGGCAGGGGCAGAGGCCATGGGGCGGCGACTGGTGGTGCAGCTCGTGGCGGCGAAGGCACTGTGGGTGGACAGCAGCAGCAGCCACGCCAGCAGGAGCCACGCAACCCTCAGGAGCTTCGTGAGTGGGTGGTTCTGTTGGTGCAACCCTACGGTTTGCACTCGGCTTGTTGTCCGTGTGCGTGAATGTGTGTGTGTATGGAATGGTATGAGGGCATGGGATAATATATATTTCATGCTTATAATTGTGTGTGAATGTTGAGTCATGATGTCGAGTGTGTGTGTCGAGTCAATATCGAGTTATCGCTAGACGCGTGTTACGCGGTCGTTTGTGTCTCGCGCGCGGTTTCTATTTTGTCGTGCGCGGTTTCTATTTTTGTCCTGTGTCGAACGTTCGGCGTGTCGCAGGTGTGTGCAGCAGACCCATCAAGAACTCAAGGATGAGTTTGTGATGAAGAGCCCGAGCCTTGGTGTCAAGCCTCAAGTGATTTCGAAGCTTGCCAAAAGGGTACACCTCAAGATATTGAAGATAGTTACATTACTTTGTGTAGTGTAACATTTCACTTGGTGTAGGCCCTAGTGAAGGGTAGTTTCGAGACCCTTCGTGATTGGGGACAGTGTGGCACTGTTCCACATCACTGTACCTCGGCTCTTGGGGTTTGTAGGAGCTGGGAGTCATTCCCAACTCGTAACTCTTCCTATCTTGTGTTCTAAGACTATAGTGGCTGCCATAGTACCGTTCGTTCAAACCGACGCTGTGTCGTCAATTCTTTATCAAATCGTGCAATCTAAATTGCTAATTGTAGACGACGTGAAGACGCTCCAGATCCAATTTGAATCAAGTCATTTGCAGCTGTGAGCAGAACGCTATCAACGTTTGAAGCCGCTGTGCAGAAATCCGTCTGTGCTCTCTATCTTTCGTTTTAGGCACATTCAAGCCTATTGTGACTATAAAAAGTGGTATCAGAGCCCCTTGGAGCAGTTTCGACAATGTCTGGACCTGAGGAAAGGGGTGGCAGAGGTGCTGGTGGCAGTGGAGAAGCTCAAGCTCAAGGCCAACCCCGTGATTCAGCCATGGCGCCCATGCAACCAAGTCTTGGCCCACCTAGGGATGAGCCTAGGGTGTTTGGGCTTGACAAGTTCAACGTTGACAACTTTGCTGAATGGTCCTTCAAGATGGAGAACATCTTTGACCACTATGACCTGCTGGAGGTGATGGAAGGAACGGAGAAGCGCCCCGAGAACGACCCGGAGAAGAGCCCGTGGGTGCGGAAGAGCGCACAAGGCTATCTCTTACTTGGGCAAGCGTTGGGGAGCAGTCAGATCCGTCACATCAAGCCATTCCAGCGTGAACCAGAGAAAGGACCAAAGGCATGGGCTGCTCTCAAGGGTGTACATGCTCCTGCAACAGCGGCGGTAGCGGTGGTGTTGGAACGGCAAATGGCGGCACTACGAATTGAAGAAGACGAAGCGGTTGAAGAAGGGGTGCAGAAGTTCTTCGACTTGTTGACGCGGCTTGAGGGAGCTGATTTGAACTACAGTGAGCTCCAAAAGAAGACCAAGTTGCTGGCCTTACTCCCAGAGTCATGGTCCTCGCTCATCATCAACCTTAATCGCGACTTGCCCCGCCTCTCGCTTGAAGACGTGAAGCGAGCTATCCTTCAAGAGGATTTCCGCCGCCGTGAGTTGGCGAGTGCGGATGGCGCTGGGGCAGCGAGCATCGGCCGTGGATATGGTCGAGGAAGAGGCAGAGGACGAGGGGGAGGAAGGTTTGGTGGCAGCAACTTCGGCGGAGGCCGCAGGAGTGGCGGTTACGGCAGCGACGACAAGAGCTACGGACGCGGTCGCGGCCGATTCGACGGCGAGTGTCACTATTGCCACAAGAGCGGACACATGTGACGCGACTGCTACAAACTCCCTGATGGTTGGACCCCTGCTCAAGGCCAAGAGGGTAGAGGAGCAGGAGGAGGGAGAGGACGAGGCCGTGGAGGCCGTGGCGGTCGCGGTGGCGGAGCTGCAAACATGAAGAGCGGAGACAACGACAAGGACCCGAGCGACGATCGATACCCGGGTCTATTCTACTTCGTGTCGACGCAAGTACCGGCTGGTCCAGAGAAGGATGAAGGCTTTGAGGAGCCAGCAGCTATGGGGAAGGTGACCCTACACCCCCTGGACTATTGGGTGATTGATAGTGGCGCTACCTATAGCATGACACCTCGCCCGGACTTGCTCACCGAACTCGAGCCGTCACCGGTGAAGCATGTCACATCGGCTTTGGGGCAGCGAGCAGAGGTGAAAGGCATGGGAAAGGCCATGTTCAAGGGTGCTGATGGGAAGATGGTGGGCCTGAAGAACGTGCTTTGGGTGCCCAGCCTTGCTGCAAACCTGATTTCCGTGCGGCGGTTGGCAAAGGCCGGCATGGACACGAACTCGAAGGGAGCCAAGACCTACACCGCAAGGCTTGGCGATCGAATTCTTTGGGACCTTCATGAGGACAGGGATGTCTACAACGAGATGTGGCAGATCCCAGTGGTCCCTATGCCTAAGGAGAGGCAAGTGGCAGCAAGCATCAGCACCAAGGATGGAGCGGTCGGTAGCGACGATGGCGCGAACGGTCGCGCTAAGGAGAATGAGCTCAAGAAGAGCAAACCTGGAGGGACCAGCAAGTTCAGTGAACCTAAGGAGAGTGGTGCAGCAACCAAGGAGCAGCAAAAGGGTGAGGAGAACCCAGAGGCAGCAGCGGAGGAGGACTACGGAGAGAGTATGTGGGGCGCTATTGCGAGCGCGGCATTCTCCAATCCAACTTCGGCTACGGGGGAGTGTGATTGGCTCACCTTGCATCGGCGCATGGGGCATGTGGCCCTGCCTATCTTGCAGCAGCTAGTGAAGAATGAGATGGTTGCTGGCATACGTGTGAAGGGGGAGCCCGATGAGGTGCTTGGCTGCCCGACGTGCATTCAAGCCAAGTTCACCCGGTTTCCGTTCCCTAGTTCGGAGGCAACGGCCAAGGCACCGCTTGATGAGGTGGTGATGGACGTGGTGGGCCCCCTGAAGCTTGGAGCTGCTGGAGCTGAGTATTTTCTCACCATTGTCGACGTCTACACCCGCATGACTTGGGTGTACGTGCTGGCCAAGAAGAGCGACGTGGCTGAAACGTTGAAGACGGATTGGTTCCCGATGGTGGAGCGGCAACAAGACCGTCTAGTCAAGTCAATCCGCACCGATCGAGGGGGAGAGTTCCTGAGCAAGGAGTTTGGGTTGTGGCTGAAGAAGAATGGTATTCGGCACTCCCTCACCATGCCATACTCCCCTGCAATGAACGGCATCGCCGAGCGAGCGAACCGCACAATCACGGAGGCGGCACGCGGGTTGCTCATTGAAGCCGGGCTACCCGACTATTTCTGGCCTGATGCGGTGCGGAGCGCGTGTGTGGCCAAGAACAGAGCCTTGACTCATGTGGGAGCAGACAAATGGGTGCCCTATGTGGAGTGGCTAGGAAGGAAGCCAAAGGTGGATATGCTTCGGGTGTTCGGGTGCATGTGCATGGCGCTCGTGCCTAAGCATCTTCGGCACAACAAGCTTGGTGCCAAGGCGGTGTGGGTCGTGCACTTGGGCATGGCTCAAAACAGCAAGGGATGGCTTCTTTGGGACCCATTCACCAAGAAGTTCTTGGTGAGCAGGGACTGCAAGTTCATGGAGAACTTCATGTACAAGGATTGGAAGGCGGAGAATGAGGCGAAGATAGGCGTGCGGTTTGGGGAGGTGAAGAGTTCTGGTTTGGAGCATGTGGAGCTGCCTTTGGAGCTGAGCAGCAGCAGCACAACCACAAGGAAATCCTCCCTTGTGAATGGGGGAGAGGAGGCCAATGATGCAGAGGAAGAAGAGGAGGAGGTGCAGCAAGTGAGCGAGCGTGCACCGTCACTCCCTTCCCGTACTACGAGTGCTCCACGGATTCGAGCCACACCGCAGCAACGCCAAGGCCTTCAAGTCCCTGCAGCTGAGGAGGAAGGAAGGGGGAAGAGGAGAGTTCAACCCCCTAATAGGCTGACCTATGATGCGCCGGGAAAGCAGGGCAAGACAGCCCTGGCCGGAGCGGCAATGATGGTCGGAGACGACGAGGAGAGTGACTACGAGGAGTGTGCCTTCGCGTTCTTCTCTCCGGTGGAGATGCCGGGAGAACCAGCAACTCTCAAGGAGGCTTTGGAGAGTAGTGATGCTGAGGAGTGGAAGAAGGCCATGGAGAGTGAGCTGAAGAGCATCGAGGAGAATGACATGTTTGAATTGTTGGAGCTACCGGAGGGGCGTACGGCGATAACGTCCAAGTGGCTCTTCAAAATCAAGTCGGATGCCGACGGCAAGATCGAGCGCTACAAGTCTAGGCTTGTAGCCAAGGGGTACTAGCAGAAGGAGAAGGTGGACTTCAAGGAGCTGTTTGCCCCTGTGGTGAAGCCGACGACGCTGCGAACCCTATTCGCGGGAGCCGCCATCAAAGGATGGGTAGTAAAGCAAATGGACATCGTAACGGCATTCCTTAACGGCATCCTTGAGGAGGAGATTTTTATGGCGCAGCCAGAGGGGTTTGATGATGGTAGTGGCAGAGTGTGGAAGCTGAAGAAGGCCCTCTATGGGCTGAAGCAGGCCCCTAGGCAATGGTACATGAAGCTGCGCGAAGTGTTGGAGGGGATCGGCTTCACTCCCTCAACGGCCGATCACTCCTTGTTCATGCTTGGCGAGGGGGAGCAGAGGAGTTTCATGGTGGTTTATGTGGATGACATCCTCATTTTCTCACCCTCTTCTGACCTTGTGAAGGAGGTGATGCTGAAGCTTCAAGACAAGTTCAAGTGCAAGGCCCTTGGTGACGTGAGCTTCTACCTTGGGCTCCACATCGAACGAGATGTGCCCTTGGTGACGTGAGCTTCTACCTTGGGCTCCACATCGAACGAGATGTGGAGAAGCGGTGCATGCGGGTGCATCAACGAAAGTACCTGGAGGCATTGGCTGCCAACTTTGGGCAGAGTGAAGGCCATGTGGCTACACCCTTTCCCTCTGGGTTCAAGTGTGTGAAGGGACCAGAGGAGGAGAGCGTTGGTGAAGAGGAGAGGCGCCGATTTCACTCGTTGGTGGGCAGCCTCATGTATGCGGCGGTAAACACCCGACCGGACGTCGCGTTTGCTACCGGGCAGCTGGCTAGGGTTGTGCAATGCCCTAATGAGGAGCAGGTAGCAGCTGGAATGAGGGTGGCCAAGTATCTTGGCCAAACACCGACCGTTGGGCTGCAATACTCGGCGGCGGCACAAAGGCGCCAAAAGGGCGTGGATGGTGTTGAACCCGGGCGTTTGTTCCTCACCGCCTACTCGGATGCTTCATATGCATCAGAACCAGAGGACATGACAAGTGTGGGAGGCTTCATATGCTGTGTTGGTGGAGGCCCAACTGCTTGGGAGAGCAAGAAGCAGGTTGACCAAGCTTTGAGCTTGGTGGAGTCCGAGTACATGGCACTCTTCCGTGCCGTACGGGAGATTGTGTGGCAGCGGCGTTTGTTGGCTGAATTGGGGGAGGAGCAGCAAGGACCTACCCCACTGTACTGTGACAGCCAGGGTGCCATTGCTCTTGCTAAGAACCCTGTGTTGCATGGACTCACGAAGCACATGAGGGTGAAGTGGCATTGGACGAGGAGCATGGTAACCGCGGGTGAAGTTGAGTTGCGCTACGTGAAGACCACGGGGCAGCCGGCTGACATGATGACCAAGAGGCTGGTGGAGCAGCAGCATTGGAAGTGTTGCAAGCTGGCTGGGATGGCTCTGAACTGAGAGAGCAACATATCCTAAGGCCAACAATCCGAGGGGGAGTTTGTTGGTGCAACCCTACGGTTTGCACTCGGCTTGTTGTCCGTGTGCGTGCATGTGTGTGTGTATGGAATGGTATGAGGGCATGGGATAATATATATTTCATGCTTATAATTGTGTGTGAATGTTGAGTCATGATGTCGAGTGTGTGTGTCGAGTCAATAGCGAGTTATCGCTAGACGCGTGTTACGCGGTCGTTTGTGTCTCGCGCGCGGTTTCTATTTTGTCGTGCGCGGTTTCTATTTTTGTCCTGTGTCGAACGTTCGGCGTGTCGCAGGTGTGTGCAGCAGACCCATCAAGAACTCAAGGATGAGTTTGTGATGAAGAGCCCGAGCCTTGGTGTCAAGCCTCAAGTGATTTCGAAGCTTGCCAAAAGGGTACACCTCAAGATATTGAAGATAGTTACATTACTTTGTGTAGTGTAACATTTCACTTGGTGTAGGCCCTAGTGAAGGGTAGTTTCGAGACCCTTCGTGGTTGGGGACAGTGTGGCACTGTTCCACATCACTGTACCTCGGCTCTTGGGGTTTGTAGGAGCTGGGAGTCATTCCCAACTCGTAACTCTTCCTATCTTGTGTTCTAAGACTATAGTGGCTGCCATAGTACCGTTCGTTCAAACCGACGCTGTGTCGTCAATTCTTTATCAAATCGTGCAATCTAAATTGCTAATTGTAGACGACGTGAAGACGCTCCAGATCCAATTTGAATCAAGTCATTTGCAGCTGTGAGCAGAACGCTATCAACGTTTGAAGCCGCTGTGCAGAAATCCGTCTGTGCTCTCTATCTTTCGTTTTAGGCACATTCAAGCCTATTGTGACTATAAAAGGTTCAGCATGGCTCCACTGGGGCTAATGTTTGTTGCCCGTACGTCAGGCGTACGGGTCTCAGGACTGGTGAGCCCTGCGGGAAGACTGGGCACACAGAGTATTGTTGCTTCTGTTGTCTCGAGGATGCCTGGCGCACCGAGTACGGAGATGAGCTGGATCCCCCCAACTGGTTAGCGTTGCTAGGGAAGGGGGTAGATGTGTTTACTCTTGACTTTGCCAAGATCAATGCTGAAATCTATGCTATGTATGCTGGTACTGCTAGTGTTGAGGGTGACTGTTACTAGTGTGTGCCGTGCACTGCTGGTGTAGAGGCTGCTGCTCTAGGTGCTTGTGAGTCTGCTGCCACAGGTACTGCTTCTGCTGAGGCCTTGCACACCTTCACACTTGACTCAGGCGCGTCTCGTTGTTTCTTTCCCGATTGCACCACTGTCACACCGCTCACAGCACCTGTCCCAGTCTCTCTGGCTGACCCCTCTGGGGGCCCATTCGTTGCACGAGCCTCCACTGTGCTCCCTTGTCCGGCAGTCTCCTCCGGTTCTCTGTTCGGTCTCCACATCCCCTCGTTCTCTAAGAACTTGGTGAGTAACGTTGTCCTCCAGGACGAGTTGGTCAGTACCTTTACTCCTGGAGGTGAGCGTGTGGCGATCTGTTCGGACTCACGCACTGGCGAGCACCTCGCCACGTTCACTCGGAGGCCTGGGTCTAGCCTGTACACACTGACCACTGAGTCCGCACAGGTGGCTGCGTCAGGTCGGGTGGCTGCGTCTGCATAGGTGGCTGCATCGGGTCAGTTAGCTGCGTCTTGTTCGTGCCGGCTACTCTCGCACCAGACTCTCCTCTGGCACCACCGTCTCGGTCACCCCTCCCTGCCGCGCCTGCGTGGCATGCACTCGCGTCTCCTTGTCTCTGGCCTCCCCAGCTCCCTGCCCCTGCTCCCGCGCTCGCTTGCACCGCCGTACCTTCCCTGCGTTGAGGGGCGGCAGCGCGCCGCTCCTCACTCCTCCTCGCTTCCGCCGACCACTGCTCCTCTGCAGACTCTCCACATGGACGTGTGGGACCCAGCCCACGTCAGTGGACAGGACCAGGAGCGCTATTTTCTGCTGGTTGTTGACGACTACACGCGCTATACCACGGTCTCCCCCTTGCGGAGCAAGGTGGATGTCCGTGGTGTTTTGATCGACTGGATCATCGCTGTTTGTCGCCAGCTGAGCGCTCGGTTTGAGCAGGACCTCCAGGTCCTGCGACTGCACTCTGCCAGAGGCGGTGAGTTTTCATCCGGCCTCCTTCGGGACTTTTGTCGTGCGGAGGGCATCGCCCAGTCGTTCACGCTTCCGGCCTCTCCACAACAGAATGGGATTGCTGAGAGCCGCATTGGCTTAGTCATGGAGGTTGCTCTCACCTCCATAATCCATGCGGCTGCTCCCCATTTTCTATGGCCGTTTACGGTCCGATAAGCCGCACATCAGCTCAACCTCTGGCCCCGTGTCTCTGTGCGAGGCCTCGCCTACACTGCGTTGGACGGGGGAGGTTGGCGATGCGTCAGCGTTTCGGCCCTGGGGCGCGCTCTCCCTTGTTCGCGATACCATCGCGAGCAAGCTCTCTCCTCGCACTCTCCGCTGCGTCTTCCTTGGCTTCCCTACCGACGCCCCGCCCTGGCAGTTTTACCACCCTGCCTCGCGCCGCGTCTTGTCCTCACAGGACATCACCTTTGACGAGTCGGTCTGCTTCTACCGTCTCCACCCGCACACGTCTTCCCCGCTCTCCCCGCCGCCCCTCTTCCTGGTCCCAGGTCCCCCCCCGGTAGACCCCTTCCCCCCGCAGGGTCCTTCTCCCTCAGGTGTGTCTCATGTCGACCCACCCCCCTTGGTTGAGCCTTTGGAGGTCTCCTCGGACACCTCTGGCCCAGCTGAGGGGGGTGACCCCGCTGCTGACGACACGGCGACGACTCGCCGCTCCCCGCGCTTGGAGACCCCTCCTGGTTTTCTGCCTCGGCCGCCTTCACCGCCTCCGCAGCCTGTCGCTGTGGACTCTGGTGCTGCTGGGTGTGGTGACTCTGGGGGTGCGGACTCTGGGGTTGCTGGTTCTGGGGGTGCCGACTCTGGTGGTGCTGGTTCTGGGGGTGCCGGTTCTGGGGGTGCTGACACTAGGGTTGCTGCGAGTCCTAATGGTGGTGGAGTCGTGGGTGCTCCTGCTGGTGCTGGAGGTGCTAGAGCTGCTGGTGCTGGCGGTGATGGAGCTGCTGGTGCTGGAGGTGCTGGAGCTACTAGAGCTGGAGGTGCTAGAGCTGGAGGTGCTGGAGGCGCTGGAGCTGCTGGTGCTGGAGGTGCTAGAGCTGGAGGTGCAGGAGGTGCTGGAGCTACTGGTGCTGGAGGTGCTATAGCTGGAGGTGCTGGAGGTGCTGGAGTTGCTGGTGCTGGAGGTGCTAGAGCTGCTGGAGCTGGAGGTGCTGGGGGTACTGGAGCTGCTGGTGCTGGAGGTACTGGAGCTGGAGGTGCTGGAGGTACTGGAGCTGGAGGTACTGGAGGTGCTGGAGCTGGTGGTTCTGGAGGTACTGGAGGTGCTGGAGCTGCTGACGGTACGGGCATTGCGCCGCGCCGACTGTTTTTCTACCCGCAGCCGCAGTTGTCCCTACCACCGCCTGACTTGGCACTTCGTCAGGTTCTTAGTCTTCCATCTTCCACTGGCCTTACTCCGCCTCTCCTGTATCCTCCGCCTGACCAGTCAGAGCCGCAGTTACTGCCTGGCTCTCCACTGCCTGCTCCTTCTCCCTACCCTGCACAGACAGGCTCCCAGGCTGAGCGCCGTGAGCCTGAGTCTCGTCCTGCCTCCCCTGTTCACACTGTCAGTCGTGCTCGTCGTTCTCGTCCTCCACCTGTCCCCGGCACGCACGCTATGGCACTTCGTCCGTCCTGTGTTCCACAGCGTGTTGCTCTGCCGTCTCCTCCGACGTCCTCTCTTCCTGACGTTCCTGACCCTGAGTCCGACCTTGCTCGTGCTGCTAGTCCTACTGTCACTTGTCTCCTCGCCACTGTTGTCACTGACCCTTCCTTTGAGTCTACTGTTGCGCTTGCTCTAGTCACTGAGCTAGTCAACTTTGCTGCTACCCGTCGTCTCGACTACGTCGCGAGTCTTGTTACTGAGTCTGAGTCTGTCTGTCCTCTGTCCGTAGGGGGTGAGCTTGCCCTTGGCTGTGACGCCCTTGAGGACAGGCAGTTTGAGCTAGAGTGTCTCGCGGCCGTTTTACATCGTTTCGCGTCCATGCTGCTTTGCCCTGAGGGAGACCCGGATGCACTGGACATCCCTGCCTCGCGCTCTTACGCAGAGACGATCACGGGTGAGTATTCCTCTCAGTGGCAGACAGCCATGGACGCAGAGATGGCTTCCTGGAAATCCACAGGCACCTACGTTGACGAGGTTCCCCCTCCTGGGGTGAACATAGTCGATGGCATGTGGATTTTCAGAGTGAAGCGGCCGCCGGGTTCTCCACCTGCCTTCAAGGCGCGTTACGTTGCTCGAGGCTTCAGTCAGCGACAGAGGGTCGACTTCTTCAAGACCTTCTCCCCCACCCCAAAGAGGACCACTCTTCGGGTGTTACTGCACGTTGTAGCACAGCGTGACTACGAGCTGCACTCCCTCGACTTCTCCACAACTTTCTTGCAGGGCAGCCTTCACGAGGAGATCTAGCTGCGCCGCCCACCTGGCTTCACTGGGCTGTTTCCTAAGGGTACCCAGTGGAGCCTCCGGCGGCCAGTCTACGGTCTCTGCCAGGCATCCCGCGAGTGGCACGACAGACTGAGGTTGACACTTGCAACTCTTGGGTTTGCTCCTTTGACTGCTGACCCGTCGCTGTTTCTGCGCACCGACCCTACTCTGCCGTCGTTCTACATCCTCGTGTACGTCGACGACTTGGTCTTTGCTACTGCCGACACTGAGGCGCTGACCCTTGTGAAGGCGGAGCTGCAGAAGAGACACACGTGCACTGACCTGGGTGAGCTGCATAGCTATCTTGGCTTGCAGATCACCTGGGACAGAGCACGGTGCACCATCACCTTGACTCAGTCCCACATGGTGCACCAGGTCCTTCAGCGCTTCAGCTTTCAGTTCTCCTCGCCCCAGCGCACTCCTCTGCCTACAAACCACTCGCTCTCAGCTCCACCTTCGGACGAGTCCGTAGAGCCGAGTGGCCCGTATCCAGAGCTTGTGGGCTGCCTCATGTACCTGATGACGTGCACACGACCTGACCTCGCGTACCCTCTCAGCATCCTTGCTCGCTTCGTCGCGCCCGGGTGACACAGGAAGGAGCACTGGACAGCTGCGCAGAGGGTACTGCGTTACTCGTGTAGTACATCGGGCATGGGGCTCGTGCTTGGAGGACGGGGTCCAGTGGTACTCACAGGACACTCAGACGCTTCTTGCGCCGACGACCAGGTGACTCAGCGGTCGTCACAGGGTTACTCTTTCAGTCTCGGTTCTGTTTCTGTCTCGTTTAGGTCCACTCGTTCGTCTTCTGTACTTGGTTCCAGCTGTGAGGCCGAGATCTACGCTGGGGCCATGGCTGCACAGGAGTTACGCTGGCTGACCTACCTGCTGGTCGACTTGGGTGAGCGGCCTCGTTCTCCTCCAGTCCTGTACGTCGACAACAAGGCCATGATTGCCTTGTCTCAGGAGCAGAGACTGGAGCACAGAACGAAGCACATTGCTCTTCGTTACTTTCTTGCTCGTGAGTTGCAGCAGCGTGGTCAGATGCGCCTCGCTTACGTGGCCTCTCAAGCCAACACTGCTGATGTCTTCACCAAGGCCCTTGTGGCTGGCGATCATCAGCGTTTCTGCACTGCTTTAAACCTTGTGCCTACCCTGCCTCACCTGCTGGTTGCTTGACTTGTCTTGTACTGTGATATATATATATATACCTGCATGCTTGCTCTTGCTAGGTTGTGATCACTGTACTGCTTGTGCTTTTATAACTCTGCATGTGACCTGGCCTTGTGGCCGCTTGCTTGTGCTCAGAATGCGTGGTGATCTTGAGATCCACCCTGAGCTTTGCTTTGCTTTGTTCTCTTGCTTGGCTGGTCTTGTGACCGTCTGCTGTATTTGCTATCCCCCACTTTGCCTATGGGGGTGTGTCAAATTGTATTTGTTATCTCTAGGCTGTAGTGGGGCATACCTTAAAGGGTACAACACTTTAGGGTTAGGTAGTACTTGTACTCATCCTTGCTACCTATTCCACCATTCCTACGTTCTATTTATGACAGCTACTTGACGGGCGCATACATGACAGTAAGGACATACCATCGTTCACTACAGTACTTTCGCGCACAGTCAAATATAATACTACGAAAGACCTGCTGGTTGGACTATCTGAAGTCAAACTTCCACTACACCGTCACGTACAAAAATAGGAGCATCGAACATCACCGACGCCCTTGTTGATGAGAAAAGGCCCCACCTTCACTTGGACAAAGCGAACTTGCTTTCCGTTGTGCAAAGGTGTGCAAGCGGCTTCGTTTCGTGGTTGTCGGCGACTTCGGGGACTTTAATCTATGTGCAACGAAGCGTTTGTCGACGAGATTAATTCGTCAACATCGACGGGTTTTCGTTGGTCGGTGAAATTGGTCGTGGACGAGGCGCAGGTCGACGGGATTAAATTGGCGCTGCCCATCTCAAGCTTGGGCACCCACTCACACACGCAAGGTCCACCCAGAACCTAAGTAGTAGAGTACAAGGGGGGGTACTTTGCCGACGTGCGACCATTCCATGCCACCCACCAGCCATGTTGAAGGACATGGCGCCTACTTTTGCACGTCGTTGTCACCGACTCCGGCGAGGCGAACATGGCCGACCGCGACGAAGCATCGGTTGAAATCCGGAAAGTGCAGTGCATTGATAAGGAAGTCGGCCGGCTGCTCGGTGGTCGGGATGTAGTGTACTGCAACCTTTTTGCACTTCACCATCTGCTGCAGCCAGACGTAACGTCGCTCCATGTGCTTGAGGTTGCCCTTCAGCCCCAAGCGTTCAGCGCTCGTGATGATCGACTGGTTGTCCACGTTGAGGACGGCCAGCGTCCCAACGTCGAGCAGCTGGAACTCGGCGAGGAGGAAGAGAAGGTGGCGAGCCTCCTTGCCGGCTTTAGTGGCTGCGATGTACTCCAACTCCGTCGAGGAAACAGAGGCGCCGCCAAAGATGAAAACGTAGCCGTTTGTGCTGCTGCGCGTCAGCTTCTCGTCCGCGTCATCCGCGTCCACGTAGTCGACCAAAACGCAAAGTCTCTTGCCCATCGCCGAACTTCAGGGCGGCGTCGCACGTGGCATCCAAATAGGCGAGACAGCGGTCGACCTCGCGCTAGTGCTGGTCGCTCCGCATTGTCAAGCTGGTTCCCAAATTGCTGCACGCGAAGGCGATGTCTAGCCGAGTTGTGGTGGCGTCGAACTGTAGCGAGCCGACCTTCTGTCGGTACTCCTTTTCCTCGCGCGAGTGGAAGTCTACGTGGTCGAACGTCTACTCGGCGTAGGCGTAGACGGAGACCGGTGTCTTGGGACGCCGACAAGACTGCTCTTCGTCGATGAAACGCCTGCGCAGCTTGTCGACGTAGGACTGCTGGTGAAGCCACAACTTCCGTGCAGGTCGGTCGCGCACGATCTCCAGCCCCAGGTACTTCCCAATCAGAAAGATCTCTCGAAGCTTAAAGGCGCTCTCCAGCAGCTCACGCAACTCCTTCAGCATCGCAAGGCTGCTGCTGGCGGGGAGAAGGTCGTCGACGTAGACGAGTACCCAGCATACCACTCCGTCGTCGCCGAACTTGAAGTAATGGGCCTCGTCTACCTGACTCTTGCTCCAGCCGGCGACGGTGAGAACGTCGTCGAGCGCCGAGAACCACAGCAGCGGGCTCTGCTTGAGGTCGTACAAGCTCTTTAGCTGCTTGCACACGCGACATGTGCCGTCGTTCTAGTAGGACGGCTGGTTCATGAAGAGCACGCGGTCCAGCTTGCTCTACAAGAAGGAGTTCTTCTTGTCGAGCTGCATGAGGTGCAGGTCGAGGACAGCGACAATGCTGAGGAAAATGGTGAGCGTGACGTAGTTGCCGACCGGCGCATACGTCTCGTCGTAGTTGGCGCCGTAGACCTGCGTGAAGCCCTTTACCACCAGGCGCGCCTTTTCGCGGGTGACCGTCTTATCGACATGGTACTTCGTCATGAGCACCCAGTGGTTCTTCATCACGTTGACGCCGCGCGGTCGAGGCACGAGCTCTCACGTGCCGTTGGCGAGGAGACTCCGGATCTCCTCGTCCATTGCCGCTTTCACCGCCTTGCCCTTCCAGCTCGCCAATACCTCCTTGACGGTCATGGTCGAGATGTCCCAACGCCGGTCAGGGTTGGCGTGCACCTCGGGGTCCAGCTCGGGTCGGCGTGCACATCGTCAACGAGCGTGCTGTAGGCGAATGCAGGGCAAACGCCGGGCCTGCGCTTGGGGGGGCACACCTAAGTTTGGGCGGGTGAAGTGTCGTTGTGCCCGCTTGTCGACCGGGACCTCCATTACGTTGTTGTTGCTGGACGACTCCCCCATCTACAGCTTCCTTTCATCGTTGCCAGCTTCGTCGAATCCTGAAGTCGGCTCCCCTGTTGTCGGCTCCCTTGTCGTCGACTCTCATGCCGGCTGCTCCCCTGATGTCGGCTCCCCTACCGACTGCTTCCGTAAAGTCGGCTCCCCTGAAGTTGGCTGCTCCCTTTCGTCGCCGACTTGCTTGATGCCAACCTCGTCACGTCGGCCGCCGTCGATGCCACTGGTCGGCAGCAAAGGCGACACACCAATGCTCCCCTCATCGCCGGTGGCCGACGTAGACGCTGACTTAGGCAGGTTGGCAACGGGTGGTGGAGAGGAAGCTACTTCGGAGGGCGGCGAAGTCGTCGACGGCAGGACAACGGGAGCGTAGAGAGGAGGAGGGGGGGGGGGGGGGGGGGGGGGGGGGGGGTGTCGTCCTCGGCGTTAGGCTAGTTGTCGTCCTCAGCGGCTAGCAACGGAATCGCTGCCGGCAATGAATCTGTCGGTGGGGAAACCCGAGTCCGCGTCGACGCTAGGCCATGATTCGCCTTCCACACCTCTAATGACATGGTTTCGTAGAAAATTGCCTCCATGGTGGTGACAAGCACGGGCGGAGGTCGGTGCAGAGGACCCGGCCGGTGTAGCGTGCACGACCGAGCACTTGTCCCTCTGCCGACACAAGCAGCATGTCGTCGCTGTCGTCCTGCAATTTCACACTACTGTCCTTCAGCTGGCCGGCCGAAAGCAGGTTCGCATGCACTTCCAGGACGTATAGCACGTCAGGAGAATCGGCTTCCCGCCCCCCCCTTGCAGCGCAACGGTGCCACAACCTGGGACGACTTGAATCGCCCCATGCACATGGCTTAACGTCGCCTCCCGGATTCATGTCGGCGAAGGCCTCCCGTGTTCTCATCAGGTGATGGGAGCAGCCGCTGTCGAGGAGCACCATCGTCGGGTTGGCTTGCACGGCAGCGGCGACCGCCAGGAAGTCCTCGCCGACCTACGGCGCCAGCGAAATGGTCAGCTTCACCACGCCGACCATCGAGCACGAGGCAGCTCCATCGCCGCGTGCATTGCCGCTAGAAGAGTTGGCGTCCTTCGCCGACGACGTCTTCGACATCTCCTTCTCCCTTCGTTGCCGGCTTCCTGGTCGTTGTCGGGGCAGTCGTACGAGAGGTGGTCGGGTCTTTACAGACGTAGCATTGGCGCCCACCTCGGCGCCTGCCTCTGCCACCGCGATTGTTGCCCTTGGCCGACTTCGAGCGGTCGGTTTCGCTCGCCGACTTGTTGCTCGCCAACTTCCCGCCCCAGCCGTCACCTCCGCCCGACTTCCCACGCTTCCCCTACTGACGTCCCTGCTGCGTCGGGGCGACGTAGTTGGCCTGCGGAAGAAGCTCCGTGGGCTGTTCAAACCCTTGCATGAACTCGTCTTAGTTGATGAAGCTTGCCAAGGAGTCCTCGTTGAGCTGTGCATGCACGACGAGAAGCGTCATCATCCGGCGCATCAAGTTGTAGCCCGTGGGGAGACTTTTGATGACATGCGTGACATAGGACGCTACCGAGTAGTCGATGCCGGCCATCCGCGGGTCGGGCCAGAATCTGCAGAGCGCGGCTGCATTAATCGGCCGTCGAATCCTGCTCTCCCATCCTGATGTTGGTCAGCCGCTGCTCAAGTTGGCCGATGTAAATGTCGTCGATTGCCTTGTACGTCCTCATGATGTACTGCCAGGCTTGGAAGCCGTTGTCTTCACGAAGTCGGCAATGCTTCAACGCCACTTGCACCATCGATGAGCAGCATCTCGAGATGACCATGAATGTTATCAGCTGAGCAGTGCAAATTCTGCCCAAAGGTCGATATCGTCCACGTCTGGTGTGTCCACGTCGACCTCGACGAATTTCTTCAGTCGCGCGGTCTCCATCTGCGGCTCAATCGACTCCGTCCACGTCAAGAGGTCGTAACGACCTTCATGCAGCTTGGGCACGGCGATCTTGTCGTGCGAGAACCTGAAGTATCCGTAGGTCGGCGCGATGCCGCCATCTCAAGCTGACATGTGTCGCTGGGGAGAGCGTCATCGACCGTCGACATAACCTCGCGAGCTGCCCGCAGTAGCCGACTGCAGCACTTGCACCTGCATTCTGCCGACGCAGACGTCGGCGGCCCAAATCACTATGCGCGTCACCCTCGTGCATCCGTCGCCGACGAGGTTGCCGCCGCCTTCGTCGTTCACAGGCCAGGGAGAGGCGGACGCACTGTCTGCTTTAGCACGGGGATGGGGGATGCTCGTGCGCCCACTGCGTACGGGCTCCTAGGAGCAGCACCTCCAAGTCCGCCCCACCCTACTCGCCATTCTGATGGCATTCCCGCATTACAGCCTCCTGCACCGGCAGAGCATCCTGTACTCCTACGGCCTTTACAGGGTTAACCACCATGGTATGAATTGCTGCCGTCCTGACTACGACTTAAGTAATGCGGGTAAAGGTCGGCTAATATTAAGTTCTATCGCTTACCGTACCATGTTGAGAGTCACTCTACAACGGGAGTAGACTATGTGGTAGGCAAACGGAGTTCTACGGGGTGATCTTAGCGCTGCTTACGTTCTAATGCTTGTTGTGGTCATAGGTAAATTTGGCAAGAGTTTCACTATCAAAAGAGATTGAACAAAAACAGAATGGCAAAACAAGTCGATATAGCATGAATATATCGACTTCCTAACATCCTAGCAAAGAGTTGTGTTCATACTAGGAAGTGTCGACTTGTTCATTGTGTCGACTCCGCAATGCGACACTTCCTAGCATCCTAGCAAGCCAACTTGCCAGCACAACACGAATGCGGCTTGCCAACATTGCAGGATGGCGGCCTGCCAGCATTGCAAAATGGCGACCTGCCGGCACTGCATGATGGCGGCCTGCCAGGGGTTTTCCAAGGCGGCTTGCCAATGCCGCATGATGGCGGCGTGCCAGCACGGCTGGAAGGCGGCGTGCCAACGCTGCACAAAGGCGGCCTACCAGCGTTGCATCAGGGCGGCCTACCAACGCTGCAGCCGCAGGTGACCATGTGCGTACTATGCGCACCTACCAAAGTAGATGCATGTAGACGGTTGCGTGTACGTTGTGCACCATCACGCACATTGCGCAGGTGCCACGTTGAACATGTGATGCTCGTCGTCCCGCATGTCAACGTTCGCTGAAACCTCCTCGGGCGAAATTCGTGCATCCCCGCAGAACTTCGTCGAGCAGGTTACTAGGTCGACTAGAAGAGGCTGCTCAGACGACGTCAGCGCCCGTAGGCCGGTGCCAGTAGGTCGGCGTAATGTCGACGACCACCATCGTCGACCGCCAAGGCCGGGCACCGTCTGCTAACCTCACTTCGTCGGCCTGCGTCATGGCCAGCTTCGCTGTGGTCGGCTTCACCAAGGTCGGCCACCCGAGCCCACCAACTTGCTCCTCCAAGTCGACGCCGTCCACGAATTCGGCTTCGCCCAAGCGAGGACAGGGCCTTTTCTCGTCAACAAACTTAATCTCAGAATGTCTGATCTCATCCGTAGTCCATTTCCTCGAGCAATGAGAGCAGTGTAGTATTGTGAGGTGCATGGACAAGGCAAGCGGACCAGATATGCCAGGTATAACAGGAAGGTTTAGATTCTCTAATGTTCAAATTTGCGAGCGCAGCTGCTCCGTCCCGCCATGATAATACGTTAGTGTGCGCCGGCGTGTACCAGTGCATGCTTGAGCTGATTCATACCCCTTTTTTATTTGTCGTTCACGGCGATGCGCGGATCGTGCGGGCAGATTCCTAGTTCACTTCACTACACTCCCTTCTTCCGAAGGGAATGCTTAACATTGAATTAAATACCGTATGAGGAACGACCATCGTGAGAGTTTCGTGCTTCTTTCTACAAGGGCCGCCAAGTGTACACAACTACCTTTTTTGTTTAATATTGTGTTTTTATTAATATATACATGTGTACAAAACTTGGCCAGAGAAATGACCCAGTTGATGAGCAAAAGTGACGTTGAGAAGTGCACGACTGCCTTGGTTTTCTATGTGGGTTGTTTGCAGTAGGTCATGTTACCAAGTCGTAATTGCTCAAAACACTTGCAATTACGGACATAATTGCTTAAAACACTTGCAGCAACAATCAAAATTGCTCAAAGCACCTGCAACAACAATAAGAATTACTCAAAGCACTTGCAACAATCAAAATTGCTCAAAACACTTGCAACAGCACTCAGAATGCTCTTGCAACAATATTCAGAATTGCTCAGAACACTTCAGAGTTGCTCAGGACACTTGCAACAACAATCGGAATCATTGCTCAGAACACTTGCAACAATCAGAATTGTTCAAAACAAACACTTCCAACAACAATCAGCAACAAAGGTCACACCATTGCTGATTCTTGATGCCCTACATTCTACAGCAGTCTCGTTTCAACTAGTAACTACAACCGTCTGAGCCGTGAGGCACGGCATGCCATTACACCTTGCATGCGAGGGAACCCCTGGTGGAAATAAACACACGAAGTCAGGCAATGGTGATACCAGAGGACAGAAAGAAAGACTACGTGCGAAAAGTAACAAAAAACTGGGTCTGAGAATTTACCGATTGGCGTGGGAGGTGAATGCCTGGGCGTCGGAGTAGGCCCAGATCATGTTGTTGTTACCCAAGTAATTGACAGGACCCAGACCGCCCTTGCCTATACGAGTGAACCTGAAATGAGAAATGAAATGCATGGGTTGGTGACTTGGAGGAAGAAAACAACCTTGTTCAAGAACGGGCATTGATCATGGGCGGTTCTGCCAGCGCCGAAATGTACTGACCCAAAAGGGACCCCCAAGTTACTTACGGGCAACATTCGGGACATTTGAAAATCTGACCCAAAAGATGCTTTTGGGACTGACACTTTAGGTTAGACTGAGGTCAGACCGGCTAACCCAGAACTGACTTTCGGGTCAGGTACGGGTCAGGTACGGGTCAGGTACGGGTCAATTTTTGGCGGGAAAGGTCAGGTACGGGTCAGGACAGCTGACCACAGTGTGCAACGGTAGTAAAGACGAAACTCACTTGACGATCTTGCCACCGTCAGCTGTGGTAACCACGGACTTCGCCGAGAGCTTCACTGCGGGTGTCTTCTTGATCTTGTTCATTGTCTTGGCGCTCATCGCGTAAGCCAAGACGTTGTTCGGCGCGGCTGCCGCCAGATTCCCCACCACGGCGTCGGCGGGAGACATGAAGCCGGCCTTCTTCGTCCAGCCAATGGAAATCCAGCCCGTCTCGCCACCGCTCCCGGCCTTCGCCTCTATCGCAGCCATGATCCCGTCGTTCTTCTTGGTGATGTTCCAGTGCAGGAGAAACAGACTGAGATAATGGGAATCGGGTGAGAAAGGGTACAAGTATTTGTTACTTGACATGTAAGGCTAGGCTGATCGGAACAGCAAACCGAACTTCTGTATTAAGGCTAGGGTTTAGGGTTCAATAAAAGTTGCTGGTACTACTAATTCCAATTCGGGAGGACGCCCCAGACACGTACCCGTCATCAGTGAGTTTGACGGACTTCGTGTTGGAGATTACGTGTGTTGGAAGCAAGGTGGTGGTGGGGCGTTTGTATGCCCCCAACCCACCGAATGTGTGACTTGTGCTCACCTTCGAGTGAGTTGCAGGTTTGCGTGGGGTTGAGGATTGACTTCGGAAGACCCATTCGATTCGGTGCCACATGGCAGCACCAGGAACATTCGAGACCCAAGGAGAATTCGGATCGGTGAAATTCGAGAGTCGAATTTCACCCTTTCGATGTTACTCGAACATTCGCGAGTGTAGCGGTTCGAGGTTACTTGTGCGATTCGATCTTGTTTGCATGCTATAAATCTGTTTTCTTTGTATTGCATGCCATCATAGTGAAACTCAGAGTTCTTTGTACAAGGTACATTCGAACACAAATTCCAGAGAGCTTCTTTACTTGCATTCAAGAGCACCACCTAGCACGTGAACGCCTATATCTCGGAGAATACTTAGGCGATCGACGTGTTTGACGGCTCGTTGGAAAGCTAAGACAGAGCTCTATCGTTTAGAACAACTCCCAGTTCCTGCAAAGTAGAGGAGAGTCCTCTACAACACTTCGCGTATGTCGCCAGAGTCGACGCGGCGCAGGCTGCGGCGGGCTTAGTAACGGCCGAGATGCCTGAAGAGTGGTGTCGCGCGAATGCGCTGCTCGCCGTAGTGAGGAGCAAAAGGGCGAGCGATGCCGCTAGGAATGAGAACCGAGAGGCCATGATTGAGTTGAGGTGAGATGACGGGAGTGAGATGAGGGTGTTCGTTGGTCAGATGTGGGCGTTGGTAGGTTGGATGAGAAATTCAAACAACCCCCGTCACCCTAAATACCGCATCGAGGCTTCGAAGTGCGGGGAATTGCGCAGCTGGTTTATCTCGGTTGTGCCGAAATGGGTCACTTCACTTCCTCGCAGATCTCACCGAACCAGATTCTTGCCTTATCCTATTCTCCCTAACCTCCCCAACCGTTTCCCGCCCCGACCTCTCCCGAAAATCCCAAACCGAACGTTTTGACGAAATACGCTCGGTGAGTACAGTACGTCATGTTTCCCTACCGGGTCTGACCCCGAACCGAACCAAATGTAGGGCTCTTGTGCATTTGCTGCTGTACAGTATCGAGATAAGGCCGCCGCGAAGCGCACACAGCTTCAATTGCAACATTGGTCTTGGGGAATGCGGCTCGGATCTTTGGGGTCGACGGCGGCAGCGATTCAGAAAGTTCATACGCGCCCTGTCGGAAAAACACGGGCGAACGCGGGATCGCTTCCGCGTGCGCGCGGAAGCGAGCTGCCCGCGGGCAAGAAAAAACTAAAACCCACTCGGAAGGCATGTGGTTCGGGAGCATCAACCCTAAAATTTTAGGGTTGAGGCTCCCAAACGGCATGCCGGTCGCGATGGGGAATAGTTTTGTTTTGCCCCGGGCAGACAGCTTCCGCCGGCTCCGCGTCCTGGTGGATTCGAAACCCACCAGGAGAGGGACCTGGTGGGTTTGCGCCCACCAGGGCTCGGATGAACCGCAGGGAAGCACTGTGCGTCTGGCTTGTGGATTGCGTGGAAGGTGATGTCAGCATTTTAGCTGACATGTAGGGCCCCTATTTGTTACAGCTCCCAGTAAAGGTAGGGTGCACGCAAACCACATTCAAGCGCGTCCCATTCAACGAGCGTCAACGTGTACTTTGGCCGACACAACCAACCAATTCGCACTCACGGTGTGAATTCCTCGTTCGAGCCACATACTTTCGACGTGTTCGGTGCGTGAGAGGTATTGCGGAACTTCCAGCTCAGCAGCACATGTCACCATAACCTGTGTACCCTTTAATAGTCGCTTCGTGAGGTTGATTCAGCTCCATCTGGTATTTCCACTATTGCTAAAACAATGTTGTTTAGCATGAACATCTCGCCCGAACCAGCCTAGAGAGTTCAAAACCTGTATGACCTTCGGATTGTCCTTTTCCAACATCTCATCTCATATCTCTTCTAGCGAGTTTTTTCTCGACAGTCCCTTTCGCATAGCCTTCCCCGTCGCGTGTTGTCCTTAGGATATTCATGGCGGCTTCTGTTCCTTCCAGCATGCCCCGTCGGCTCGTGGTGACCGACTCTTCCGTGATTTCCGGACAAGTCGTCGCCGATTTCTGCAGGAGCGTCAACGTCGGCGAGCCGTTGGATTCCGCGATCCAGTCGACAGGCGTCGTAACGAACGCCAGTCACGCTGGTGCGTGCGCGGGATGGTACATATGTTAGGGTTAAGGTTAGAGAAGGCTTCAGATTATAGGGCTGTGAGTACCCCAGCATGTCGTGACGCGAATTCGGCCAAGCGATTGATCGTCGAAGTTTTCGTCCTAATACGAGGTACACAGTTACGACTGCAAAGGTGACTTCAGAACTCGACTCAGAATTCTGTCAACGATTCGTGAAGGGTAAACACGCAGAAGGTTCTTACGTGAACAGTAGACATGTATATAGCAGTTTTGAGGCCAGAGTAGGATTGCAGGAAAGGATGGTCTCCAAAGTCTAGGAAAAGTCTGCTCACGTACAACACTCGTGAAGTTATGCTTGCGATTCGGGAGAGGTAGATTCGATTCGAAAAAGACATGTTTTCCTCGGCGGCCCAACTGCTTACCTTGGAGCACCTCCCCAAATGCCTCTGAAAAACGTTCGGGGTACCTTTTAACCTCTAGACTTCCTTCCGGGTTCCCTTAGGACACATTCCGATTGCCTTTCTTTGCTCAAAGCCTGCTCTGCCTCTTTACGCCGTTTCATTGTTCCTCAGGTTCCACGAAGCTTCCTGCCATCGCCTCGGGATCCCTTGAGTCCGTTCTTTCCATCGCGGAGCGGCCAGGTCATCATGATGCCACGTGTCTTGCTGAGCTGGCACGCGTGCTGCAGCCCAATGGCACGTTGCTGCTACAGGAACCCGTGGCTGCCAGATCAGCAGCTGCTGTGGAGCTGGAGGTGAGTGGGTGACTGTACAGTTGTTGAGGAACTCCATAACGAGTAAATTGTGCTAGCGACTTAAATTCATTGCGCCCATACTTTCTTATTTTCCAGACCTTCTCATTTTTCTTTATTCCCCCTTCTCCCTTCCCCCTCCCTCCCATCCTCTTCCCCTCCCCCCCCCCACCCCCCCCCTCTCCCCCCCCGCCTCCCCTCTTCCCTTCTTCCTCACATTCTCCCACTCTTTCAACCAATCAGCGTCTGCCTTCGTCACTCTCCGGATCGCCGCTGCCCAATCAAGCTGCGCTGGAGAGGACGCTCCTCCTATCAGGCTTCGCCACGTGGCAGGCCGTGAGCCCTATTGCCGGCGTGGGATTGGCCCCCGAGTTCACAGGGATCACGCCAGCTGCCATCGGATCAACGCAAGGCCCCCTTCTTGTCCCTGTCACGGTATGGTAATCCTGCTCCCTCTTTCACATTCTCTTAGAAAATAACCAAGTGACCACGTTTCTGCTATCTGATCAACATAAGGCCCCCTTCTCGTCCCTGTCACGGTATGGTAATCCTGCATCCCCTCTTTCACATTCTCTTTAAGAAAACAAGCATTCACGCGTGCTGCTGTCTGATCAACTAAAGGCAAGGCCCCTTTTCAGTCCCTGTCACGGTATGCCAATCCTGCATCCCCTCTTTCACATTCTCTTAAAAAGAACCAGCAATCACGCGTGCTGCTTTTGGATCAACTCAAGGGCCCCTTCTCGTTCCTGTCACGGTATGGAAATCCTGCATCCCCTCTTTCACATTCTTAATACAAAAACCAAGCGATCACGCCTGCTGCTACCTGATCGACTCAAGGGCCCCTTTTGCTCCCTCTCACGGTATGGCAATTTTACTTTCCGTTTTGGTTCCTTCTTCTGCCTCCCAGTCACTGATATCTCCTGTGTCCAACCTTCCCTCCCTCCCTCCCTCCCTCCCTCCCTCCCTCCCTCCACCACCCCCCACACTCTCACAACTCAAGGGGACAAAAACCCGAGTGGTAAGTCGGTTACTCCTTTTCCCGCAAGACAAATGCTTGAATCTCGCCCTCCTCCCCTCACTCACCTTTCCCTCCACCACCCCCCACACTCTCTCAGCTCGAGGCTTAAAAAATCCTCGTGGCAAACAGGCTCCTCCTTTTCCCTCAAAAGAATGCGCCTGCCTCCTTTCCCACCCCCCCAGTCATCCATTCCTTCTTTTTCCACCTTCCCTTTCCCCCCCACGCTCTCACAGCTCAAGGCCCAAAAACCAGCGTTGCAAAGAGGTTCCTCCTTTTCTTGAAAAACGAAAGCCGCCTGGCTCCTTTACCTGCTCTCCAGTTACTGATATCTCTCTCCCATTTCCATAAATCCCTCCCGCCCTCCAACCCCCCAACACTCTCTCAGCTCAAGGCACAGAAACCCGCGTGGCAAACCGGTTCTTCCTTTTCCCTCAAGAAGAAAAGCGCCCTCTCCCAGACTGATGCTGCCGCTGCTGCTGCTGCTGCGCCGCCAGCAGCGCCTGCCACGTCAGCAGGGGTGCTGCTGCCGGCGCCCGCCACGTGGCGCGTCGCTACTGGCGGAGCGGGCGAGGAGGAGGATGAGCTGGTGGATGAGGATTCGCTGCTGACAGCAGAGGATCTGGTGGCGCCTGCGCCTCCTCCTGCCAGTGCTGCTTCAGGTGTGTTATTTAGCAGTTGCGAATTTACTCTTTGCAGCAGTAGTAGCGCTGCTGCTGGTATGACTCTCTACCAGCACTCGCGGCTGACGGCAGAGGATCTGGTGGCGCCTGCGCCTCCTCCTGCCAGTGCTGCTGCAGGTATGTCACTACTGCTGGCATCTAGCACTAACAATACTGGTGGAGCGGGCAAGGACGAAGACTCGCTGCGGACAGCAGAGGACCTGGTGGCGCCTGTGCCCCCTCCTGCCAGTGCTGCTGCAGGTGTGTTATTACTGCAGTCATGATTCATCTTGCACTAACAATACTGGTGGAGTGGGCGAGGTGGATGAGGACTCTCGCTGTGCCTCCTCCTGCCAGTGCTGCTGCAGGTATGATGCCTTGTTACTGCTCCCTCTGAACGGTAATAAAACTGCTGCTGGTGCTGGGGGGTTATTCCTGCAGAACTTTATTCTAGCTAGCAGGACTCGCTGCTGACAGCGGAAGATTTTATGGCTCCCATGCCTCCCCCTGCCAGTGCCAAGGCAGGTATGTGATTACTGCAGTCATCTACCACTAACAATACTGGTGGAGCGGGCGAGGAGGAGGGGGGAGGAGAAGCCGCTGCTAACAGCAGAGGATCGCTTTTGAGATTTCTCAAAGGCGATTTCAACATAGCGGGCGAGGAGGAGGAGGGAGGAGGACTCGCCGCTGACAGCAGAGGATCGCTTTTGAGATTTCTCAAAGGCGATTTCAACATAGCGGGCGAGGAGGAGGAGGGAGGAGGACTCGCCGCTGACAGCAGAGGATCGCTTTTGAGATTTCTCAAAGGCGATTTCAACATAGCGGGCGAGGAGGAGGAGGGAGGAGGACTCGCCGCTGACAGCAGAGGATCGCTTTTGAGATTTCTCAAAGGCGATTTCAACATAGCGGGCGAGGAGGAGGAGGGAGGAGGACTCGCCGCTGACAGCAGAGGATCGCTTTTGAGATTTCTCAAAGGCGATTTCAACATAGCGGGCGAGGAGGAGGAGGGAGGAGGACTGGCTGCTGACAGCAGAGGATCGCTTTTGAGATTTCTCAAAGGCGATTTCAACATAGCGGGCGAGGAGGAGGAGGGAGGAGGACTCGCCGCTGACAGCAGAGGATCGCTTTTGAGATTTCTCAAAGGCGATTTCAACATAGCGGGCGAGGAGGAGGAGGGAGGAGGACTCGCCGCTGACAGCAGAGGATCGCTTTTGAGATTTCTCAAAGGCGATTTCAACATAGCGGGCGAGGAGGAGGAGGGAGGAGGACTCGCCGCTGACAGCAGAGGATCGCTTTTGAGATTTCTCAAAGGCGATTTCAACATAGCGGGCGAGGAGGAGGAGGGAGGAGGACTCGCCGCTGACAGCAGAGGATCGCTTTTGAGATTTCTCAAAGGCGATTTCAACATAGCGGGCGAGGAGGAGGAGGGAGGAGGACTCGCCGCTGACAGCAGAGGATCGCTTTTGAGATTTCTCAAAGGCGATTTCAACATAGCGGGCGAGGAGGAGGAGGGAGGAGGACTCGCCGCTGACAGCAGAGGATCGCTTTTGAGATTTCTCAAAGGCGATTTCAACATAGCGGGCGAGGAGGAGGAGGGAGGAGGACTGGCTGCTGACAGCAGAGGATCGCTTTTGAGATTTCTCAAAGGCGATTTCAACATAGCGGGCGAGGAGGAGGAGGGAGGAGGACTCGCCGCTGACAGCAGAGGATCGCTTTTGAGATTTCTCAAAGGCGATTTCAACATAGCGGGCGAGGAGGAGGAGGGAGGAGGACTCGCCGCTGACAGCAGAGGATCGCTTTTGAGATTTCTCAAAGGCGATTTCAACATAGCGGGCGAGGAGGAGGAGGGAGGAGGACTCGCCGCTGACAGCAGAGGATCGCTTTTGAGATTTCTCAAAGGCGATTTCAACATAGCGGGCGAGGAGGAGGAGGGAGGAGGACTCGCCGCTGACAGCAGAGGATCGCTTTTGAGATTTCTCAAAGGCGATTTCAACATAGCGGGCGAGGAGGAGGAGGGAGGAGGACTCGCCGCTGACAGCAGAGGATCGCTTTTGAGATTTCTCAAAGGCGATTTCAACATAGCGGGCGAGGAGGAGGAGGGAGGAGGACTCGCCGCTGACAGCAGAGGATCGCTTTTGAGATTTCTCAAAGGCGATTTCAACATAGCGGGCGAGGAGGAGGAGGGAGGAGGACTGGCTGCTGACAGCAGAGGATCGCTTTTGAGATTTCTCAAAGGCGATTTCAACATAGCGGGCGAGGAGGAGGAGGGAGGAGGACTCGCCGCTGACAGCAGAGGATCGCTTTTGAGATTTCTCAAAGGCGATTTCAACATAGCGGGCGAGGAGGAGGAGGGAGGAGGACTCGCCGCTGACAGCAGAGGATCGCTTTTGAGATTTCTCAAAGGCGATTTCAACATAGCGGGCGAGGAGGAGGAGGGAGGAGGACTCGCCGCTGACAGCAGAGGATCGCTTTTGAGATTTCTCAAAGGCGATTTCAACATAGCGGGCGAGGAGGAGGAGGGAGGAGGACTCGCCGCTGACAGCAGAGGATCGCTTTTGAGATTTCTCAAAGGCGATTTCAACATAGCGGGCGAGGAGGAGGAGGGAGGAGGACTCGCCGCTGACAGCAGAGGATCGCTTTTGAGATTTCTCAAAGGCGATTTCAACATAGCGGGCGAGGAGGAGGAGGGAGGAGGACTCGCCGCTGACAGCAGAGGATCGCTTTTGAGATTTCTCAAAGGCGATTTCAACATAGCGGGCGAGGAGGAGGAGGGAGGAGGACTGGCTGCTGACAGCAGAGGATCGCTTTTGAGATTTCTCAAAGGCGATTTCAACATAGCGGGCGAGGAGGAGGAGGGAGGAGGACTCGCCGCTGACAGCAGAGGATCGCTTTGAGATTTCTCAAAGGCGATTTCAACATAGCGGGCGAGGAGGAGGAGGGAGGAGGACTCGCCGCTGACAGCAGAGGATCGCTTTTGAGATTTCTCAAAGGCGATTTCAACATAGCGGGCGAGGAGGAGGAGGGAGGAGGACTCGCCGCTGACAGCAGAGGATCGCTTTTGAGATTTCTCAAAGGCGATTTCAACATAGCGGGCGAGGAGGAGGAGGGAGGAGGACTCGCCGCTGACAGCAGAGGATCGCTTTTGAGATTTCTCAAAGGCGATTTCAACATAGCGGGCGAGGAGGAGGAGGGAGGAGGACTCGCCGCTGACAGCAGAGGATCGCTTTTGAGATTTCTCAAAGGCGATTTCAACATAGCGGGCGAGGAGGAGGAGGGAGGAGGACTCGCCGCTGACAGCAGAGGATCGCTTTTGAGATTTCTCAAAGGCGATTTCAACATAGCGGGCGAGGAGGAGGAGGGAGGAGGACTGGCTGCTGACAGCAGAGGATCTGCTGCATTAAAGCGTGTGCCCACTTGCAAGCTGTGACATGGCCAAGAATGCAAGAATTGTGAATCATGATGTGCGGACTTGTGAATCATGATGTGCGGACAGCTCAACAACCCCCCCCCCCCCCTCTCTCTCCCCCGCTCTTTCTGCCCCAATACCTGTGCCCACCTGCAGGATGCGGCACAAGCAAGAGGGCAAGAAAGGCGTGCCAGAACTGCACTGCACATGCAGATGCAGATGCCGTAACCATAAGACGGTGTGCAACATGCGTACATGAACTCCCCCCCCCTCCCCCCGTCTCCCTTTGTTTTCCTGCTCTCATCTCTTTCAGGCTGTAGCACTGCAAAGCCGGTGAGAGTGTTTTGAGACGTCTCAAAACACTTCTTCATACATGTGAGAAAAGCGTTCGCGAACTGCACGTGTGGGCGGGCGGTGATGGTTTGAGTCTTTTCTTCACCCCCTCTTCCTGCCCTCCCCTCCTCTCTTTGCGCATCCACCTATGCAGGATGTGGAACAGCAAAGACGGCCAGGAAGGCGTGTGCGAACTGCACATGCGGGCGGGCAGAGATGGAGGCAGCAGAAGAGGCAGGAGGAGAGGGCGGGCAGGGGAGGAGCAAGCTGACTCTCGATCAGATCGCCAACCCGGAGTCAGCGTGTGGCAGTGTGAGTGTGGTGGTGATGGTGGTACTCCTGGTTTAAGAAGCAGGGGAGAGTATAGGGAAGGCAGGGCAGGGGGGGTAGAGGGCGGGCAGGGGAGGAGCAAACTGACTCTCGATCAGATCGCCAACCCGGAGTCAGCATGTGGCAGTGTGAGTGTGGTGGAGCAAAGCGGGGGAAACATTTCAGGTGTAGAAACAGGAGTAAAAAGGGGGATTGGGAAGAAGGATGGCAGGGGAGCGGACTCTTGATCAGATCGCCAACCCGGAGTCAGCTTGTGGCAGTGTGAGTGTGGTGGTGAGGGTGTGAGTGCGGTGGTGATGGTACTTATAGTGTAAGAAGCAGGGGAGAGTATAGGGAAGGCAGGGTAGGGGGGGTAGAGGGCGCGCAGGGGAAAGGCAAGCTGACTCTCGATCAGATCACCAACCCGAGTCAGCATGTGGCAGTGTGAGTGGAGTGCAGTCGTGCGGCTTGTCCTGACCTGGTGTAAGAGGCTGGGGAGAATAGAGGGAATCAAGGGCAGGGGAAGCAGAGCGAGTCCAGGGGAAGAGCAAGCGGACTCTGGATCAGATCGCCAACCCGGAGTCAGCATGTGGCGATGTGAGTGTGGTGGTGGTGGTACTCATGGTTCAAGAAGCAGGGTGGGGAAAGAGGGAATGCAGGGCAGGGGAGGCAGCGTGAAGGGAAAGAGCAAGCGGTCTCTCGTTCAGATCATTAACCCCGAGTCAGCGTGTGGCAGTGTGAGTGTGGTGGTGAGGGTGTGAGTGCGGTGGTGATGTTACTTATGGTTGCAGGGGGGAGGAGAGGGAATGAGGGGCAGGGGGGGCAGAGGGAGGGCAGGGGAAAAGCAAGCTGACTCTCGATCAGATCGCCATCCCAGAGTCGGCATGTGGCCGTGTGAGTGGAAGAATTGGAGTGTACGTAAGTTCATCTGCCAGGCTGCCTGCCAGCCTTCAAGCTTATTGTTCACCGTCTCATGCATCTCCTCTCTTCTGCACCCTTCATCCCTCCCCTCCCCGCACTGCAGTGTGGGCTAGGAGACGCCTTTCGCTGTGCCGGCTGCCCTTACCGCGGGCTGCCCCCCTTCAGGCTCGGAGAGAAGGTGAGTTTGGGGAGTGAGGGGAGGGATGGGGGTGGGGGAGTGCAAATGGGATGGGCAAGGGGGATGAAGGCTGTCGTTTCCCTGGGCTGCCCCCACTCAGGCTCGGAGAGAAGGTGAGTGTGGGGCGGGATTTGAAGAGGAGGGGGTGGTGGGGCTAGGGTGACATGCGATGGGGTTAGGTCTGTGTTCTAGGATGTTGTTCTGTACGCTTATGTAAATAAGATGTATGTATCCTTTGTGTATGTCTACCATACATGCATCTATGATGCATGTGTCTATCAATCTACATTTTACTTGTGTGCCCCCATTCCTGCTACCCGTCCTCCCCCCTTCTCCCTCCCTTGTCATTTACCACTCAAAGGTTATCCTTATTGCTGCTCTTTCCCCCCTCCTTGCCTCCCTTGCTGTTGCCGTCTTCCCAGATCTCCCTGGGCAAGGATCTTCTCTCTGCTGACGTGTAGAATCTTATGAATTGAATAAAGAAGATTGCACAAGATTGTGTGTACAGTGACAATCGAGCCTGCGCGCCTGACAATTGTGTGTGCCTAACCGTCGTGTTTTCCGAGACGTCGTGTTTGCCTAAACGCTTTGTCTTCCCTTTCTCTTTCATTTCCGCTTGCACTGATGAAGGTGTGATTGGGGCCTGTCCCGTCCACTCTCCACCGAAACTAGTTTTCATCGGTTTTAATCCACTAGTGGAATTTTTGGGTCGGATTTCTTGAATTTCCTTGTTGAAGCAGGAGACAGCAACATATCGTTACTATCAATCTTTTTGCTAAAAGTGTCTTTTAGACTGCTTCTCACCTAATCAAATGGTTGAAGATTGCACAAGTTTGTGTGTACAGCGACAAACGAGCCTGCGCGCGTGACAGCTGTGAGTATTATTATAACACTTGAGTTTGCCCAGACTTGTTAGTACAGCAGTGGCATTCGAGCCCGCGCACCTGACAGGTGTGACGGCAGGAGATGGTGTGTCATTCGCAGCAGAAGAGGCAGCGGGAGGGTCAAACAGATGGAACAGTGGGGGAAGAGGAGGAAAAGCAGCAGCTGCTGCAGTGGCAGCAGGAGCAGGCAGGGGTAGCAGCAGGAGCAGGCAGGGGTAGCAGCAGGAGCAGCCGCAGGAGGAGCAGTAGTTTGCACTGGAGATACACCCTATGGGCAACCGGGGCTTCTGAATGGGCTGGTGGGATTGCTCTGCTGGCTTTGCCTGTACACGGTCTGATGGTACGATTTTTTAGAATAGTAATGTAAGTCCAGTACCGTATCCCCCCACATAGAGACCCCCTGAACTTGCTTAGCTCTGGGGCTGACATGAGGGAAAAGGGGCGAAAAAACCTTTCGATTATAGTGCCACCCTTGTTCGAAGAGTTTTGTGCTATTGGAATGCATGATGTCACTGGAAGTGTTTCCCCATAACAGGTAAAAACACATAAATATTAAGCCCTGGGATATTAAAACATTACTAGTAGTTGATTACAGCCCCCCCTCCAAAAAAGGCAAAAATGATATATGCCCCTACTGGACACGACCAGGGGGAATATGGTATATTCCTCAATAGGGTACGTGTAACGTCTTCCTCTCCATTCGCCTTTCCATCTCCTTTTTGGCACGGTCTGATAACACGCAGTAGTGCTGCAAGGATTCTCGCATTGAATCATGTACACTCCACCACCTCTTATGAGCAGCCTCAATAGCAAATCTGCGCCGTACAAGGACACACACCCACAGCTTCATACCAAGGTAGTGTACTGCATGGATTTCCGAAGAATCTTGTGAGAACCATCTGTTCTTAGCGAGGATAGTTTGCCTCTTCACAGGGTCAGTGGTCCAGGTGGGTTTGAGGGTTTTTGTGGACTCTGGTAAGTGGTGCCACCAGGTGAAGACGTTGTTCAAAAAGGCCTAGGCAAGGAGGGAAGGCGGGAAAGGGAAGAGGGAAAGTGATGAAAGGGAGAAGAGGAGAAGTGGTGAGCTATATAGAAAAGGTGACAGGAAGTTGAATGGAACCATGTGGCTCTAGGGAGAGGGGCGGAGAAGGAGAGTGCACGCGGTAAGAGAGAGGAAATTAACCACAAGCAATTGACTAGAAACAAATGATTTGTTCCGTTTGGACTGCCCTTGCGATCTCCCATGCAAGATGGTCATAGGAAGTCACATCACATCACATCACATTACACATGGTCTCACCTGGTCCCTTCCATTCACCGATCGCACTCTCCCCAGATTTGCCATCAGCAGCTCAAACGTGCCATCCGACAGCTCACAACCATCACGCCTGAGTTGAAATCTGAGCCGTCGTTTCCGTGGGCGGAGATCTCGGGGTAGGAGAAGTGAAAGTCAACGCTGGTCAAGAGGAGCAGGTCCGAGTCAATGAAGACCAGCTTGGTGTACTCCGCCTGCTGCCACAGCCGCAGCTTGCTGGGTGGGTTGATGGGGGAAAGGGGGGGGGGGGGGGTGGGATTGAGGAGAGGGGTCAATGAAGTCAACGGTGGTCAAGACACGAGGAGAAGAGCAGCTTGGCGTACTCCGTCTGCTGCCACAGCCGCAGCTTGCTTGGGGGGTTGGATGGAAGGGGAGGGGTCGTTGTTGGGGGAATGAGGAGTGAAGTCAATGGAAGTCAAGAGTGTTAACGGGAGTGGAGTGTTGGCCCCGCCCTCGCTTGGGCAACGCCGACGACTTGGTCGGATGTATGGGAGAAGCAGCCGACCGTTCACAGTGGGAGAGCTGCTCGACGGGCTTCGTCGAGCTGCAGGGGACCGCTGTGGTGTTGCCGTCGACAAGGAGTGCTCGACGGCCTTCTTCTGCGGGGCAGGTCGACGAGGTGGCTGTCGACCTGCACACGACTGTCACGGGGCTGGAGCCGTCGACCAGGGAGCTCGACAGCTGCAGCTGACTGGTCTGGGCGACGGGTGGGCCGTCGACCAGGAGGGGCAGTTCGACCGGGAGGCCGACGGAGCAGTCCGTCGACCTGACAAGTGAGCAGCGGTCGACGAGGGGAGCTCGGCGACAAAAGCTGACAGTTCTGGTCGACGGAAGGGGTCCGTCGACCAGGGGGTAGCTCGACAGGAGCTGTGGTCGACCAGAGGCACCTGGTGGTCGACCAGAGGCACTGGTGGTCGACCAGAGTACTTGGTGGTCGACCAGGTCGACTGGGTAACCTGCTCGACGAGTTCTGCGGAGGCACGCGAACGTCGTCGAGGTCGCGATGGCGAAGGCGACTTCGGGCTGGTATCCCGAAGTCGATGTGGCTCGTCAGGCGCAGACAACAGCCGGCGGATGCACAACGATGCAAGTCGGGCCAATCGTCTGCGCGCACCTGCGAGCATGCGCACTGCTGTCTTCTACGGGGCAACGCTGGACAGCCGCTCTGCTGCAGCGTTGGCACGCCGTCGACCTGCAGTGTTGGTAGGTCGCCTTTCTGCAGTGCTGGCGCGGCTCCTCTACGCAACGCTGGCAGGCGGTCGACCAAGGTGTGCTGGCGGTCGACCAGGCTAGCTGCAGAGTTGCTAGGTGCCGGATGTAGTCATTGTTGTCATTGCTTGTTGAACCATTCTGTAATTTCGACTTTGCCTATTGGAAACTCTTGCCAATTTCTTCCGTGAATGTGCAAGCACTAAGGAACTAAGCAAAGCTACGATCACTCCTAGTAGTTCGTGCCAACCCCCGTAGTCTAGCTCACTACCGTTGTAGAGTGACTCTCTGCAAAGAGAGGTCAATGGAGGTCAAGATTCGCCAAATCAGGGGTGTCAATCAGGGACGGCAGATAATTACATGAGTGCTTTCGGCAGATGGCACACAGAACCAAGTTCTTTGACGTAATATATACACATGTTGTTGTTGTTTTTTTTTTTTTTTTAACCTAACAGATACACATGCACGTGATTTTGACCCCGTCAGCAAGCACAACATTTCAACCTCGAGATCAACAAACATGTACACACATACCTGTAGTTCCACTTGTTATAAGCCTTTTCCTTTGCACTAGGGTTGCGAATTCACTCAATCTCCTTCACCGTCCACCCCGCCTCCCTCGACCCTCGCCTGCTCTCCTTTCGAATCTCCTTCGATACAAACACAATCATCTCGTGCTTGCTCCCCGTCCTCCTTATGCTGTGCCGCAGCACTATCGCGCCGCACACATAGCGTTCCGATGAGTGTAGCACTGTAGCATACGCGACGCGTTGGTTGGATGAGATCGAGGGAGAAGGAAGGAGGGGAGTTGAGAAGGGCGAATAGACGGATGCATGTAAAGAATAACTCGTAATGCGCTGAATGGTTTGGAATAGTGTCGTACTACTACCTGACCAGGGCTATTGCTAGGATTTTTGCTAGGTCGGACGATCCGGGCCCTTGTGAAAAAGACCCTGTAAAATTCGAGCCAGCGGAAAAAATGCCTTCACGAATCCGGGTTCGAGCGAGAAAAGGCCTGAAAACATGCATTACCAGAATTTTGCGGAATTGGGGGAAGGACTGAGAAACTCACAAGATGATGGAGACAGCTCTTGAGGGGTGGGAGAGGGACTTTTTGTGGACTTGAAAAATATATGTCAAACATATATGTTGCATGTTGTGTAGGCTATAGTGGGGTAGCCCATATGGGGTACAACCCAATTAGGGTTTGCTACTTGTACTCCTGCATGCTGCTAGTTCATTCATCCTCGTTCGTACTTCTGACATGGTTTCAGAGCAGGTCCTAGCCTAGGAACGTTTTTTTTTAGGGCCCACCGAGTCGCGCTACCCCACCCGTCGCACCGCCGTGTTAGTGCCGCGCTGGCCTGCCCTGCCCTGCGTCGCGCTGCCTACGCACGCCCTGCCCTGCCCTGCCCGAGCGCCGCCCGCCACCGCGCCGTGCCGCCTTGCCCGCGCGCCGCCCGCCGCGCGCCCTACCCTGGCCGCGTGCCGCCCGCTGCCGCGCGCCCTGCTCTGCCCGCGCGCCGCCCGCCGCAGCGCGCCCTGCCCTGCCCGCGCGCCGCCTGCCGCCGCGTGCCCTGCCTTGCCCGCGCGCCGCCCGCCGCCGAGCCGCGTCGCTCTGCCCGCACGCCGCTCGCCGCCGCGCGCCTTGCCCTGCCCGCGCGCTGCTCGCCGCCGCGCACCCTGCCCTGCCCGCGCGCCGCCTGCCGTCGCGCGCCCTGCTCTGCCCGCGCGCCGCCCGCCGCAGCGCGCCCTGCCCTGCCCGCGCGCCGCCCGCCGCTGAGTCGCCTAGCCCGCGCACTGCTCGCCGCCGAGCCGCCTTGCCCGCGCGTCGCTCACCGCCGCGCCGCCCTGCCCTGCCCTCGCTCAGCTAGCCGCCGCGCCGCCTTGCCTGAGAGCGCTCGCCACCGCGCCGCCCTGCCCTGCTGGCTGCCGCCCTGCTTTGCCCTGCCTGCGTGCTGCCCTGCTGCTAGCGCGCCCGCCTGCTCTGCCCGCTATGGCCACTCTCAGTGCCCTCACCTTTGATCCGGAGGGCCGCCCGATAGAGTTCGATGCGTGGCTCGACGACTTACACCTGTACTTACTGAGCGATTCTAAGGACGGTGTTTCGCTGTTTGACCTCACGTCTGGCGCCTCTCTCGCCCCTGCCGCCACAGCTGACAGTGCGACTCGCTCACAGTGGCTTACTTGTGACGCTGCTGCTCGCCTAGCCGTTCGCAACCACCTGCCGTTAGCCGAACGCGCTCACTTTGGCCAGCACAAGACTGCTCGAGCCCTGTACGACGCTGTAGTCGCTCGTTACTCCTCCCCGGCCACTGCTGCTCTAGGCCGCCTTCTCCTGCCCTACCTGTTCCCCGAGCTGTCCGCCTTTGCCACAGTAGCCGACCTCGTCACTCACCTTCGCACTAGTGACACTCGCTACCGCGCTGCGCTTCCCGCCGAGTTTCTCACCAAGAACCCTCCCCCCATGTACATCACTCTCTACTTCATAGTCACCCGCCTCCCTGACTCTCTTAGCGCTGTCAGGGACCTCCTTCTAGCCCTTGACCCCACCGACCTCACTGTCGACCTGCTCGAGAAGCACCTCCTAGCAGCTGAGACTAGCATAGTCGCTGTAGGCGCTTCTCGTGGCACTCCTCGCACTCCCTTCTTTGAGGGGTGTTCGCCCTCCCCCCTTGTCCCCTCCGTCGCCTCTGCTGCAGCTGTTGACTACCTTCGTGCTGAGGAGGTAGGAGCTGCGTCTGCCCCTAGTGGGAGGCGCCGCAGCGGCAGGGGCAGGGGAGGCAGGGGCGGTGGGGGTGGCAGCGGTGGAGGCGGTGGTGGGGGTGGTGGAGGCGGTGGAGGTGGCGGTGGTGGCGGAGGGAGTGGTGGTGGGGGTGGAGGCGTAGGTGGCGGCGGTGGAGGCGGCAGTGGGAGTGGTGGCGGCGGCAGTGGTGGCGGCGGTGGGAGTGGGGGCGGCGGCAGTGGTGGCGGCCGGGGTGGTACCAGTCAGAGGGGAGGCTTTGGCGGTGGTCAGAGGCAGCAGCAGCAGCGCCAGCGTGAGACCCCTTCGCCCCAGGAGCTTCGTGAGTGGTTTGCTCAGCGTGGGGCGTCTGGGGGTAGTGGTCGCTGCCCGTATGTCATTCGTACAGGTGACCGCTCTGGTCAGACATGCGGGAAGTTTCACACCCAGCACTGCTGCTTCTCCCGTCTTGACGACGCCTTTCGCGCAGAGTTTCCCGACGCGACTAAGCTCCCTCGCTGGGCAGATCTGCCTAGGCAGAATGTGGATATCTTTGCTCTTGATTATGATGCTATCCTTGCTGCCATGTATGCTTTGACTGTTAGTGCTGAGGGTGACTGTTACCTGTGTATGCTGCTCGACCCAGGTATAGAGGCTCCTGCTCCAGGTGCTGGTGAGGCTGCTGCCCTAGGTGCTGGTGAGTCTGCTGCTCTAGGTGCTGGTGAGTCTGCTCTCTCTGGTACTACGCCTGCTGAGACCTTGCACACCTTCACGCTTGACTCAGGTGCTTCCCGCTGTTCCTTTAGCGACAATACCGCACTCACACCGCTCCCTGCACCTGTTGCTATCTCTCTGGCTGACCCCTCTGGGGGGCCAATCTTTGCACGTTCCTCCACTGTTCTCCCGTGTCCGGCGGTCCCGTCAAGCTCACTGTCAGGTCTTCACCTCCCCTCGTTCTCTACGAACTTAGTGAGCAACGCCGTCCTTCAGGATGTATGGGTTGACACCTTTACTCCAGGAGGACAGCGTGTGGCGATCTGTACGTGCTCCCGGACTGGCCGGCACCTGGCCACGTTCACCCGTCGGCCTGGGTCGAGTCTGTACACACTGACTACTGTGTCTCCTCAGGTAGCTGCGTCTGCGTCTGGGTCAGGTCAGCTAGCGGCCCCCTGCTCGTGTCGCGCCCTGTCGCACCGGACCCTCCTTTGGCACCACCGTCTTGGTCACCCCTCAGTGCAGCGCCTCCGAGGTATGCACTCCCGTCTCCTTGTCTCTGGTCTTCCCGAGTCTTTGCCTCCCCTCCCACCCTCGCCTGCCCCTCCCTGCCTTCCCTGTGTCGAGGGGCGGCAGCGCGCCGCTCCTCACTCCTCCTTGTTTCCCCCGACGACTGCTCCCCTGCAGACTCTCCACATGGACGTGTGGGGCCCAGCCTGCGTCCGTGGACAGGGCCGCGAGCGCTATTTTCCGCTGGTTGTTGACGACTACTCGCGTTACACCACGGTCTTCCCCTTGCGCAGCAAGGGGGAGGTCCCTAATGTTTTGATCCCTTGGATCCGCGCTGTCCGTCTCCAGCTCCGCGAGCGGTTCCACACGGACCTCCCAGTCCTGCGTCTGCACTCTGACAGAGGTGGTGAGTTTTCCTCCGACCTCTTGCGGGACTTTTGTCGTGGGGAGGGCATTCTCCAGTCGTTCACCCTTCCGGCCTCTCCACAGCAGAATGGGGTTGCTGGGCGCCGCATTGGCTTAGTCATGGAGGTCGCTCGTACCTCCATGATCCATGCTGCTGCCCCCCATTTTCTGTGGCCGTTTGCGGCCCGGTACGCCGCGCATCAGCTCAACCTCTGGCCCCGTGTCTCCTTGCCGGAGACCTCGCCTACACTGCATTGGACGGGGAAGGTTGGCGATGCGTCGGTGTTCCGGGTCTGGGGTTCTCGTGCCTTTGTCCGCGATACGTCCGCGAACAAGCTCTCCTCCCCCGCCATTCCCTGCGTCTTCCTTGGTTTTCCCCCTGACGCGCCTGGCTGGCAGTTTTACCACCCCACCTCGCGCCGTGTCCTGCCCTCTCAGGACGTCATGTTCGACGAGTCGGTTCCCTTTTACCGTTTCTTCCCCTACCGCACTGCCCCTCTCCCACCCCCGCCGCTCTTCTTCGCACCAGGTCCTCCTCCGGTAGACCCCCTCCCCCCTCAGGGTCCTGCTCCCTCAGGTGTGTCTCAGGTAGACCCTATCGAGCCTGTCGAGGTCGTTGTCGACTCTGGTGCTGCTGGGGGTGGTGCTGCTAGGGGTCCTGAGCCTGAGCGTGCGGAGCCTGGGGGTGCTGAGCCTAAGCGTGCGGAGCCTGGGGGTGCTTAGCCTGAGGTTGCTGAGTCTGGGGGTGCTGAGCCTGGGGGTGCTGAGCCTGCGGTTGCTGAGTCTGGGGGTGCTGAGCCTGGGGGTGCTGAGTCTGCTGGAGGTCCTACAGGTGCCTCGTCACGGCGGGAGCCTCTCTTTCCACCGCAGCTGCGCGAGTGGTTTGCTCGGCGCTGGAGCCTTCGGAGCGGCGCTGCTGGAGCTGGGGGGCCTGCCGCTGGAGGCCCTGGCGCTGGAGGTACTGGAGCTGTTGGAGCTGGAGGTGCTGCCGGCGTTGGAGCTGGAGCTGCTGGAGGTGCTGGAGCCGCTGGTCCCGGAGGTGCTCGTACTAGACGTACTGGAGCTGCTGGAGCTTGAGGTACTACAGGAGTTGGAGCTGTAGGCGCTGGAGTTGGCGCTGTTGGAGGTGCTGGAGCCGCTGGTCCCGGAGGTGCTCGTACAGGAGGTACTGGAGCTGCTGGAGCTGGAGGTCCTGCACGTGCTGGAGCTGGAGGCGCTGGAGCTGGAGCTGCTGGAGGTGCTGGAGCTGGTGGTACTGCAGGCGTTGGAGCTGGAGACCCTGGAGCTGGGGGTACTGGTGCTGTCGGTGCTGGTTCTGGAGGCACTGTGCGGCCGCGACCGTACTTCGTTCCACTGCTTCAGCAGGTTCTTGGTCTCCCGCCTTCTACTGGCCTTACTCCTCCCTTACTGTGTCCACCACCTGACCAGTCGCAGCCTCAGTTACAGCCAGCCTCCCCACTGCCTGCTCCTTCTCTTTACACTGAGCACACAGGAGGTTTAGGAGAGCGTCGTGAGCCTGTGTCTCGTCCTGCGTCGCCTGTTCGCGCTGTTCGCACTGGTCGTCGTGTTCCGCGTCAGCGTCCTCCTCCTGTCCCAGGCACGCACCAGATGGCACTTCGTCCTTCCTCTGTTCCACAGCGTGTCGCTCTGCCGTCTCCTCCTGCGTCCTCTCTTCCTGACGTTGCTGACCCGCCGTCAGACCTTGCTCGTGCTGCTAGTCCTACTGTCACACGTCTTCTAGCCACTGTTGTCACAGACCCTTCGTTTGAGTCCACTGCTGCGTTTGTTCTAGTTGCTGAGCTTGTTGACTTTGCTGCCGCCTGTCGCCTCGACTGCGCATCTAGTCTTGTTGCTGAGTCTGAGTCTGTCTGTCCTCCGTCCGTCGGGGGTGAGTGTGCTCTTGGCACGGACGTCCTTGATGACAGGCTTGAGGAGTTGAGTGTTTTGCCGCTGCTTTACCTCATCTCATGACCATGCTGATTGCACCTGAGGGAGACCCGGATGCACCAGACATCCCGACCCCGCGCTCTTACGCAGAGGCGATAGAGGGTCCCTACTCCTCTCAGTGGCAGACAGCCATGGACGCAAAGATGGCTTCCTGGAAGTCCACAGGCACCTACGTCGACGAGGTTCCCCCACCTGGGGCGAACATAGTCGATGGCATGTGGATTTTCAGGGTGAAGCGGCTGCCGGGTTCTCCGCCTGTCTTCAAGGCGCGTTACGTTGCTCGAGGCTTCAGTCAGCGACAGGGAGTTGACTTCTTCCAGACCTTCTCCCCTACCCCGAAGATGACCACTCTTCGAGTGCTGCTGCACGTCGCCGCTCAGCATGACTACGAGCTTCACTCTCTTGACTTCAGCACAACCTTCTTATAGGGCAGCCTGCATGAGGAGATCTGGCTGTGCCGCCCACCTGGCTTCACTGGGTCGTTTCCTGCAGGTACCCAGTGGAGCCTCCGGCGGCCAGTCTACGGTCTCCGCCAGGCGCCTCGCGAGTGGCACGACACACTGAGGACGACGCTTGCGGCTCTTGGGTTTGCTCCTTCGACTGCTGACCCGTCGCTGTTTCCACGCACCGACACTTCTTTGCCGCCATTCTACATCCTCGTGTACGTCGACGACTTGGTCTTTGCCACTGCTGACACTGCGGGACTGGCCTTTGTGAAGTCGGAGCTGCAGAAGAGACACACGTGCACAGACCTGGGTGAGCTACGCAGCTATCTTGGCTTGCAGATCACCCGGGACAGAGCACGGCGCACCATTACCTTGACTCAGTCACACATGGTGCAGCAGGTCCTTCAGCGCTTCCGCTTCACGTACTCCTCGCCACAGTCCACTCCTCTGCCTACCGGTCAATCGCTCTCAGCTCTGCCTTCGGATGAGTCCGTAGAGCCGAGTGGCCCGTATCCAGAGCTTGTGGGCTGCCTCATGTACCTGATGACCTGCACTCGACCTGACCTTGCCTACCCTCTTAGCATCCTGGCACGCTACGTTGCGCCCGGGAGACACCGACCAGAGCACTGGGAGGCCGCTAAGAGGGTGTTGCGCTACTTGTGCAGTACGTCGGGCATGGGGCTCGTGCTTGGAGGACGGGCTCGAGTTGTCCTCACTGGCCACGCAGACGCTTCTTGGGTTGACGACTTGGCTACGCAGCGGTCGTCACAGGGTTACACCTTCAGCCTTGGCTCCGGCTCTGTTTCGTGGCGGTCTACCCGCTCGTCTTCTGTTCTCAGTTCCAGTTGTGAGGCTGAGATCTACGCAGGGGCCATGGTTGCACAGGAGTTACGCTGGCTCACCTACCTTCTGACCAACTTGGGTGAGCGGCCTCGTTCTCCCCCAGTTCTGTACGTGGACAACAAGGCCATGATTGCCTTGTGTCAGGAGCACAGACTGGAGCACAGAACGAAGCACATCGCTCTGCGCTACTTCCTTGCTCGAGAGCTGCAGCAGCGTGGTCAGCTTCGTCTTGCTTACGTGGCCTCTCGGGCCAACAATGCTGATATCTTCACCAAGGCACTTCAGCCTTGTGATCATCAGCGTTTCTGTACTGTTCTAGGCCTTGTGCCTACTTGGTCTCACTTGCTCACTTCTTGACTTTGCTTGTACTGTGATCTATCTACTTATACCTGCATGCTTGCACTTGCTAGGCTGTGATCGCTATACTGCTTGCTCTCCATAATATAACTCTGCATGTGAACTGGCCTTGTGGCCATTTGCTTGTGCTCAGAGTGCGTGGTGACTTCGTGATCCACCCTGATCTTGCTTTGCTTTTCTTGACTGGTCTTGTGACCTCTTGTTCTCCCTCACTTTGCCTATGGGGGTGTGTCAAACATATATGTTGCATGTTGTGTAGGCTATAGTGGGGTAGCTCATATGGGGTACAACACAATTAGGGTTTGCTACTTGTACTCCTGCATGCTGCTAGTTCATTCTTCCTCGTTCGTACTTCTAACAATATAGTGGGAGATGAAATAGCGACTCTAGACGGGTGGGAGAGAGACTTCATAAGACTTTGAACAAATCCTTTGGAGATGAAGGAGCCGCTCTAGAGGTGTGGGAAAGATATTTTTTTGTGGACTTCAAAAAATATAGTGGGAGATGAAGGAGGAGCTCTAGAGGGGTGGGAGAGAGACTTACGTAGACTTCGAACAAATTCTTTGGAAATGGAGGAGTGGCTCTAGAGGGGGAGGAGAGAGAGACTTTGAGGACTTGGCGGGGAGAATATGTGCTGGTAAAACAATCCGGGTCCCCTCGAAAACATCCCGAAGCGATCCGTGTGACCTCGAAAAACACCCTTCAGTTTTACGGGCTGGTCCCAAAACAACCTAGTGTAAATCAGGGCTCGTCCAAAAAATACCCTATAATTTCAGTCAAAACAGGGTAATTGCTCTGATAGCATAGGCCCTGTACCTGACACGTTGCTTTTGATTGGCTAAGCCATGGCATATGATCCCAGTGGCTGTACACATGGTGTCAAACCTCCCTGGAGGGGTCTGACACCACGAAAAATTGGCTTGAAGCTAGATACCGGCCAAGAACGTGGCCAAGCTACTTGATAAGAGTTGACGAGCATGATGAAACTTCTCCAATCTATGTCACACCTTACTAGAGGGGTCTGACACCAAGCAGACTTGGCTCGAAGCTAGACGCCGGCCAAGAACGTACCATCGCTGACACAATGTCAAAGATAGGACATGTGTTAAGTGTTGCCATGCTTTATTGTTCATTATCCGAGCGGAAATACCATTCTTAATAAGCCCTACACCACAGCAGTATAGTAGCTGTACGACGGCGCGATACCTTCGTCCCAACCAGCCGACAAGTGGCCACCGACATCGGCCCGACCACTTTGCTTGGGAGATCAATTTCGTCCGCCGATGTCGCCGTGCGAGCTGCTTGCAGTCGCCGTCGACCGCACTCGCACGTGTCGGCGACAATACTGGCGAGTACGACAAAGTGAGCTTGAAGATAATGCTCCCACTACGCACTCATTCCCCTCCCCATGCTGAAGCGGGCGCTGTGTCCGCCTCTCCCCGACCCGTGCACAACGAAGGCGACGGCGACAACCAAGTCGGCGCAGGAGGCACGCGGGTGATTCGTGGAGTGATTTGGGCCGCCGACGTCGGCTTCGGCGGAGTGCAAGCGTAGATGCTGCGGTCGACGGCGACTGCCGGCACCTGGCGTGGCGATGTCGACGGTCGATTGCTCTCCCCGGTTGAGTGTGTTACGATATGGAACTTTATGAGAAGGCATTCCTGTATGCTACAGGGACCGACTCTAAAGTGTACGAAGCCGAGGAGTCAGAAGAGTCGAAGCGACACTGGTAACCATCTGATCAAGACCGATGCAGGCAGAAACATTCGAAGTGAAAAGAGCGGGAACATGTTTGAAACGGGTTCCCGCGCCGCACGGTTTGAATTCGCTGCAATAAGGGAATGTACCCTTAGAGTACATGGCTAGTCTAGGTCTTTTCGTATTCCCTTGTATTCTTATATAAACCCGATGTATGCATGCTATTATCAACTCAGTCATTTACATTCACTCTGACCTGAGATTCAATCTTCCGCTGCAACACCACTCTGCGATCGACCCTGAACGATCCTTTGCTAAGTCCCACTTGGGATTGTAACATGGCATGAGAGCTACTCAGGGATTCTTCGCAACTTCACTTCCGTGAAATTCGCCGAACCAAGATCTGGCGAGCGGCACACGCTCCAAGACCAAGATGGCCGGAGGATCCGGAGGCCAAGCAAATCTGACGGCCCAAGGACAAACCAACTTGGCTGCAACAAATGAGGCGACAACCACTATCAGCACTGCCGCACTCGAGCAGTTATTTTCGCGACTATCAACTATGGAGAAAAATCTACAAGAACTGCGCAAAGGCGATGCGGGAACCTCTTCCCAACCAGTTCAACCTGGACAACCAGCCGCGAAAAGCCGTGATACCGCCGCGCACACCTTCTCCCTCGACACAGACAAATCAACAACAACTGCCCCCCGTCCAAGTGATGAAGTTATCAACTCTGCGCAAGCACGCTTTCTGAGCGTTTAAAAAATTAAGACTACCACCGCATTTGACGGCAAGGACTTCTATACATGGAGTTTCGAGCTTGAGCTCCTCCTACAAACAGCGCAGATCTACCATTACTTCGACGGCTCCTACGCAAAACCGGTGGAAGACACCGACGACGCCAGGGCTCAGTATTACAGCAAGTCCCTCATGGCATACAGTGTGCTGCTTCGGAATATGACGCCTGCGGAACAACTTAGCATTCGCTCCTACAAAGAGAGCGCCGCTCCAGCCTTGGAAGCCTGGAAGCACCTCGTTGAGGTATATCAACTGAAGGATTCGGTCACCGCCAGCAGGCTCCTGCAGCAACTCATGGAGACGAAGATGGGGCACGGGGAGAAAGCAAATTCTTATATTAACCGCTGTCGGAACATCCGTGACCAGATCACGAAGCATGGGAGCGCAATCTCAGAAGAGATCTTCGATAATATAGTTCTTCAAGGACTCGAGCCAGAGTGGAAGCCCTGCAAAGCGCTACTCCGACAACGCGGAATCATCTCTGAAGCCGCGCTATGCGCCGCTCTCCTGACTGAACAGCAGGACATGGACTCGAGTAGAACAAGCTCCGCGCCGCGCCGAGAGCGCCTCGCCTTCTACACAGACAACCGTGAAGAGCGACGACAACCAAGGCGCCATTATTGCAAAATATGCAAGGTCTTTGGACACTCAACGGATCGATGCCAATCCCGATCCAACTATCGCCACCCAAATTCCACTCACCACAACAACTGGGTCGGCCGACAAGACGCTCGTCATTCTCAGCCCCAGCATCAAAATTTACGTCCCCCTGCACAGCATCAACAACAGCAAAGACAAGGACCTCAAGTGGGAGCTCCTAGAAACGTGATCGCAAACATGGGGACAAGACGCCGTTCTCGTGCCGCCGAACCAGATGAGGAAGAAGAACCTCGCGGCGAGCTCATTCAACCTGAAGAAGGGTGGAACAACCCTCTCACGGAAGATCACTACTACCGCTATGACGAAGACGAGCAAAATTGGCATCAGCCAATAACACTGCGGGAAAGCCCGCCTCATGACAATCAGCACTTCGTACCTGTGGGACGGAAAGAAAACGAAGATCCATTTTACCACGGACGCTACAAGGCGACACTGGTGACTCCGCGACTCGCGCTACTACTGCGCAACAACAACACCGACAACCACAACACCTGGTACCTGGACAGCTGTTGCGGACAGCACATGGTGGGATCTGTGCGATACGTCTCGAACCTCAGCCGCGCGCCCGCCACCTATGTCACCGTCGCCAACAACGAACAGTTGCGCGCCAACGCGCAAGGGATTGTGGTCCTGCAAGCACGAGACAGTAACACTCACATTTCGTTCAACGACGTCCTCTACGTTCCGGATCTCCGATTTAACCTACTCTCAGCAGGGAAACTCCGAGACTGCGGAGTCTTGCTCGCCACGGACCCGGATACACGCGATCTCATTCTTACCTTCGCTCCTCCGGACACCCCCCCCGAGTCGCACAAATACCTGGGACGAGCTTGCTCGATCAACGGCATCTACGTCTTGGACTTCGACATACCGAGCTATCAGGCTTCATCCGACGAGCTCGTGGATCTCGTCCCCCTCGACTTCTCCTTCATGAACAAAGAGTCATGGCGGCACCCAGACGGGAGACCGTGGATTCGCCGCAGCCCTCATCCCCGTGAGATCAACCTACACGAGCCCGACATCAACGGTCTCTGCACCACCTGCCACACACCCACTGCAAGCCGCACAGCACAAGTGGAGAGAGATTATGCGGCAATCCAGGAAGCGGAAAGCGCCGAGGCCGAACCTACGGGCACGACGGAGATGGAGCTCGCTGTCACCACTCACCGTATCTTCGGCGAAGAAAATGAGAGGCTTGGACAACGACGCCAAGAGCGCCCAACGCCCCGCGCAGAAACCCTCCGATGGATCCTAGAGGCAAATATTGGAACCTTCGACGAGGAAGGACGCCCACGCCCATACACCCGTGACGTCTACCGCAAGGAGATCGACAAAGGGTGGAAAGACCCTGACGCAAAAGAAGAGCTGAGCGTCAAGGAGGAGGAAGATCAAGCAAAGGCAGAAAAGAAACAAAAGCTGTATGAAGAGCGCGTCGCGGCCGGATGGGACGAGGAATCAGCACGACGAGGTGCATGGGGAGATGATGACTACATACCGGAGGAAGGTGCAACATGGGGATCCGCATCTGGCGCATCCGGCACAGTGTACACAGGTGGATGGGGCAACACCGGCGGATGGGGAGGAGACGAATATGTGGATGCTCCGCTCACCAAAGAAGAAGAAGAGGAGATAGAACGAGAAATAGCTGCAGAATGCGGAGAACGATCGCCACGCATCCCTATTCTGCTAGGACGCCCACCTCGAAACATGCCGTCATCACCACACACACCATCATGGGGAAGGAACAGTTCCTGGGGCTGGTCGGAGATTGAGGAGGGGAACGTGCCACCAACTCCCCCGCGTGACTCACTTGGTCCAATCTCCCGCCCAGATCCATTCGCACGCCTTATCGAAGGCACGAGGACCCCGCTCAACATCATCCCCGATCGCGAATTTCTTGCGCTCTATCTCACGACAGCACCTGCAGAAGGGGAGACAGCGACGGAAGCAGAACCAGGGGAGCCGAACAACGAAGCAGAACCAGGAGAAGAGGAAGAACCCCCACTCCAGATTCCGCAAGAGACGGAGGCAGAAGCAGCCGAGCATCTTGCACGCTACATGCGCACCTCCGGCATTCGCGCCGAAGACGACCTTTGGCATCAACGGCTCGGTCACCCCTCGCGCCAGACACTTGCTAACTGTCTCCGCGCCAAGGTTTTTCCCCCGGGAGCACTGCTGCGCCCCGATGGCACAGAACCACACAACATCTCACGACCAATCACCTGCACCGTTTGCCCCACAGCTGCTCTCTCTCACAGCGCCTACCCATCTCTGGAACCCAGCACCAACTGCTACAAGAAGCTGGAGAAGGTGTGCAGCGACTTCATCGTGCTCACCAGTGACGGCATCAACGGTGAAAAATACACGCTCACCTTCATCGACGCCTACTCACGCCACGTCTGGATCGCCAACGTCGATGCTCGCTCAAAGGCTCCAGAGGTTCTTCGCATCTGGCTCGCACATGCGCAACGACAATCAGGGAGGAAGCTAAAATTTTGGCAGAGTGACGGGGCAAAGGAATTTCGCAGCCACAAACTGGAGAGCGTCCTCACTGAAAAGGGGATCAAGCACGAGATCTCTCTCCCCTACGCACATCAGCAGCAAGGCGTTGCAGAAAGGGTCAATCGCACTCTCATGACAAAAGTTCGCGCCCTCATGAATCAGTCCGGCCTACCCAAGAAGTACTGGCCCTACGCCATGAACCATGCGGTGCGCCTGCACAACCTTCTCTCCACCACTGCCAATAGGGACAACCTTCCGCACATGAAGTGGACCGGCTCAAGGGGAGATCCCTCCATGCTGAGGGTCTGGGGGCGCATGGTGCAGTATCGGTCGACTTCAGCCACAATTGGCAAGTTCGCTCACCGCGCGCGCTGGGGAATTTATTTGGGTCTCAGCAACGAGCACAAAGACTGGCTCATTCTCGACATTGACAGCAACGAGGTTGTTCCCGCGCGTGATATTCTTTTCTACGAGCGACTCACCCTGAAACAGTGGATTGAAGACGAGCGTCGCAACGAGGCACGCGGCTATGTCAACAGCGGCCGCAGCAGCACTTGACCGTGACCCCGCCGACGAACATCCCGGCGTTCCGCCTCGCCCGCGCGACGATGACGACGACACACCCGCGCACGGACCATCACGTCGCCAACCTGAGCCCAGCACCACCGCAACTGCTCACGAGAGTGACGATGACGATGTGGTGGAGGTCACCACCAGCAACACCACCACCGTGTCCGGCCTGCAGCTCCTCGGCCTACACACGTCTGTCACTACCCTCACGCGCGCCGTCGAACCCAAGAACCCTCGCCAGGCCCTTACCGGTCCTCACGCCAGGGAGTGGCGAGCTGCTATGGACGCGGAACTACAGGCACTGGAATCACGCGATACATGGGTCCTGGTCGACCGTGCAGCAGTGAAGGGGAGGAGGGTGCTAAGCGGAAAATGGGTATTCCGTCTCAAAACCAACGTCGACGGTACCATCGAGCGCTTCAAAGCACGCTGGGTCGTACGCGGGTACGATCAGCGCCATGGCATCGACTTCGACCAAACCTTTGCTCCCGTCAGTCGTCACACCTCCGTCAGAATTCTACTCGCCATTACCGCCGCTAAGCACCTACCACTGCGGCAGATCGACGTAAAGAACGTGTTCTTATACGCGTTGGTGGATGCAACCATCTTCGTGGAACAGCCATACACCTACGGGGAAGGAGACCCCAGGGTCTGCCAGCTGAAGAAATCCCTCTACGGGATAAAGCAAGCGCCGCGTCTCTGGCAGCAGCATCTACACAAAATCCTCCTGGAGATCGGCTTCAGGCAGCTGCCACACGACCCGGGAATGTACCGCCTTCACTTCAACGGCGACTACATCCTTCTGACAGTCTACGTCGACGACCTGCTGTACACCGGCACCTGCAACAAGCTCCTTAATCAGTTCGAAGAAAATCTGGCGCAGCGCGTTGACATCACCATCAACCACAACGTCACACAGTTTCTGGGGTTAAACATCACCTACGCGCCAGAAGCAATTCATCTGTCAGCCTCTAAGTACGCAGAGCAGCTGGGAGAACGCTTCAACATTTCACCCGCACCACTCTCAACTCCTTATCGCAACCCCAGTGCCAACTACAAACCGGACAACAAACCTCTGTCGCCCGCAGGACTCCAAATGTACCAGCAGAAATTGGGGTGCATGCTGTTCGCCTCTGTCACCTGCCGACCCGACCTTTCGTACATCGCCAGCCAACTGGCACAGTACTCTCGCAAGCCAGTAGCAGAGAACCAGCTGGATCTGGAACGCGCCCTGCAGTACTTCATCTCCACACCTGACATCGGGCTCTCCTACTCCACGCTGACGACAACCTCCTTCAACCTCAACGGCTACGTAGATGCAGATCATGCCGCTGATCGTGCAAATCGACGGTCCCGAACCGGCTTCGTCTTTCGCCTGGAACCAACAGGACCAATCTCTTGGAACTCGCAAAAGCAGGAGCTGGTTGCCCTGTCATCGGCCGAAGCAGAATGCATCGCCGCGACAGCAGCAATTCGCGAAGGTCTGTACCTGCAGGAGCTACTGCAGGAGGCGAAATTTTCAACTTCGCCCACCTTTCGTCTTCACTGCGATAATCAGAGTGCCATCAAGATTGCAAACAAGCCAGGTTTCGTGAACCGCACGAAGCACATCGCGCTTCGGTACTTCTTCGTCAAGGACGAAATTGACCAGGGCAAGGTTGATCTCACGTACTGCCCCACCACCGAGATGGCAGCCGACTTTCTCACCAAGCGACTGCCGCGTCAGCAGTACAAGCACTGCTCCGACCTCACCGGAGTGGTCAAGCGAGTCAGCCCCCTGCGCGCCCAGGAATGAAGGGGAGTGTTACGATATGGAACTTTATGAGAAGGCATTCCTGTATGCTACAGGTACCGACTCTAAAGTGTACGAAGGGAATACGAAGGGGATGTATGCATGCTATTATCAACTCAGTCAATTACATTCACTCTGACCTGAGATTCAATCTTCCGCTGCAACACCACTCTGCAATCAACCCCTGAGCGATCCTTCGCTAAGTCCCACTTGGGATTGTAACAGAGTGAAGTCAGGCCGACTTCGGCGATTCATGTGTCGGCTGGTCGAGGCGGAAGCATCGCACCGGCGTACAACTAGCTCGAGTTTTCGCCGGACATGATTGTTGTGTCTAAACTTGCAAATTTCTGGATTGGTAGATGCGAATGGAAATGATTGATCAAGAACAATGACAATGTGAGTGAATGCTGAGTGAACATTTATAGTGAAAGATGCAAACGGTAATGTGGTGTTGCGAGCTAGCATGTGTAATGCTGACAACAAGGCTGGGGCTAGTCATGAAGCGAAGGCAGACCCGGCCTAGTACAATAGTGCAAGGTTTGACAAAAGGTGACAGATGAAATGGCGGACACCGTTAACCAGTAACGGGTGACGATTGGCCGAGTGTTGTATTGTCAGTTAGGAATTTGAATAATCCCCCTACAAGATACAAAAACTCGTAAAATCGTCTAAAAGTATGAAGAAATGTTATGGTAAAAGTGAGATACCTAATATCAGAGCTGCCAAAACGGGTTTGCAATACATGTGTCACGTGACTTGGTTGACACAAACCAGGGTGACAATCTCGATGGGGCATTTCATTGAGCGAAGGTCCTGCGAAGACTTGTTACGTCAAGCACAAGCATGTTGAGACGAGTCGCGAATAATTTGCCGGTTCGAGCCGATTTTTCTGTGATTGGGCGTTGTGATTGACATCACCTCACTAGCGTCGTCATCGCCCACAGGTTCGGCGCCATGTCGAGCAGCAGCACCTCCAACAATCGCGTCGCGTTCGCTAAACCTCATGGCACACCCTCACCAGCGGATCGCCCTTATCGCATTCAAGGACACAGAGGTGTGGCATGCGAGAAATTCTGGTTACGTGAACCTGGTTAGGTGCTGGCCCCCTATCGAAAACTCACAGGCTGGTTTGGAAAACGCAGATTCTCGGCGAAAAGGTTGCAGGTTCGGCTAACGAGGCGAAGCGGTTTTGTCTCGCCGGCAGCCCTCGTTGTCACGCCACACCTCAATTTTCGCATCTCGCCAGCCAATCAAAGCCCAAATCGAGCCCCAACCAAAAGGCACTTGAATTTACACGCCTAAGGGGCTTGTGTGAACTGAAACCCACCCCACCCCAGCTTCAAGGAATAGTATTGTGCTTACGTCAAAACCTTGCTGTTTTCTCTCTCTCCGCTCCACATCTGACCAACGAACACCCTCATCTCACTCCCGTCATCTCACCTCAACTCAATCATGGCCTCTCGGTTCTCATTCCTAGCGGCATCGCTCGCCCTTTTGCTCCTCACTACGGCGAGCAGCGCATTCGCGCGACACCACTCTTCAGGCATCTCGGCCGTTACTAAGCCCGCCGCAGCCTGCGCCGCGTCGACTCTGGCGACATACGCGAAGTGTTGTAGAGGACTCTCCTCTACTTTGCAGGAACTGGGAGTTGTTCTAAACGATAGAGCTCTGTCTTAGCTTTCCAACGAGCCGTCAAACACGTCGATCGCCTAAGTATTCTCCGAGATATAGGCGTTCACGTGCTAGGTGGTGCTCTTGAATGCAAGTAAAGAAGCTCTCTGGAATTTGTGTTCGAATGTACCTTGTACAAAGAACTCTGAGTTTCACTATGATGGCATGCAATACAAAGAAAACAGATTCATAGCATGCAAACAAGATCGAATCGCACAAGTAACCTCGAACCGCTACACTCGCGAATGTTCGAGTAACATCGAAAGGGTGAAATTCGACTCTCGAATTTCACCGATCCGAATTCTCCTTGGGTCTCGAATGTTCCTGGTGCTGCCATGTGGCACCGAATCGAATGGGTCTTCCGAAGTCAATCCTCAACCCCACGCAAACCTGCAACTCACTCGAAGGTGAGCACAAGTCACACATTCGGTGGGTTGGGGGCATACAAACGCCCCACCACCACCTTGCTTCCAACACACGTAATCTCCAACACTCCCCCTTGCACCCAACCCACTAGGTGTGCAAACCAACATGCTCATAGCATGCACGGGATGAATCTTTAGGGGGTGGTTCCATGAGAGATTTCGCGTGTTCATCATCACCCTTGGTTGCGAAGCAAAATGCCGCGCCCTCCTTATCCGTCTCCCCAACGGCTAGCGTAGCGTAGTCGTTGTACTTGGAGGGAGGACGAACCTCACGACGCTCGCGGGTCAAGGCCAATGGTAGGGAGGAAGGTGTGGAGGTAGTTGCCGCCTCGGTTGGTGACACCTCCACGACATCATCAATGCTCTCCTCGTTGTTCGCTCCCCCTCCATCGGCTTCCTTCTCCACTTGAGGTGGAGTCTCACTCTCTTCAACCTCCTCTCGTGGCGGAAGGATGAAGGTGAGTTGTTGAGTGGGTTTCTCCTTCGACGGGAACTTGTCTTCATCGAATACCACGTCCCGAGACGTGACGACGCACTTGTCGCCCAAGTCCCACACTCGCCACGCACACTCGTTCGCCGCAATTCCCAAGTAGATCGCCGCACGAGCCTTCGGTTGCAACTTGTGGCGAAGGGGATCCGGTACATGGTAGTAGCAAAGGCACCCAAAGGTGCGAAGGCGGGATAGGTTCGGCTTCGTTCCGGTCCATGCTTCGAACGGAATCATTCCCGGGAGCACCTTCGTCGGCAAACGGTTGCGAATCCACGCCGCTAGCGAACTCGCCTCGCCCCACCACTCTTTCCCAAGCTTGGAGTGTTGAAGAAGAGAACGAACGGCTTCCACCAACGTGCGATTAAGCCACTCCGCCGCTCCATTTTGTTGGGGTGTGTAGGGTGTTGTGACGTCGTGCTTAATGCCCTTGCACTTCATCCATTTCTCGAGCTCCGCATTCACGAATTCGCCACCACCATCGGTGCGAATACACTTGATCCGCTTCTTGTCATCGTCGCAAACTTCGAGCGCCCAATCTTGAATCGCCTTGGCCGCATCGCCTTTTGCCTTCAAGAGCCGGGTCCAACACATCCGCGTCACGTCGTCGAGCATCACCAAGAGGAACCGCGCTCCTCCCTTTGATGCATGCCGCATCGGTCCACACACGTCCATGTGAACAAGCGCAAGCGGGTCCTTAGCGAGGGGTGACGTTCGGCTACCGAATGGCTTGCGAGCCATTTTTCCTTCGACACACGCCGCGCACACGCCCTTCTCGTCGTCGCCGGCGATCACGTCGACTCCCTTCGCAAGTCCTTTGTTGGCCAACTCCTTGACCGAGTCGTAGTTGGCGTGCGCAAGCCGATTATGCCACGCCTTGAGAGTGGCCTTGGACCCTTGCGCCACGTTGGATGAAGCCGCTCTCGGGTGCGTCTTGAGTTGGTAGAGTTCTCCTTTGAGAACGCCTTGTGCGAATTGCTTCCCCTTCCAAAAGAGGTTCATCGTCGCGCCATCGATGGTGACCTTCACGTCTTTCTTCGCGAGTTGAGTTACGGAGAGTAGATTCACCTTCAACCCCGGGACGTGAAGCACGTTCGTGATGTCCACCGGTCCGCCATCGACGATGAGACGCGTACTCCCAACTCCGACCACCGGTAGCGACTTGTTGTTTCCGAAGACGACGCGCGTGACGTCTCCCGGTGCACCAACGTTGGTGAGGAACGATGCCGAGTGCGTCATGTGTTGTGTTGCGCCGGTGTCGAGGAACCACGCGTCGCTTGGTGTGTTGTTCCCGTCACCGGCCAATAACACGATCGACTCCCTCGTATCATCCGCCTCGCCGGATGCCGTGTGCGCGTTGCCCTCTTGGTCCCGCGCCATCGATGGAGTCCAATCGCTCGGCCGCTTTCGACACTCACGCCAAAAGTGTCCCGGTTTGCGGCAATAGTGACACTTGCCGCGATGCTCGCTCCCACCGGACGATTCCTTCGTTGCGTCCTTGCTCCACTTGGACTTCTTTCCGGAACTCCCTCCGGAGTACATGGCGGCACCCTCGCTCTCATTAGCGAATTGTCGGCGACGCGATTCTTCATGGAGAAGCCGACCAACCACCATTTCCTTCGTCCAAGTGTCTTGCACGCTATCGAGTGTCGTAATCACCGTCGACCACTCTTCCGGAAGGCCGCAAAGCAAGGTGAGAATCCAATCCTCCTCCGTGACCGTTCCACCGAGGTCCATGAACGTTTCCCCGAGTTCCTCCACACGAGTCGCAAACTCGTGCATCGATTCGCCCGCGCGCATCTTCACCGTGTAGAACGCATTCCGGGCTAGGATCTTGCCGTGGAGAGTCTTGTTCACGTGGATGGTCTCGAGCCGCTTCCACGCTTCATGCGCCGACGCTTCGAGCTTGATGCACATGCGCACCGAGCTCACGAGATTGATGCCGATGCGCGAAATCAACGTAGCGAACGCCTTTTGGTCCTTCTTCTTCCATGCCGCGATGCCGCTCTCATCGTCCGGCTTCTTCTCCGTTCCATCGAAGAAACCCCAAAGTCCCCGCTCCATCATGAGCACTTGGAACTTAAACTTCCACGCGGAGTAGTTTTGTCCCGTGAAAACCGGTACCGCCGACGTGTCGAACATCGTCGCGGTTGCCCAGGGTTCGCCGGAATTTACAACGACACCATCCAAGGAAGTGCGGGAGGCCTCGCATGAAGTCATCATGCGTGCTCCTTGTCGCGCGCGTAGACTCCTCCGACCAGCTCTGATACCACTGTTGTATAGGACTCTCCTCTACTTTGCAGGAACTGGGAGTTGTTCTAAACGATAGAGCTCTGTCTTAGCTTTCCAACGAGCCGTCAAACACGTCGATCGCCTAAGTATTCTCCGAGATATAGGCGTTCACGTGCTAGGTGGTGCTCTTGAATGCAAGTAAAGAAGCTCTCTGGAATTTGTGTTCGAATGTACCTTGTACAAAGAACTCTGAGTTTCACTATGATGGCATGCAATACAAAGAAAACAGATTTATAGCATGCAAACAAGATCGAATCGCACAAGTAACCTCGAACCGCTACACTCGCGAATGTTCGAGTAACATCTAAAGGGTGAAATTCGACTCTCGAATTTCACCGATCCGAATTCTCCTTGGGTCTAGAATGTTCCTGGTGCTGCCATGTGGCACCGAATCGAATGGGTCTTCCGAAGTCAATCCTCAACCCCACTCAAACCTGCAACTCACTCGAAGGTGAGCACAAGTCACACATTCGGTGGGTTGGGGGAATACAAACGCCCCACCACCACCTTGCTTCCAACACACGTGATCTCCAACATCCTTACCTGCTGAATCCGCACCGGCTGTTTCCTTTCCTGCTGAATCCGCGCCGGCTGTTTCCTTACCTGCTGAATCCCCACCGGCTGTATCCTTACCTGCTGAATCCGCACCGGCTGTTTCCTTACCTGCTGAGTCCCCACCGGCTGTCTCCTTACCTGCTGAATCCCCACAAGTTGACAAGCCCCCACCTGATGGCAATCGCCCTCTCGTCGCTTTTGATCGCGCTTTCGCCGCTTTGGTCTCGTTCCAGCGAAAAGGTCGCGTTCCGTTCGCCAATGTCGCAACATTCAATTTCGACCCCTCCGTTACAAGCAGCGCCTTCGCCGCCACGCGCTTCAAGCTTCTCTCGCTGCCCGTTCCGCTTGTGCCCGAGAAGCTGACGTGGCGCGACGCGTTCCCTACATGGGTGAACGAATCGCGAGCATCCTGCTCAAAATTTCCTGAACCGAGCTATCCAGATTGGCTGACCAGCATCCACGCAATTGTCGCACACGTGCCCTGCGACGAGCCTAGCGATTCCTGGGCGAAGGATGTTTGCTGGCTACACCACCTTCTCACTATAACAAGCTTCGTCATAAGGGTACTGTTTACCATTCCTTCATGTCATCCTGTGCCGCTACTCCTCGTGTCATCCAGTCCCCCTTATTTCAAATAAGGGTTGGCTGAAGATCAGCCAACTCTTTTCTCGGTTCCATTGTTCCAGGTTCGCCACCTGTGGTTACCAGTGGTGTTGCTCTCTGCCTTATTTCGCACAATCCCCTTGTACTATCTCTCTTGTAACAGGCGAATCGCACGTGGTTACCAGTGGTGTTACTCTCCGCGTGCCGCCCGCCGCCCAACCTCTTCCACTGCTCGCGACTCGCGACGCGGAAGGGTGACACGTGGCTGTACAACCTGACGGCCAGTGACATGCTGACACGTGTACAGCCCCTGGGATCATGCTCCATGGCTCAGCCTATCAACAGCGAGGTGTCAGGTAATGCGACATGAGAGGTCATAGGAAGTGTCGTCAATCCGAAAAATGAAGACAGATTTCAGAGAAAGTTCATGTCTTTTTTTTTTCTTTTTCTTTTTCTTTTTTCTTTCTCGTTTACTTTACTTGACTTTCACCCGCCCTATTCATCCTTCTTCTAACGCCCCTCCTTCCTCGACCTTCTTTCTCTCCCTCCCCTCAGCCAACCGGCGCGTCGCTTATGCTACAGTGTTACACTCGTCGGATCAATATGTGTGCGGTGCGATAGTACTGGGGCACAGCATAAGGAGGACGGGGAGCAAGCACGAGATGGTTGTGCTTGTATCGAAGGAGATTCAAGAGGAGAGCAGGCGAGGCCTGAGGGAGGCGGGGTGGACGGTGAAGGAGATTAAGAGGATTCGAAACCCCCACGCACGCAAAGGGACTTATAACGAGTATAATTACAGGTTTGTTTTCTTATAACGAGTGGAAGTATAAGTTGTGTGTTTGTAGCGAGTGGAACTACAGGTCTGTGTGCTCACACCGAACTACAGGTTTGTGTGCTTATAGCGATTGGAGCTAGAGGTATGTGTGCTTATAGCAAGTGGAGGTAGAGTGCGTGTTGATTGGCAAAAAGCTGTGGTAAACTGTCTTTGAAACATTTGTCTTGGTGTATCCTATCCACCTGTTTGATTTAGGACTACTTTGATTAGCTTAATTATTTGCACCTGTCTTTCTGTAAATGTTCTTGTTGTGTGCCAGGTGCAAAATGTAATATATTGGCTAATACCACTACTGCTGCTGTTTTCATTTTGTTTTTTATCTCATGACACGCGTTGACTCGTTTTGACTTGTTGACTCGTCTTAACTCCCCCCCCCCCCTTCGCCCAGCAAGCTGCGGCTGTGGCAGCAGTAGGAGTATGCCAAGTTGCTCTTCATTGACCTGCTCTTGACCAGCGTTGACTTCATTAACCTCTCCGTTGACCTCACTCTCCCAGCTCCTCCCCATCCCCACATCCCTCCGTTTTCCCACCAGCAAGCTGCGGATGTGGCAGCAGACGGAGTACGCCAAGCTGCTCTTCTCCTCGTGTCTTGACCACCGTTGACTTCATTGACCCCTCTCCTCAATCCCACCCCCCCTTTCCCCCATCAACCCACCCAGCAAGTTGCGGCTGTGGCAGCAGGCGGAGTACGCCAAGCTGGTCTTCATTGACTCGGACCTGCTCCTCTTGACCAGCGTTGACTTTCTCTTCTCCTACCCCGAGATCTCTGCTCGCGGAAATGCCGGCACAGATTTCAACTCGGGCGTGATGGTCCTGGAGCCGTCGGATTGCACGTTTGACCTGCTGATTAAAAATCTGAAGCGAGTGCGATCAGCCAACGGAGGGGACCAGGTGAGACCAAGATGTGAGGTGACTCCCAAACCCCCTCTTGTAGGTGAGATCATTTCTGCAGTCAGAACTGTGAATGTTTTTATTCATTCTAAGACTGGTGCTGGTTCCCTTTGTCCTTGGTTCCAATGGTGTTATTTTCCACCAATTTCCCTCATGCTCCCCCCTGTCCAGGGATTCTTGAACAACGTCTTCACTTGGTGGCACCGCTTACCAGACTCCATCAACACTCTCAAGCCCGTCTGGGGCTCTGACCCTGTGAAGAAACAAGCTATCATCGACATGAAAAGCAAGTGGTTCTCGGAAGACCCCTCGGAAATCCAAGCAATACACTACCTCGGTATGAAGCCGTGGTGGTGTTACCGTGAATTTGATTGCAACGTGCTGGTACCCTATTTCGTCGACTTCGTTAATGAGGCGGCTCATAAGAGGTGGTGGAGCGTACACGACTCACTGCCAGAGCCACTAAAGAAATATTGCTTGATAACAAGTGAAGCAGAGGAGAAGCTGAAGAAGCTGATAAAAGAATCAAAGCCAAAAACATTGCCGTAATTAATGAATGTCGTAGGATAAGATGACGAGTGGGCATAGTTATGTACATGTATCCTTGTGCTATATAGTTCATGTAGTTTCCCATCTATACAAAAGCACGTTGCTTTTGCAAGGTTGTCCAAGCAAGCTACGTATCTGTTACGAGTGCAATTGAGTGAGCGAGCGGAAATTGCACTATCGAACACACAATACAACAAGCTAAGGCATGAGCGAATTGTTAAATAGGCGAAGTGTTTCAGCAACGGCAACGCGCTCGCGAAGGGATGCCTTGTCGGGCCTGATGTCGAGGGGGAAATGTAGAAGGGTAGGGCAGGGTCGCGAATTACCCGCCGAGCTGGGTGGCTTGGGCGCGATGGTCGTGTTGGCGGGAACAGTGCCGAGGCGAGTGTCACGAGGTGGTGTCGGGCTACTGTTGGGTGTACAATGGTGGGAACAGTCGTGCACGCGGTATGCCGTGTGACGCGAAGTAAGGAAATTTCGTTTCCTTACACTATCGCAAATTTATTTAAGAGGTGTTACACCTTAAAGCCCGAGTACAGTATGGTTTTTTTCAAGTTCAAGATTCTTGAACTTGAACTCGCCAAAAATAGGGTAACCCTACTTGGTTTGACAGAACTCTCGCGATCCTGGGACAACCTCTTGCGGCACTCTCTCCTGATTGGTTTTTGTGCCCGATCGCAAAACTGAACTGCTCGTCGCTCACCAGTGACACTGTTCACCTCTCACATAACTTGAGAACCAAGTCGTACTCATAGTCTACTAGATTCCTCACGTATCTAGGAACCGCGGGCGAGTTTAAATTAAGGCGTTTTTCCTTACAACGCTAGCCACTCATGCTGTCTTGCTAATAGCTAGCCAGCTCAAGCCTCATGCCAAACACTCTATTATCGCACCATTTTCGCATTACTCACACGGACCGTCCGTTCTGGAGAAGGTGTGCAGCGACTTCATCGTGCTCACCAGTGACGGCATCAACGGTGAAAAATACACGCTCACCTTCATCGACGCCTACTCACGCCACGTCTGGATCGCCAACGTCGATGCTCGCTCAAAGGCTCCAGAGGTTCTTCGCATCTGGCTCGCACATGCGCAACGACAATCAGGGAGGAAGCTAAAATTTTGGCAGAGTGACGGGGCAAAGGAATTTCGCAGCCACAAACTGGAGAGCGTCCTCACTGAAAAGGGGATCAAGCACGAGATCTCTCTCCCCTACGCACATCAGCAGCAAGGCGTTGCAGAAAGGGTCAATCGCACTCTCATGACAAAAGTTCGCGCCCTCATGAATCAGTCCGGCCTACCCAAGAAGTACTGGCCCTACGCCATGAACCATGCGGTGCGCCTGCACAACCTTCTCTCCACCACTGCCAATAGGGACAACCTTTCCCCGCACATGAAGTGGACCGGCTCAAGGGGAGATCCCTCCATGCTGAGGGTCTGGGGGCGCATGGTGCAGTATCGGTCGACTTCAGCCACAATTGGCAAGTTCGCTCACCGCGCGCGCTGGGGAATTTATTTGGGTCTCAGCAACGAGCACAAAGACTGGCTCATTCTCGACATTGACAGCAACGAGGTTGTTCCCGCGCGTGATATTCTTTTCTACGAGCGACTCACCCTGAAACAGTGGATTGAAGACGAGCGTCGCAACGAGGCACGCGGCTATGTCAACAGCGGCCGCAGCAGCACTTGACCGTGACCCCGCCGACGAACATCCCGGCGTTCCGCCTCGCCCGCGCGACGATGACGACGATGACGACGACACACCCGCGCCCGGACCATCACGTCGCCAACCTGAGCCCAGCACCACCGCAACTGCTCACGAGAGTGACGATGACGATGTGGTGGAGGTCACCACCAGCAACACCACCACCGTGTCCGGCCTGCAGCTCCTCGGCCTACACACGTCTGTCACTACCCTCACGCGCGCCGTCGAACCCAAGAACCCTCGCCAGGCCCTTACCGGTCCTCACGCCAGGGAGTGGCGAGCTGCTATGGACGCGGAACTACAGGCACTGGAATCACGCGATACATGGGTCCTGGTCGACCGTGCAGCAGTGAAGGGGAGGAGGGTGCTAAGCGGAAAATGGGTATTCCGTCTCAAAACCAACGCCGACGGTACCATCGAGCGCTTCAAAGCACGCTGGGTCGTACGCGGGTACGATCAGCGCCATGGCATCGACTTCGACCAAAACTTTGCTCCCGTCAGTCGTCACACCTCCGTCAGAATTCTACTCGCCATTACCGCCGCTAAGCACCTACCACTGCGACAGATCGACGTAAAGAACGTGTTCTTATACGCGTTGGTGGATGCAACCATCTTCGTGGAACAGCCATACACCTACGGGGAAGGAGACCCCAGGGTCTGCCAGCTGAAGAAATCCCTCTACGGGATAAAGCAAGCGCCGCGTCTCTGGCAGCAGCATCTACACAAAATCCTCCTGGAGATCGGCTTCAGGCAGCTGCCACACGACCCGGGAATGTACCGCCTTCACTTCAACGGCGACTACATCCTTCTGACAGTCTACGTCGACGACCTGCTGTACACCGGCACCTGCAACAAGCTCCTTAATCAGTTCGAAGAAAATCTGGCGCAGCGCGTTGACATCACCATCAACCACAACGTCACACAGTTTCTGGGGTTAAACATCACCTACGCGCCAGAAGCAATTCATCTGTCAGCCTCTAAGTACGCAGAGCAGCTGGGAGAACGCTTCAACATTTCACCCGCACCACTCTCAACTCCTTATCGCAACCCCAGTGCCAACTACAAACCGGACAACAAACCTCTGTCGCCCGCAGGACTCCAAATGTACCAGCAGAAATTGGGGTGCATGCTGTTCGCCTCTGTCACCTGCCGACCTGACCTTTCGTACATCGCCAGCCAACTGGCACAGTACTCTCGCAAGCCAGTAGCAGAGAACCAGCTGGATCTGGAACGCGCCCTGCAGTACTTCATCTCCACACCTGACATCGGGCTCTCCTACTCCACGCTGACGACAACCTCCTTCAACCTCAACGGCTACGTAGATGCAGATCATGCCGCTGATCGTGCAAATCGACGGTCCCGAACCGGCTTCGTCTTTCGCCTGGAACCAACAGGACCAATCTCTTGGAACTCGCAAAAGCAGGAGCTGGTTGCCCTGTCATCGGCCGAAGCAGAATGCATCGCCGCGACAGCAGCAATTCGCGAAGGTCTGTACCTGCAGGAGCTACTGCAGGAGGCGAAATTTTCAACTTCGCCCACCTTTCGTCTTCACTGCGATAATCAGAGTGCCATCAAGATTGCAAACAAGCCAGGTTTCGTGAACCGCACGAAGCACATCGCGCTTCGGTACTTCTTCGTCAAGGACGAAATTGACCAGGGCAAGGTTGATCTCACGTACTGCCCCACCACCGAGATGGCAGCCGACTTTCTCACCAAGCGACTGCCGCGTCAGCAGTACAAGCACTGCTCCGACCTCACCGGAGTGGTCAAGCGAGTCAGCCCCCTGCGCGCCCAGGAATGAAGGGGAGTGTTACGATATGGAACTTTATGAGAAGGCATTCCTGTATGCTACAGGTACCGACTCTAAAGTGTACGAAGGGAATACGAAGGGGATGTATGCATGCTATTATCAACTCAGTCAATTACATTCACTCTGACCTGAGATTCAATCTTCCGCTGCAACACCACTCTGCAATCAACCCCTGAGCGATCCTTCGCTAAGTCCCACTTGGGATTGTAACAGAGTGAAGTCAGGCCGACTTCGGCGATTCATGTGTCGGCTGGTCGAGGCGGAAGCATCGCACCGGCGTACAACTAGCTCGAGTTTTCGCCGGACATGATTGTTGTGTCTAAACTTGCAAATTTCTGGATTGGTAGATGCGAATGGAAATGATTGATCAAGAACAATGACAATGTGAGTGAATGCTGAGTGAACATTTATAGTGAAAGATGCAAACGGTAATGTGGTGTTGCGAGCTAGCATGTGTAATGCTGACAACAAGGCTGGGGCTAGTCATGAAGCGAAGGCAGACCCGGCCTAGTACAATAGTGCAAGGTTTGACAAAAGGTGACAGATGAAATGGCGGACACCGTTAACCAGTAACGGGTGACGATTGGCCGAGTGTTGTATTGTCAGTTAGGAATTTGAATAATCCCCCTACAAGATACAAAAACTCGTAAAATCGTCTAAAAGTATGAAGAAATGTTATGGTAAAAGTGAGATACCTAATATCAGAGCTGCCAAAACGGGTTTGCAATACATGTGTCACGTGACTTGGTTGACACAAACCAGGGTGACAATCTCGATGGGGCATTTCATTGAGCGAAGGTCCTGCGAAGACTTGTTACGTCAAGCACAAGCATGTTGAGACGAGTCGCGAATAATTTGCCGGTTCGAGCCGATTTTTCTGTGATTGGGCGTTGTGATTGACATCACCTCACTAGCGTCGTCATCGCCCACAGGTTCGGCGCCATGTCGAGCAGCAGCACCTCCAACAATCGCGTCGCGTTCGCTAAACCTCATGGCACACCCTCACCAGCGGATCGCCCTTATCGCATTCAAGGACACAGAGGTGTGGCATGCGAGAAATTCTGGTTACGTGAACCTGGTTAGGTGCTGGCCCCCTATCGAAAACTCACAGGCTGGTTTGGAAAACGCAGATTCTCGGCGAAAAGGTTGCAGGTTCGGCTAACGAGGCGAAGCGGTTTTGTCTCGCCGGCAGCCCTCGTTGTCACGCCACACCTCAATTTTCGCATCTCGCCAGCCAATCAAAGCCCAAATCGAGCCCCAACCAAAAGGCACTTGAATTTACACGCCTAAGGGGCTTGTGTGAACTGAAACCCACCCCACCCCAGCTTCAAGGAATAGTATTGTGCTTACGTCAAAACCTTGCTGTTTTCTCTCTCTCCGCTCCACATCTGACCAACGAACACCCTCATCTCACTCCCGTCATCTCACCTCAACTCAATCATGGCCTCTCGGTTCTCATTCCTAGCGGCATCGCTCGCCCTTTTGCTCCTCACTACGGCGAGCAGCGCATTCGCGCGACACCACTCTTCAGGCATCTCGGCCGTTACTAAGCCCGCCGCAGCCTGCGCCGCGTCGACTCTGGCGACATACGCGAAGTGTTGTAGAGGACTCTCCTCTACTTTGCAGGAACTGAGAGTTGTTCTAAACGATAGAGCTCTGTCTTAGCTTTCCAACGAGCCGTCAAACACGTCGATCGCCTAAGTATTCTCCGAGATATAGGCGTTCACGTGCTAGGTGGTGCTCTTGAATGCAAGTAAAGAAGCTCTCTGGAATTTGTGTTCGAATGTACCTTGTACAAAGAACTCTGAGTTTCACTATGATGGCATGCAATACAAAGAAAACAGATTCATAGCATGCAAACAAGATCGAATCGCACAAGTAACCTCGAACCGCTACACTCGCGAATGTTCGAGTAACATCGAAAGGGTGAAATTCGACTCTCGAATTTCACCGATCCGAATTCTCCTTGGGTCTCGAATGTTCCTGGTGCTGCCATGTGGCACCGAATCGAATGGGTCTTCCGAAGTCAATCCTCAACCCCACGCAAACCTGCAACTCACTCGAAGGTGAGCACAAGTCACACATTCGGTGGGTTGGGGGCATACAAACGCCCCACCACCACCTTGCTTCCAACACACGTAATCTCCAACACTCCCCCTTGCACCCAACCCACTAGGTGTGCAAACCAACATGCTCATAGCATGCACGGGATGAATCTTTAGGGGGTGGTTCCATGAGAGATTTCGCGTGTTCATCATCACCCTTGGTTGCGAAGCAAAATGCCGCGCCCTCCTTATCCGTCTCCCCAACGGCTAGCGTAGCGTAGTCGTTGTACTTGGAGGGAGGACGAACCTCACGACGCTCGCGGGTCAAGGCCAATGGTAGGGAGGAAGGTGTGGAGGTAGTTGCCGCCTCGGTTGGTGACACCTCCACGACATCATCAATGCTCTCCTCGTTGTTCGCTCCCCCTCCATCGGCTTCCTTCTCCACTTGAGGTGGAGTCTCACTCTCTTCAACCTCCTCTCGTGGCGGAAGGATGAAGGTGAGTTGTTGAGTGGGTTTCTCCTTCGACGGGAACTTGTCTTCATCGAATACCACGTCCCGAGACGTGACGACGCACTTGTCGCCCAAGTCCCACACTCGCCACGCACACTCGTTCGCCGCAATTCCCAAGTAGATCGCCGCACGAGCCTTCGGTTGCAACTTGTGGCGAAGGGGATCCGGTACATGGTAGTAGCAAAGGCACCCAAAGGTGCGAAGGCGGGATAGGTTCGGCTTCGTTCCGGTCCATGCTTCGAACGGAGTCATTCCCGGGAGCACCTTCGTCGGCAAACGGTTGCGAATCCACGCCGCTAGCGAACTCGCCTCGCCCCACCACTCTTTCCCAAGCTTGGAGTGTTGAAGAAGAGAACGAACGGCTTCCACCAACGTGCGATTAAGCCGCTCCGCCGCTCCATTTTGTTGGGGTGTGTAGGGTGTTGTGACGTCGTGCTTAATGCCCTTGCACTTCATCCATTTCTCGAGCTCCGCATTCACGAATTCGCCACCACCATCGGTGCGAATACACTTGATCCGCTTCTTGTCATCGTCGCAAACTTCGAGCGCCCAATCTTGAATCGCCTTGGCCGCATCGCCTTTTGCCTTCAAGAGCCGGGTCCAACACATCCGCGTCACGTCGTCGAGCATCACCAAGAGGAACCGCGCTCCTCCCTTTGATGCATGCCGCATCGGTCCACACACGTCCATGTGAACAAGCGCAAGCGGGTCCTTAGCGAGGGGTGACGTTCGGCTACCGAATGGCTTGCGAGCCATTTTTCCTTCGACACACGCCGCGCACACGCCCTTCTCGTCGTCGCCGGCGATCACGTCGACTCCCTTCGCAAGTCCTTTGTTGGCCAACTCCTTGACCGAGTCGTAGTTGGCGTGCGCAAGCCGATTATGCCACGCCTTGAGAGTGGCCTTGGACCCTTGCGCCACGTTGGATGAAGCCGCTCTCGGGTGCGTCTTGAGTTGGTAGAGTTCTCCTTTGAGAACGCCTTGTGCGAATTGCTTCCCCTTCCAAAAGAGGTTCATCGTCGCACCATCGATGGTGACCTTCACGTCTTTCTTCGCGAGTTGAGTTACGGAGAGTAGATTCACCTTCAACCCCGGGACGTGAAGCACGTTCGTGATGTCCACCGGTCCGCCATCGACGATGAGACGCGTACTCCCAACTCCGACCACCGGTAGCGACTTGTTGTTTCCGAAGACGACGCGCGTGACGTCTCCCGGTGCACCAACGTTGGTGAGGAACGATGCCGAGTGCGTCATGTGTTGTGTTGCGCCGGTGTCGAGGAACCACGCGTCGCTTGGTGTGTTGTTCCCGTCACCGGCCAATAACACGATCGACTCCCTCGTATCATCCGCCTCGCCGGATGCCGTGTGCGCGTTGCCCTCTTGGTCCCGCGCCATCGATGGAGTCCAATCGCTCGGCCGCTTTCGACACTCACGCCAAAAGTGTCCCGGTTTGCGGCAATAGTGACACTTGCCGCGATGCTCGCTCCCACCGGACGATTCCTTCGTTGCGTCCTTGCTCCACTTGGACTTCTTTCCGGAACTCCCTCCGGAGTACATGGCGGCACCCTCGCTCTCATTAGCGAATTGTCGGCGACGCGATTCTTCATGGAGAAGCCGACCAACCACCATTTCCTTCGTCCAAGTGTCTTGCACGCTATCGAGTGTCGTAATCACCGTCGACCACTCTTCCGGAAGGCCGCAAAGCAAGGTGAGAATCCAATCCTCCTCCGTGACCGTTCCACCGAGGTCCATGAACGTTTCCCCGAGTTCCTCCACACGAGTCGCAAACTCGTGCATCGATTCGCCCGCGCGCATCTTCACCGTGTAGAACGCATTCCGGGCTAGGATCTTGCCGTGGAGAGTCTTGTTCACGTGGATGGTCTCGAGCCGCTTCCACGCTTCATGCGCCGACGCTTCGAGCTTGATGCACATGCGCACCGAGCTCACGAGATTGATGCCGATGCGCGAAATCAACGTAGCGAACGCCTTTTGGTCCTTCTTCTTCCATGCCGCGATGCCGCTCTCATCGTCCGGCTTCTTCTCCGTTCCATCGAAGAAACCCCAAAGTCCCCGCTCCATCATGAGCACTTGGAACTTAAACTTCCACGCGGAGTAGTTTTGTCCCGTGAAAACCGGTACCGCCGACGTGTCGAACATCGTCGCGGTTGCCCAGGGTTCGCCGGAATTTACAACGACACCATCCAAGGAAGTGCGGGAGGCCTCGCATGAAGTCATCATGCGTGCTCCTTGTCGCGCGCGTAGACTCCTCCGACCAGCTCTGATACCACTGTTGTATAGGACTCTCCTCTACTTTGCAGGAACTGGGAGTTGTTCTAAACGATAGAGCTCTGTCTTAGCTTTCCAACGAGCCGTCAAACACGTCGATCGCCTAAGTATTCTCCGAGATATAGGCGTTCACGTGCTAGGTGGTGCTCTTGAATGCAAGTAAAGAAGCTCTCTGGAATTTGTGTTCGAATGTACCTTGTACAAAGAACTCTGAGTTTCACTATGATGGCATGCAATACAAAGAAAACAGATTTATAGCATGCAAACAAGATCGAATCGCACAAGTAACCTCGAACCGCTACACTCGCGAATGTTCGAGTAACATCTAAAGGGTGAAATTCGACTCTCGAATTTCACCGATCCGAATTCTCCTTGGGTCTAGAATGTTCCTGGTGCTGCCATGTGGCACCGAATCGAATGGGTCTTCCGAAGTCAATCCTCAACCCCACTCAAACCTGCAACTCACTCGAAGGTGAGCACAAGTCACACATTCGGTGGGTTGGGGGAATACAAACGCCCCACCACCACCTTGCTTCCAACACACGTGATCTCCAACATCCTTACCTGCTGAATCCGCACCGGCTGTTTCCTTTCCTGCTGAATCCGCGCCGGCTGTTTCCTTACCTGCTGAATCCCCACCGGCTGTATCCTTACCTGCTGAATCCGCACCGGCTGTTTCCTTACCTGCTGAGTCCCCACCGGCTGTCTCCTTACCTGCTGAATCCCCACAAGTTGACAAGCCCCCACCTGATGGCAATCGCCCTCTCGTCGCTTTTGATCGCGCTTTCGCCGCTTTGGTCTCGTTCCAGCGAAAAGGTCGCGTTCCGTTCGCCAATGTCGCAACATTCAATTTCGACCCCTCCGTTACAAGCAGCGCCTTCGCCGCCACGCGCTTCAAGCTTCTCTCGCTGCCCGTTCCGCTTGTGCCCGAGAAGCTGACGTGGCGCGACGCGTTCCCTACATGGGTGAACGAATCGCGAGCATCCTGCTCGAAATTTCCTGAACCGAGCTATCCAGATTGGCTGACCAGCATCCACGCAATTGTCGCACACGTGCCCTGCGACGAGCCTAGCGATTCCTGGGCGAAGGATGTTTGCTGGCTACACCACCTTCTCACTATAACAAGCTTCGTCATAAGGGTACTGTTTACCATTCCTTCATGTCATCCTGTGCCGCTACTCCTCGTGTCATCCAGTCCCCCTTATTTCAAATAAGGGTTGGCTGAAGATCAGCCAACTCTTTTCTCGGTTCCATTGTTCCAGGTTCGCCACCTGTGGTTACCAGTGGTGTTGCTCTCTGCCTTATTTCGCACAATCCCCTTGTACTATCTCTCTTGTAACAGGCGAATCGCACGTGGTTACCAGTGGTGTTACTCTCCGCGTGCCGCCCGCCGCCCAACCTCTTCCACTGCTCGCGACTCGCGACGCGGAAGGGTGACACGTGGCTGTACAACCTGACGGCCAGTGACATGCTGACACGTTTACAGCCCCTGGGATCATGCTCCATGGCTCAGCCTATCAACAGCGAGGTGTCAGGTAATGCAGGTCATAGGAAGTGTCGTCAATCCGAAAAATGAAGACAGATTTCAGAGAAAGTTCATGTCTTTTTTTTTTCTTTTTCTTTTTCTTTTTTCTTTCTCGTTTACTTTACTTGACTTTCACCCGCCCTATTCATCCTTCTTCTAACGCCCCTCCTTCCTCGACCTTCTTTCTCTCCCTCCCCTCAGCCAACCGGCGCGTCGCTTATGCTACAGTGTTACACTCGTCGGATCAATATGTGTGCGGTGCGATAGTACTGGGGCACAGCATAAGGAGGACGGGGAGCAAGCACGAGATGGTTGTGCTTGTATCGAAGGAGATTCAAGAGGAGAGCAGGCGAGGCCTGAGGGAGGCGGGGTGGACGGTGAAGGAGATTAAGAGGATTCGAAACCCCCACGCACGCAAAGGGACTTATAACGAGTATAATTACAGGTTTGTTTTCTTATAACGAGTGGAAGTATAAGTTGTGTGTTTGTAGCGAGTGGAACTACAGGTCTGTGTGCTCACACCGAACTACAGGTTTGTGTGCTTATAGCGATTGGAGCTAGAGGTATGTGTGCTTATAGCAAGTGGAGGTAGAGTGCGTGTTGATTGGCAAAAAGCTGTGGTAAACTGTCTTTGAAACATTTGTCTTGGTGTATCCTATCCACCTGTTTGATTTAGGACTACTTTGATTAGCTTAATTATTTGCACCTGTCTTTCTGTAAATGTTCTTGTTGTGTGCCAGGTGCAAAATGTAATATATTGGCTAATACCACTACTGCTGCTGTTTTCATTTTGTTTTTTATCTCATGACACGCGTTGACTCGTTTTGACTTGTTGACTCGTCTTAACTCCCCCCCCCCCCCTTCGCCCAGCAAGCTGCGGCTGTGGCAGCAGTAGGAGTATGCCAAGTTGCTCTTCATTGACCTGCTCTTGACCAGCGTTGACTTCATTAACCTCTCCGTTGACCTCACTCTCCCAGCTCCTCCCCATCCCCACATCCCTCCGTTTTCCCACCAGCAAGCTGCGGATGTGGCAGCAGACGGAGTACGCCAAGCTGCTCTTCTCCTCGTGTCTTGACCACCGTTGACTTCATTGACCCCTCTCCTCAATCCCACCCCCCCTTTCCCCCATCAACCCACCCAGCAAGCTGCGGCTGTGGCAGCAGGCGGAGTACGCCAAGCTGGTCTTCATTGACTCGGACCTGCTCCTCTTGACCAGCGTTGACTTTCTCTTCTCCTACCCCGAGATCTCTGCTCGCGGAAATGCCGGCACAGATTTCAACTCGGGCGTGATGGTCCTGGAGCCGTCGGATTGCACGTTTGACCTGCTGATTATAAATCTGAAGCGAGTGCGATCAGCCAACGGAGGGGACCAGGTGAGACCAAGATGTGAGGTGACTCCCAAACCCCCTCTTGTAGGTGAGATCATTTCTGCAGTCAGAACTGTGAATGTTTTTATTCATTCTAAGACTGGTGCTGGTTCCCTTTGTCCTTGGTTCCAATGGTGTTATTTTCCACCAATTTCCCTCATGCTCCCCCCTGTCCAGGGATTCTTGAACAACGTCTTCACTTGGTGGCACCGCTTACCAGACTCCATCAACACTCTCAAGCCCGTCTGGGGCTCTGACCCTGTGAAGAAACAAGCTATCATCGACATGAAAAGCAAGTGGTTCTCGGAAGACCCCTCGGAAATCCAAGCAATACACTACCTCGGTATGAAGCCGTGGTGGTGTTACCGTGAATTTGATTGCAACGTGCTGGTACCCTATTTCGTCGACTTCGTTAATGAGGCGGCTCATAAGAGGTGGTGGAGCGTACACGACTCACTGCCAGAGCCACTAAAGAAATATTGCTTGATAACAAGTGAAGCAGAGGAGAAGCTGAAGAAGCTGATAAAAGAATCAAAGCCAAAAACATTGCCGTAATTAATGAATGTCGTAGGATAAGATGACGAGTGGGCATAGTTATGTACATGTATCCTTGTGCTATATAGTTCATGTAGTTTCCCATCTATACAAAAGCACGTTGCTTTTGCAAGGTTGTCCAAGCAAGCTACGTATCTGTTACGAGTGCAATTGAGTGAGCGAGCGGAAATTGCACTATCGAACACACAATACAACAAGCTAAGGCATGAGCGAATTGTTAAATAGGCGAAGTGTTTCAGCAACGGCAACGCGCTCGCGAAGGGATGCCTTGTCGGGCCTGATGTCGAGGGGGAAATGTAGAAGGGTAGGGCAGGGTCGCGAATTACCCGCCGAGCTGGGTGGCTTGGGCGCGATGGTCGTGTTGGCGGGAACAGTGCCGAGGCGAGTGTCACGAGGTGGTGTCGGGCTACTGTTGGGTGTACAATGGTGGGAACAGTCGTGCACGCGGTATGCCGTGTGACGCGAAGTAAGGAAATTTCGTTTCCTTACACTATCGCAAATTTATTTAAGAGGTGTTACACCTTAAAGCCCGAGTACAGTATGGTTTTTTTCAAGTTCAAGATTCTTGAACTTGAACTCGCCAAAAATAGGGTAACCCTACTTGGTTTGACAGAACTCTCGCGATCCTGGGACAACCTCTTGCGGCACTCTCTCCTGATTGGTTTTTGTGCCCGATCGCAAAACTGAACTGCTCGTCGCTCACCAGTGACACTGTTCACCTCTCACATAACTTGAGAACCAAGTCGTACTCATAGTCTACTAGATTCCTCACGTATCTAGGAACCGCGGGCGAGTTTAAATTAAGGCGTTTTTCCTTACAACGCTAGCCACTCATGCTGTCTTGCTAATAGCTAGCCAGCTCAAGCCTCATGCCAAACACTCTATTATCGCACCATTTTCGCATTACTCACACGGACCGTCCGTTCTTCCGCACGACGCACAAAGGTCGGCAATTCTTAGATTCCCTCCCTGCCCGTGGCGCCACCCGGTTAGCCAGCATAGCATGGTATGTCCAACGTATACCCTCGACAGATCCGCATTTCCCGCTACGCCCTCGCTTCGTTTCGGCATCTACACATTCCTAGGTCACGAGTGCATCACCACGTCGCCCACACGTCCCCTCGTCGACCTCCAAAACCACTCGTCACAGTCTCAACCACTCGTCACACATGCTCGTGTCACACTAGCACGAGTCACACTCGCCCGTGTTACACTCACAATCACGCGTCACACTCGCGATTTCCCTACCCGTCGCCTGGCTGACGCTACTCGTCAAAGGGCGCCCGTTCGCAGCGCGTCGCGTCGCTCGTAAGGTCCGGTCGACCTCGCAATCCCCTGCTCCCAGTTCGCGCTTGCCCCAACGCCCTTGCATTCACCGTCGCCCTCACTTTCCCCGTCGCCCTCACTTTCACCGTCGCCCTCACTTTCCCCGTCGCCCTCACTTTCACCGTCGCCCTCACTTTCCCCGTCGCCCTCACTTTCCCCGTCGCCCTCACTTTCCCCGTTGCCCTCACTTTCCCCGTCGACCTCACTTTCCCCGTCGCCCTCACTTTCCCCGTCGCCCTCACTTTCCCCGTCGCCCTCACTTTCCCCGTCGCCCTCACTTTCCCCGTCGCCCTCACTTTCCCCGTCGACCTCACTTTCCCCGTCGCCCTCACTTTCCCCGTCTCCCTCACTTTCCTGGGTTATTACAAGCAACACATCCTAAACCCCTAAACCCATCCTGAAATGACACGGGTTATTACAAGCAACACATTATCCCAGCTTTACATCTACCCATGTCAGAATCTTTGCATGTTCTTCTTCTGCTGCTGCTTTCGCTAAAGCAACCCGCTCCTTCTCATAACGCTTCAATGGCCTTGTGCCATTACCACCTCCTTTGCTGGTCGACGCTTCTTGATACCACACCTCGCCACAAGGAAACGAGCTCCGACCATACCATGCCAAGGTCCAGTAGGGAGACAGCCAAGATCTCAGCAATCTTCTCGTCGCAAAGGTTGCCACCAAGCCAGCTCTTGATTGCATTCGGTTGTGAGAAACCACGTTCAGACGTTGACATCTGAAGAACAGCGCCTGCGATCCAAATGTGTAGGTGCACCAAATCCGGGTGCATTAAATGAAGGCTTTTGTTTCAGTCCTTCTTGGGATTCGAGGTTATCGTGGTGAGTTGAGAGGATTGTGGTGAAGCTGGTGATGTCGCACTGTGCCTTGGACCAGTTGATACTGTCAAATTATATTTCATTTGTGTGCGTTAGCTTCTATAGGCTAGACAGGGTTAGGATATAGTGGGTATAACACTCGTACTTGTTTCATGTACCCAACCCTCTAGTAAACTTTCTCTCGGCGTGGTATCTCTCGCTAGGTTAGATAGCTTCCGCTCCACTCTTAATCTCCAAAGTCATAGCTCATCCTAGCTAAGGATTCGACCTTGCCCTACAGCCACGTTCTCTAGTACTGACCGTACTGCTCGTACTGCCTATGGTGCCCAAACTGCCCGTGCTACCCGTACTGCCCGAGCTACCCGTTGTGCCTGGTTTTTTTTTTTTTTTTTTTTTTTTTTTTTTTTAGTGTATGAACATGTCCACTGGTGATACAAGTGTATATTAACATATGCCAATCGTAACTGAGCATGAGAGGCTGAAAGACAGTAACGGCCCCAAGGGCAGCTTCACGGGCGGATGCAAAGCCCCCCTCGCCAGATTCCAAAGCACGCCGAAGTTATGGGTCCACTTCCGACCCTTCACCGCCAGGCACCGAATACGTCCAAGTAATCGGTCCTCTTGCTCAGCCAGCGCATAGGCCTTCGCATGTCGCTTCAAACCACCTCCCTTGTCCAGATTTTTCCCCATTGCTCGAATGTACACCTTCACATGCAGCCGAAAGGCCGCTTCAATACGCCTGAGGATGCGCCGAGCCCGGAACCTCCTCCCCCGAAACACGCTCTCGCATCTCTCTACCCAGATCTAGTGCACCGCGGTGGCAGCAAGAGATGCTTCTAGAAATGCTGAGGTGGACGCTGCCTTCCCAAACAGCAAACTACCCAGGTCAGCCACTTGCCTCGACGGGTTCAGCATGCGGATGGCACGCCTGACTGCCACCACCACAAGTTGAATGCGCGAGCAGGTGAAAAGACAATGCTCCAAAGTTTCAAACTCCCCGCAGTACAGACAAACTACCTTGCTGCTCAGGAAAGAAAGCCTTTCCCCCACCTGTAGGTTAAGACTGTGGATCCTCAGCAACACGTCACGCGGTCTATTCGGCGTCACGAGAGAGTCCTGAATTTTTTTCACACTCTTCCAGTCAATTGACCCCGCCCATCTGCCCGCCCAATGTCCCCTCTACTGCCCGTACTGCCCGTACTTCCCGAGCTACCCGTAACCCGAGCTGCCCCTACTGCCCAAGCTGCCCGTACTGCCCAAGCTACCCGTACAGCCCGAGCCACCCATACTGACCCAGCCGCCCTAGCCGTAATAGCTAGCCAAGCCGTCGTTCCTAGGGTCGTTCATCCTGCCGCGCGCCCGCATGTAGCTGTGCCGCTGCTCGTTATGGCGTCCTCTTCGTTTCCCCAGTTCATGCTGCGCTTTGATGCGGAGGGCCGGGCGCTAGTTTTCGACGTATGGCTGAGCAACGTCGAGCTTTACTTGCAGACCCAACGCCATGATGGAATGTACCTCTACGCCCACGTGTCTGGTGGGCCGTTTGCCCCTCCGAGCCCTCTTACTCTCACGGCTACCACCACATATGCTGAAAGCCAGACCACGCCACGGCTCGGGATAGGTACGGAATCCGGGTGTCAAGCGACACAACTGTAAATGTCACCCTTAGTAGCTTCCTTCCCCCTACTAAGCGAGCTCATTTTTTCCAGGTCAGGACGGAAAAGGAGTACTTCGACGCCATCACTGCTCGTTACTCCACTCCTTCGCCTACTACTCTAGGCCGCCTCATCATGCCGTTTCTCTTTCATGACCTGCGTAATTTCCCCACTGTCGCTAATCTGATGGCTCACCTTCGCACTCTTGACGCACGCCGGTGCATCACTTGCACTGTTTAGCAGCTCTCCACGTGCCCCCGCGTCACCCGCCTCCCTGACCACTTTTCTATTACACACGACACTCTCATCGCCCTACACCCTAGTGAGCTGATTCTCTTTTTTTTTAGACTATTTTCACTAAGATCGAGAGCCGCCTGCACACCATCGCTGTGCCCATAGGTGACCTGGGACTTCCTATCTTCGAGAAGTGTGCCCCTCCCCAGCTCCCTGTCTGTGCTGCATCCGCTTCGGTTGTGGAGCCCGCTCCTCCTCTGGAAGTTACAACTACTGCTGCTGCCTCGGGCGGGCGCATCAGGCGCAGGGGGGGTCGTGCTCGTGGCAGTGGTGGAGGTGCTGGTGCGACTGGGGGAGCTGACACTGGAGGTGGTTGAGGTTAGGGTGGTACATCTGGAGGAGGTGCTAGCTCTTGGGGTGTGGCGGTACCACAGCAGCATCTGCCGTAGTAGTTATAATCCATGCAGCAGTGGGTCTCTCAGCAACGGCTGGGCCCTGAGGGTTCTGGGAGCGGTGGCCACAGTGGCGGCTCTGATGGTTGGGCGTCACGTCGGTGCGTCACTTGATCGTGCCATAACCGTCTTCAGACTGTCCTTGGCACTGACCCCATCTGCGGACGTCAGATCACTCGGCGGCACGCTGCTTTCGTCGCCTCGATGATCTCTACCACCTATTTTTTTGCCTTCAGGCTGCTCTCCCGAATTGGTACTCTCTTATGGAGCGTGTTGTGCCCATCTTTACAATGGATATTGTGGATGTTCCTACTGCTTCGTATGAATGTGTCTCTAGTGTTGTTGGACCCTATTATTCTTGTGCATCTAGTCTAGGATCAGTAGCTGATGCATGTGTAGGATCCTCTACTATTGCTAGCACATGTGTGACCATTGCTGACGCATCGCTCTCATTCACGCTCGACTCCAGCGCCTCTCGGTGTTTCTTCCGCGACCATACGTGAGTCGGTCCGTTTCGTGCATCTGTCAAAGTTGCACTGTCCGACCCCTCCTTGGGCCCGGTCGTTGTGCACAGTTCCACTACACTCCCGTGCCCTGGAGTCCCCTCTGGCTCCCTGATGAGTCTGCATATCCCCTTGTTCTCTAGGAACTTGGTTGGTGTGGGTCATCTTTGGGACCTGGGTGTCACCACCACGTTTCCTAACATGAGCGGTTTGCGACTTATACGGACTCTACCACTGGGGCTCCGCTTACCACGTTCACGCGTGAGCCTAGATCTAGTCTTCCTTTTCCTTTTCCTTTGACTGATTGTCCTCCCACTGCCTTACTGCCTCTTCGAGACGTGTCTCTAGCCCGTTATCCTCCTTGTTCTCTGTCTCCTCTTCTCCCTGGCCCACCTCGTCCCTCTCCCTCTTGGACTACTCGTCATTCCCCTCGTGCTCGTCCCTCATCCCCTGTTCCTAGCTTTCACTCTATGAGCCTTCGTTCTTCTCCTCCTCGTGTGTCTCCTCCTCCACCCCCCTCCCCTCCTCCAGTCGTCTCTCACTGTCTTCCCTCCTCCGTTCTCTGTCTTCATTCGTACCGCTCGTCCTACAATCTCTCGTGCCCTTTCCTCCCTTGTCACTCACCCTACTGCTCCTCCTTTGTCTGACTCTGCTCTTGTCGCTGCTGTCACTGGCTTTGCCTCCAGTAATTGCCTTGACTATGCCGCTCATTTAGTCTCTGACACTGCCCATCCTCTGTCCGTTGGAGGTGAGTTTGCCCTTGGCTATGACGTCCTAGAGGGCAGACAGTTTAAGCTCGCCTTCCTTGCGGCTGCTGCTCCTCATCTATGTGCCATGCTGCTAGCTCCTGAGGGTGACCCTGGCGCCTTCGACATCTCGACTCCTCGCACTTACACTGAGGCAGTCTCGGGACAGTCGACCTCTAAGTGGATAGCAGCCATGGACGCAGAAATGGCATCTTGGAGGTCCACAGCAATAACGTCGATGCAATTCCTGCTCCTGGGGCGAACGTAGTTTACAGCATGTGGATCTTCAAGTTGAAGCGGCCACATGGATTGCTGCCTGTCTTCAAGGCGCGTTATGTGGCGAGATGCTTCAGTCAGCGAGAGGGGGTAGACTTCTTTCATACCTTCTCCCCCACCCCGAAGATGACCACTCTTCACGTACTACTATACGTAGCATCAAAGCGTGACTACGAGCTCCACTCACTTGATGTGAGAGTTCACCGTCTGTTATACAGGTATTTGCCTGATTTCTATCTTCTTTTGCATTACTTTTCTATTTTTATTGCTTTATTTTACATAGTTATAGCACCAATAAGGACAGTCTGCATTGTTTCTAGATAGGTCTCGGTTGTTCCCGCGGGATCTAGCATGCGCGTGATCATAATCGAATGATTCTACCGAATTTGGGAAGGTTCCGTTCCAGACAGTTCCTAATGCTCGAAACATTCATGTAACATCCTGGTTACCTGCCTTGTGACACGACTATATATAGCCTTGTGATGTACCCATGATTAATTATTTAAGATCATGAAATGAGTTATCGATCCTCAAAATCGACTTCTCCACCGCCTTTTTACAGGTTAGCTTGCACGAGCAGATCTAACTTTGCCATCCACCTGGCTTCACTGGGTCGTTCCCTCCTGGCACCCAGTGGAGTTTTTTACGGCCAGTCGTTGGTCTACGACAAGCTCCTCGTGAGTGGCACGACAAGCTACGTATTACTCTTGCTGCGCACAGTTTCTCACCGTCCTCGGCTGACCCTTCTCTCTTTGTTTGCTTTGGCTCCACGCCGTTCTATATCATTGTTTACGTTGAGTACCTCGTCGTTGCTACTCCCGACAGATCTTAGCTGGACTTGGTGAAGGTCGAGCTGCAGAGGAGACACACCTTCCTTAGGTGAACTGCGTCACTATCTTGGCTTGCATATCACCCGGGACAGAGCAGCGCGCACTATCACACACTGTCGCAGTCACACGTGTTGCAACAGATCCTCGAGCGGTTCAACTTTTGCTTCTCTTCTCCATAGGCCACCCCACTCGCTGTTGACCATGGACTCACAGCGCCTATTCCTGATGAGCTTGCTGAGCCTAGTAGTCAGTACGCTATGCTGGTGGGCTGCCTCATGTACTTGATGAGTTGTACTTGTCCAGACCTCGCATACCCTCTCAGCATCCTAGCTCACTTTGTTGTGCTTGGGAGACACCGTCATGCCCACTGGATGGCCGCTAAGAGGGTTGTGTGCTATCTGGCGAGCACATCGGACATGGGCCTTGTACTTGGAGGGAGACCGGATGTCAGCTTTGTTGGGCACACTGACGTGTCGTGGGCGGACGATGCTGAGACTTGGAGGTATTCACATGTCCATTGTTTCAGTTTTGACTCTTGAGCTGTCTCGTGGAGGTTGACTCGTGTGTCGTCTGTTGCTCTCTCTAGCTGTGAGGCTAAGATCTACGCCAATGCTATGGCAGTACATGAGCTCCGCTGGGTGAGTCTCTTTGTGCTGCCCCGGCCAACAGGGCCATGATCCTGATGCGTTAGGAGCCTCGACTGGTGGGCAGCACAAAGCACATTGAGCTGATGTACTTCCTACTATGTGAGTTACAACGACACGGCCAGGCACGCGTGGTACTTGTGAACCGAGAGGCCAACACTGCTGATATCTTCACCAAGGCGCTTCAGCCTCGTGATCATCAACGGTTTTGCACTCTTGGCCTAGTTACAGGAGGTAGTTGCTTGCTAGTTTCGTGATCCTTGTTGCTTGCTTTGTTTGTGACGCTGCATTATTATGTGTGTGAACACATTGGTGGGCCTTGTGGCCTCTTTGTCTCAGAGGTTAATCTAGTTGTGCTGCCCTGAGTTTGTTAGTTACTGTTGCTCAGGGTCTACCCCCTGTCTAGCCTAGGGGGTGTGTCAAACTACAAGTATATGTGTTTGTTAATCTAGGCTAGAAAAGAGTTAGGCTTTAAGGTGTACAACAGTTTATACTTGTGTACCCTCGACACTTTCCTAGTCAAAGTTTATCGACAATCTTTGTTGCACGCAAAAAGTCCATCTCGGTTGAAAAAAATGCTCGCCTGTTCAGCGCTACTGTTTTTCAATTTCATGGGATACCAGCAGAGATCATCAGCAACCGCGACGCAAAGATCGCCAATATTTTTTTGAAGAATGTATCGGAATAGTTCGGCGCAAGTCGGATTTCTCAGTCAATCCTCCGCGGAGCTACTCCTCTGCACTCTTGCTCATGCCGGTGTCCGTTATGCCATTGATCCCTGTGTAATTCTCCCTCGCAATCCGGTCCTCTCCCTCTGTAGTGTCCTTGCGGGCTTGACCTCACACGTTTGGTGTCTCTTACTCCGTCGTCTACCTCAAGCACCAACACGCCGGAACTCTTCACCTTATTCATGGTCCACCTCTCCGTTGACAACCCCATGTCTAGCGTGTCCTTCTTCACGCGACGAAGATACACTTCTGCCCCTTGTGTTACCTCGGGGCCCTATGCCACGCCACCCAACCTCTACCGGTACTGATGTGCGTCCCTCCGCTGAGCGGTGTGCAGATTCTCGAGCACTGCAGTGAGAAGCTCCTTCATGTGCTTGGCCCCGAAGTGAGCCAATGCTGCCCATGCCTCTGGTGTACCTGCTCGCACCACTTCAGTGAGGACCTTAGGTGCTCCCACGGGGAGGACGGGCTCTTTGCCCAGCAGCAAGTAATAGGGGGACATGTCTTTTAATACTGCCTGCTTGCTGAAGCGGTATCCCTCCGCCACCAATGGAGATCCACGTCCTAGTCCCGCTTCCTCTCTTCCCCTTACGCCCTTAGTCGTAGCTTGATGGTCTGCACCATCCTTCTGGTGAGCCCGTCTTCTTGTGGGTGGTACCGCGAGGTCCTCTGATGGGTTATGCCCGCGTGGTACTCCGAGGATTCTGTTGAAGCTTCCTTTGAACTCTGTTTCTTGGTCAGTCGACACCCTTTCCGCAGGCCCCGAAGCGCATGAGTACTTGATCGGTGAAGGCCTTTGCTATCAAGTATGTGCTCTTGCTGCTAAGCGCACGTATTTCCACCCACTTCGACACATGCTCTATCATGACAAGGCTGTACCTCTTGTTCTTCCTCTGTCAATGGCGGCTCCCCCGCCAGGTTAAGCGACCAGCGGTAGCCCATATCTCGTATCGGCTAAGACTGCAACTCCTACTTCCCCTTCTCTAGATGCGCCCTGTTCCTGCTGCACGCCTCGCACTGCACCACTGTCTCCCTGACTTCTTTCTGCATTCCAGCCCACCACCAGCCTGTAGCTAGCAATTGCGCGGTGCGGACGTGCCCGTAGTGCCCCAACTATAAGTGCACCTTTTCAATGAGCGCCCTCCGTTGATCGGGCAATGGAACCCGCTTCCAACCTTTCTTGGTCTCTATATAGAGTTGCTTCTGGTACCACCGGTAGTGCTGGCCCCTGGCTCACGCGCGTGCACTCACTCACCTCTCCTTCCTCGCCCCTCTCTCTTTTTACCCACCGCAACATGTACGCGTCCTGCCTGACCTTTTTTGGCTCTCTCGGGTAGTTGCCCCTCTTCTCCGTTTTGGTTCCGGCGGTGGTGAGTGCCACCAGTTAGGCCGCAGGGGTCTACTGCGGCCCCTCCTCTTGTGCCGGCGGGTTCCGGGATAAACCATGCACATGCTGCAACGTTTTTCCTGCACGGTGCCGAATATTGACATCGAACTCCTGCATGCGCATGGCCCGGCGCGCGATCCTCCCCGTCAGCATCTGCTTGGTCATCAACCAGGTGAGTGGCTGATGATCCGTGATCAGGGTGAAAGGTTTTCATTGCAAGTACACCCGAAAGTGATTCATGGCTCAGACTGCTGCTCGTCCTTCCCCTTCGTAGGAACCGTAGTTTGCTTCTGTGGGGCTGCAGCTCCTGCTTGCGAATGCCACCACCCTTTCTCCTCTCTTGGTTATCTGGTCGAGCACTGCTCCTATGTCGAGGCTGCTCTAGTCTGTATACAGCACGAATGGTTGATCCTTCCTCGGCAGCACCAGTACTGTCCTTGTCCTGACCGCCCCGAGCAGATCTTTCATCGCCCTGTCTTCTTCCTCCCCCCAGTCCCAGGCCTTGCTCTCCCTGAGCAGTTGATTCAGCAGGGCCACTCACTTGCTAAAGTTCAGGACGAATTTCCAGTAGTAGTTGAGGAACCCAAGTATGGCCCTCAGGTCGCTGCGGACGCTCGGCACCTCACTTTGTGCAGTATGGCCACCTTTGCCTCTTGAATGCCCAAGGTCCCTTCTGAGACCTCGAACCCCAGATGCTTTACCGTCCTCTCTCCAAACCGGCACTTGCCCGAGTGAGAAGTGAGGCCTGCCAAGTATATTTCCCCTAGCACCTTTTCCACGTCCTTCACGTGCGTGGCCGCATCTTTGATGTAAGCTATCACATCGTCGATGTAGCAGGTCGAGCACTCGATGCCTCTCAGCACCGTGTCCATCACTTGTTGAAATATTGGAATTCCACATCCTGAACGGCATCCGCTTCCACTCATACCGCCCATCTGCCCTGTGAAACATCGTTTTTGCTATATCTTCTTCCCGGATCCGAATATCGTTGAATCCTTGCCTTAGGTCCAGCGTTTTGAAGACCGCGGCCCCCACCAATCAGGGTTTAGGGTTTAGGGTTTAGGGATCCCAACTCTCTTTTTCTCCACCCTGACATCCTCTCCCACGTAGCAGCTGGGCTTCTATCATGTGGAGCAGCCACTGCATGGCCTGCACATTCATGCTCTGCCCGGTGGCTCTGCGGCACTCCCATTCCGCAGCTTCTGCTGCTTCTGAGGCACTTGGCAGGAACCCCATGGCGAGCTCTCGCTCCAGCGCAGTCGGCTCCTCCCAGTATCCCTTGAAGGAGTTATACACCATGCCTGGTCCTGGCTCTCCTTCCCGCTTCTAGAACGTGTGAGACCCCTGTAAGGCGACCAGGGTTCGCCACGCCTACCGCGGATTTCCTGGCTCGTTGCAGGGGTACTGGGGCGCATTATCCGAGTACTTTATTGGCACTTCTCCCCGATATGGTTCCAGTATGTCCTTGACCAGCCGCCTACGGCCGCTCCATCTTAGACTGCTCCAGCCTCAACCTTCCTTATGAGATTCCGTTTTGCCAGTACCGGTGGGGCCTATGGGCACCAGATCCTAGATGCACCGCGTCCAAGGCCACGTCATCCCCCAGCTCTGACATCACCCTCAGGTGCATCGCCCGGACCAACTCCCTCAGGTCCGCAGCAAAGTCCGAATTCTCTACCAGGTAAGGAAATTCTTCGTGCTGGTGGTACACCATCTTCATGATATGTAGCAGCTCCTCGAATAAAACCGTCCTGGAGTCTTCTAGGCCTAGTCCCAGGCCTGCCCACAGACTCATTGGCACTCCCATCCTACCACTAGCACGTCTACTTTGCCCCACTTCGCCACGCGCGCCACCGTCACCTCCTTTATATCATGCACCATATCCTGCCACTCTCCCTACACTGCTCCTTCCAGGATTGGCCCCGAGTATGCGGCCTTCAGTATCTCCACGTGGTGTCGAGCCATCTGGCGCATTGTAGAGTTGGATTCCACGTAGATCCACTTCTCTATCACCCACCTCGCCTTCAGCGCCGCGGCCAAGCCCGTCCCCAGGCCCCCAAACAACTCCAGCATCTTGATGGGCCTCTGTGGCATGCGCTTATCTAAGGTCTCTCCTGGTATCTGCTCTTTGCACTCTGCCCAGATTTCCCTCTCGTTCCGATCATGAAGCTGGTCCTCTGCCTTCTACCATGTGACTTCTTCCAACTGGTCGGCGAGGTCCACCATCCTGGCCTGATATGCCCCCTTCGGTTCTTCATTGACGGACCTCACCGACAGTTGCCCTCGTGGACAACCTTCTTTCTAGAAGCGCTGGCAGTACACCACCTTCTCCTGCCAGGTGCAGATCGTCGCTCTAATCTTGTACAGCAACTCCATGCCCAGCCGGAGATCATAGACCTCGGATTCAGACACGTCCCACCTCACCCAAATGTTGCACTCGTCCCTCTCGCCTGTCTTCAGCACCACATGTACTAGCCTCTTGGTATAAGGGAGCCACTTCAGCTCGCCTCCTTCCGCCGTCATCAGCTACAACCCCTTTTCTTGCAGCCTTTCTGGCTCGTTCCGCAACATCTGTTCGGCCCGCCCCTTCCCGATCAGGACGTGGTGCGAACCGGTATCGATGATTGCTAGCTCCACTGGCACTCCTCTCACGGCAATCGCTCCTTTCGCCACAGCCAGCACGGTTGATTAGCAGACCAACCACTCGTGCAGATGCCGGTAGGCCGACTCTTCGTGCTTGTCATTCCATAGGTCTTGAGGCTCTCTCCAGGTCAAGGGATTTCCGCCTAGCCCGTCAGGCTCTCCTAGGACATGCCGCGTCCTGGCCATGAGCTCGAACGACGCCTCTGTCTGGCACTCGTCTTCCTCCTCTCCCGCGAACATCGCTCCTTCTGGCGTCGGTTCATCCTCCAGATGCTCCAGGTGCGCTTGCAACTTCCGTAATTATGCCTCAATCGTCTCGCCTCTTCGGTCTTCCTCTGAGTTGCCTTCGGGCGTAGAAATATTCCTCCTTGTGCCCTTGTTTGCTGCAGTGCTTGCAGCTTGGCACCTTGGGCACTCTCGCTTTACATGGTCAAGCTCTCCACATCCGTCGCACTGAGATGGCAGTGAGCAATCTCGCTGTATGTGCCCCGTTTGCCAACACCGGTGACACTTATGGTGCTCGGCCCACGTCTGCTCCTCCCCGTGCCTCAGCTCATCCCGGCGTGCCATCCCTTCCGACGGTGCTGCTGACCAGGCTCCCCGGCATCACTCTGCTCCAAGTGCCTCCGCTTTCTCCAGCTCGTATAATTTCTGTCCGGTTTCGTACCTCCCTGCCATCTTGTACACATGTTAGAGTGTCGCTTCCCATCCCATGTCAAAGGCATTGCTCTTGAGGTCTTTCACCATCTCGTCGTCCAATCCATTCTGGATTTTTTCGATGACCCGGCGGTCCTCGATACACTCCATTTCGCCGCGAGCTCTCTCAGCCTCCTTCAGTAACTCAGCAATGATTCTCTCCGTCTGCGCGTGGGCGAACTCGCGGACCTTCACTGGAGTTTGCACTGGGAACTGCCGTTGTAGCCTCATCAAAAACTCCTCTATGATCTCCCAGCTTTGCGGGCCTTTCCAACGGTGCTCTCGGACCATGTCCGCCATCACCAGCCGATAATACGCTTCCGCCTCGCCCGTTAGCGTGTTTGAGAGGCCTCTGGAGAATTCCTCTGACTCCAGACCATCTCACTCCCATTGTTATCGACAATTCTCGATCTGTAGTTGCGGAGATCCGCCCCTCTTCCCTGCCGTCCTGCGAATTTCTCTGGCACTTAGACCTCCGGCAAGTTTGTATAGTGCCAACAGCTGTTCTCCTGTGCTTCTTCTGCCCATGGTCGGCGCGATGCCCACCCGATTCTCCCAGCGTGTGGCTTGGTCTTCATTTTCTTCTTCGCGCCAGCCACCTCGTCCCGCGGATTCCGTAGGCTGCAGACGTTGCTCCTCTCTTCCGCAGGCTAAACCATTCTCTGCCGAATCCGCGGTCTCCTTGGCTTTAGCGCCTTGGCGGTGGTTGGTACACTTTGATTTCCTTGGTCTCCATCCTGATCGAAGACCAGCCTCCTCCGAACCCGCTCATCCATGGTCTGGTTTGTCCATTTTTTTTATGTCCGTCGGTTTTTTTAGGATACGACAAGCTGAAGTGCAGATGTATGTGTCGCGCATTTCTATGATAGTTTGTAGAGATATGTGCAATAGTACCGAGCACGACTACAGAGAAGAGAGCCCAAGGCTGGAGTCACAAAGGTGGATTGATGGCCGGGTAGAGGATCGGTAGTAGCCCAAAGAAGGTAAGGCAAGGCGAGAGCAAGACGTGAATAACAGCAGAGCATGCAGGCGAGGCGCAAGCGCGGATAACCCAGGGAGAGAGTGGGCCAGCTGGATGAGCTGGGTGCTGATGGCAAAGTACCACGTCGACGACACGGACGCCCGCGAGAAGGCGCGCTTGGTGGTGAAGGCTTCATGCAAGTCTACAACGCCGACTACGACGAGAAGTATGTGCCGGTCGGGAGCTACGTCACGCTGAGATTTTTCCTCAGCATCATCGCCGTCCTCGACTTGCACCTGATGCAGCTCGACATGAAGAACGCCTTTCTACATAGCAAGTTGGACAGTGTGCTCTACATGGATTGGCCATCCTACTACAACGACCGCACCGGCCGCGTTTGCAAGCTGCTAAAGAGCTTGTACAGCCTCAAGCAGAGTCTGTTGGTGTGGTACTCGGCGCTTGACGTGGTGTTGACTGGCGCCGGATGGAGCTAGAGCCAAGTCAACGAGGCTCTCTACTTCAAGGTTGGCTACGACGGAGTGGTGTGCTAGGTGCTCCTCTATGTCGACAACCTTCTTGCCGCCAGCAGCAGCCTTGCGATGCTGAAGGAGCTGCGCAAGCTGCTTGAGAGCGTCTGCGCAAGATCAGCACGGTCGAGAAGTACCTGGGGCTGGAGATCGTCCGCGACCGACCTGCACTTAAGCTGGGGCTCCACCAGCGGTCGTACGTCGACAAGCTGCACATGCATTTTATGGACAAAAAACATACTAGTCGGTGTCCGAAGACGCCAGTCTCTGTCGATGCCTACGCCGACTTCACGTTTGGCAAGACGAATTTCTGTTGCTCGAGGAAGATGAGTACCGGCAGAAGGTTGGCTCGTTGCAGTCCGCAGCTACCACAACTCGGCCGGACATCGCCTTCGCGTGCAGCAAGTTGGGAACCGGCTAGATGGTGCAGAACGACCAGCACTGGCGCGAGGTTGACCGCTGTCTCGCTACATGGCTGACACGTGCGATGTCGTTCTGAAGTTCGGCGGCAAATCGGAGACTTTGAGTCTGGTCGGTTACGCCGACGCCGATGATGCCGGCGACAAGCAGACGCGCGGCAGCACAGACGGCTACCTTTTCGTCTTCGACGGCGCTGCTGCCTCCTGGACGAGCCAGCACATCAAGTGTGTGACTTTATCGTCGACGGAGTTGGAGTACATCGCGGCCACCCAAGCCGGCAAGGACGCTCGCCGCCTTTGATTCTTTCTCGCTAAGTTCCAGCTGCTTGACGATGGGACGCCGACTATCCTGAACGTGGACAACCACTTGGCCATCACGGTCGCCGAAGGCTTGAAGCTGAAGGGCAACCTCAAGCACATGGAGCGACGCTACGTCTGGCTGCAACAGATGGTGAAGCGCAAGAAGATTGCGTTGCAGTACATCCTGACCACCAAGCAGCCGGCCGACTTCCTCACAAAGGCGCTGCACTTTCCGGCCTTCAACCAATGCTCCGTTACGGTCGTCCAGGTCAGTCTAGTGGACGTTGGTGACGAAGACGACGATGTGCAGCAGTAAGGTACCATGTCCTTCAACATGGCTGGTGCGGTGAACGACATGCTGGGGTGTATGACAGCGAAAGATTTCCTGTATTCTATTACGTATATTTTGGATGGACCTCGTGTGTGTGGGTGCCCAAGCTTGAGCTGGGCAGGGGGGTGTTGACGCGAAAAGGCCCCGCCCTCGCTTGAGCAAAGCCGAATTCGTGGTCCACGCTGACTTGGAGGAGCAAGTCGGCTTGGTTAGCCGACTTTGTTGAAGTTGATCTCCACGAAGTCGGCCACGAAGGTGGCCGACGAAGTGACGTAAGCGGACGGTTTAGGAGGTCGAAGAAAGAGGTCGTCGGCATGACGCTGACCTGCGGGCGCCGACTTGCGGCCTTTTTCTGGTCGACCAAGAAACCTGGTTGACAAAGTTCTGCGGGGGTGCGCGAACTTCGCCCTAGGTGGTTTTGGCGAAGTCGACCTTCGTGACGACACCACGTGGTCGACGTGGGGCATCTGGACCAATCGTTGACATGTGGTCGACCTGGGCACTTGCGCAATGAACCTGATGGTGCAATCGTCAACCGGTACCTACTTGATGGGTGCGCACATGTGCGCACGTGGACACCTGCTGTTGCAACGCTAGCAGGCCGCCCTGCTGCAGCGTTGGAAAGCCGCCCTAGTATGACGCTGGCAGGCCGCCATCTTGGTGTGTTGGCAAACCGCCTTCCAGCTGCGTTGGCACGCCGCCATCTTGCGACGTTGGCAAGCCGCCCTTATGCTGCGTTGGAGGTCGACTTGCTTGCTTTCTAGGTTGCGAGGTTCCTGATGTATTCACTTTGTCATGCCATTGTGTGCTTTGTTGTTCTGTTTTTGCTAGTGAAACTCTTGCCAAATCTTCCCTGAACACACAAGTGCTACATCACCCGTACAATCCCGTAGCCTTCCACGTAGTCCACTCTTGTTGTTGAGTGACTCTCCGCACTCTCTGCTACCGTGGAAACTTCAATTGGACCTTTGAGTCCATACAGATGTCATCCTCTTTGCTGCTACCTCCCCTTTTTTCCTCCCTTGGCGTCCATACAGGATCTTCTCTCTACTGATGTGTAGAAGCCTCAGGATCGAATAAAGAAGATTACGCAAGATTGTGTGTACAACGACAGCCGCGTCTGGCTGCTGAGCGTGTGAGTTAACACAAAAAAACACTTGAGATAGCACAGACTCGTTAGTACAGCAGTGGCAATTGAGCCTGCGCGCATACCGTAACAGATGTGACGGCAGGAGTTGGTGTAGCGGTCGCACTAGAAGAGGCAGCGGGAGGGTCAGCAGCTGGAGAAGCGGGGGGAGAGGAGCACGAAAAGCAGCAGCTGCTGCTGTGGCAGAAGGAGCAGGCCAGAGCAGCAGCAGGAGCAGCCACAGCAGGAGCAGGAGTAGGTTGCATTGGACATTACACTCCCTAAGCAACAGGGGCTTGAGATGTGAATGGGCTGGTGGAGTGAAGCTTTGCTGGTTTTGTCTGTACATGATCTGATAGTACGATTTATGGGAATAATCAATGAAACTTCAGTACTAAATCCCCCATATAGCGATCCCCGCAAAATATTGGCTCCGGGGCCGAGGCAAACATGAGGCAAGGGGGCACAAAAACACCTTTCGATTATAAGACCACCCTTCGTAGAGTTTTCTGCTACCGGTAAGAAATGCATGATGTCACTGTAAGTGTTTGCTCATAATAGGCTAAAAACATATTTTCGTTACAAGATCAAGATCTATATGGGTCATTCGATTATAGGCCCCTCTCCAATAAATGGCAAAAACACTATATAGGCCATTTAGAGTCTCGATTTGGGGGAACACGGTCCCATCTTTCTTAAACAGTATTCCTCCTCATCCTCCTCTCCATTCGCTTTTTCATCTCCTTTTCAGCACGGCTTGTTAACACGCAGTAGCCCTGCAAGGATTCGGGCATTGAATCATGTACACTCCACCACCTCTTATGAGCAGCCTCGTTAACAAAATTGTGACCTTTTGGGTGCAGCGCGTTGCAATCAAATTCACGGTAACACCACCATGGCTTAATACCAAGGTAGTGTATTGCGTGAATCTCCGAAGGATCTTGTGAGAACCACCTGCTTTTCATGTCGATGATTGCTTGTTTCTTCACAGGATCAGAGGTCCAGACGGGTTTGAGGGTGTTTATAGACTCTGGTAAGCGGTGCCACCAGGTGAAGACGTTGTTCAAGAAGCCCTGGGCGGGGGGAGCATGAAGGAAATTGGCGGACGAGAAATTATTGGAAAGATTGATTGCAAAACTTTCCCTGCAGGGGGGCGATCGATTGGGAATTGCATCGCATCACATGACATAGCATCATGGTCTCACCTGGTCCCCCCCATTCGCCGATCTCACGCGCTCCAGGTTTCCCATCAGAAGCTCAAACGTGCAATCCGACGGCTCCAGGACCATCACGCCCGAGTTGAAATCTGAGCCGTCGTTTCCGCGGGCGGAGATCTCGGGGTAGGAGAAGAGAAAGTCAACGCTGGTCAAGAGGAGCAGGTCCGAGTCAATGAAGAGCAGCTTGGCGTACTCCGTCTGCTGCCACAGCCGCAGCTTGCTGGTGGGGGTGGAGGGAAGAGGAGGGGTCGTTGCTGGGGGAATGATGAGAGAAAGTCACTGGAGGTCAAGAGAGGTCAATGGAGGTCAAGATTCACAGAAACAGGGGTGTCAATAAGGGACGGCAGAGAGTTACATGAGTGCTTTCGGCAGATGGCACACAAAAGCAAGTCCTTGACGTAATATACACACAAGACGTAATGTATTTTGACCGAACAGATACACATGCACACGTGAATTTGACCATGTCAGCAAGCACAACTCTTCAACCCCTAGAATAACGAACCTGTACCCTTTACTATAAGCACACATACCTGTAGTTCCACTCGTTATAAGCCTTTTTTTTTGCATTAGGGTTGCGAATCCGCTCAATCTCCTTCACCGTCCACCCCGCCTCCCTCAGCCCTCGCCTGCTCTCCTCTTTAATCTCCTTCGATACAAGCACAACCATCTCGTGCCTGCTCCCTGTCCTCCTTATGCTGTGCCCCAGTACTATCGCGCCGCACACATAGCGCTCCGACGAGTGTAGCACTGTTGCATACGCGACGCGCTGGTTGGCTGGGGAATAGCGGAAAGAAATATGGGATGTGGTGGGATGTTATAAGGCAGGTAGAATATTCAACCTGTCAGATAGCAATCCTTTTCTATATTTGTGGAAGTGGAAGGCATAATGCAACAAGAGGCAAACAATTGAATGCATAAGCAACCTGCCAGCATTTGAACTATTTCAATCCAACATAATTACAACGACAGGTTAAGACCATGTCGCTCACATCTCGTGTCTTACCTTCCACCGGGCTGCTGATTGGCTGAGCCATGGCGCACGATCCCAGTGGCTGTACACGTGTCATCAAGTCATTGGCCGTCAGGTTGTACAGCCACGTGTCACCCTCCCGCGTCAAGAGTCGCGAGCAGTGGAAGAGGTTGGGCGGCGGGCGGCATGCGGAGAGTAACACCACTGGTAACCATGGGCGATTCGCCTGGTACGAGAGAGATGGGAAGGGAATAGAGTAAGTATTATGAGAGGACAGAAAGACCACTGGACAACAGAGGCGATTCGCCTGATAAGGAGGAATTTAAGGGGGATTGGGTGAGCTAAGGGGGAGTGGATGACATGCGACTGTAACAGCACTGGTAACGACGGGTAGTGTGACTGGTGAACACTCCAAAAGGAAAAACTAGTAAGGGAAATGAAGGAGCTTATGCCACAACCTGAACGCCCCCTCCTCCTCTACACCCCCACTTTTCCCCGCTTTTCTCCACCCCGAAGTAAACAGACGTAAGAGGCTAGACACAAAGACAGTACCCGTATAACGAAGCCTGCAATAGTGAGAAGGTGCTGTAGCCAGCGAGGATCTTTCGCCCAGGAATCGCTAGGCTCGTCGCAGGGGACATGTGCGACAATAGCGTCGATACTGGTTAGCCATTCCGGGTGGTTCGGTTCCGGAATTTTCGGGCAGGATGAGCGCGATTCGTTCACCCATACGGGATACGCGTCGCGCCACGTCAGCGTCTCGGGCACGCGCGGAACGGGTAGCTGGAGAAGCTTGTAACGCGCGGCGGCGAAGGTGCTTGTAACAGAGGGGTCGAAATTGAACGTCGCGACATTCGCGAGTGGTACGCGATTTTTTCGCTGGAACGAGATCAGAGCGGCGAAAGCGCGATCTAAAGCGACGAGAGGACCATCCGCATCAGGCGGGGGCTTCAGGTCAGCCGATGGGGATTCAACTGCCGCCGGTAAGGATACAGGCAGTAGGAATTCAGCTGTTCGGGATTCTACAGAAGAAACCCGAGGGGGGTCTAGAGAAATGTCTTCCAACTTAAAGACATCAATGGTGCTTCTAAGCGCATCTCGCGGCGCGGCGTGGAACTCGCGGGTGCGGTAGGCTAAGAGGAGTAAGACGAACGCCACGACGGACATCCCAAAATTGACGGGCCCCCAGAAGTTACTACCAAACAAGTTAGTTTGGCGAAGTAACTTCTGCGGGGCATTTGGTTCTGGTGCAGCTCAGGAACCGAACCGAAATGTGGGACGCAGCTCCGAATGTGGTCCGTGCGCAGTGGTTTCGGCTTGGGACCAATCTGCGATCAGAATTTTTGTCGCCCGCGTCGCGATTTTCAGTGACGGTCGTTTCTCTGATAGCACGATCAGGCACGACCAATCTGCTTTCAGAGTTTTTGGCGCGATACTGTTCAGATAACCTTCTGCCTCCATGCTTGCAATTTAATACAGATGTTCGATATGTGCAGTGAAGAATATAACACATGCTTATTGGATACATGGAAAATTACAGATACTAATAAACCTGACACTTTATTTCTGTTGTTTTGTGATTACAAATATTCGGTGTAGAATGTTAGTTTCGTGATTATGATAAGCCTGCGAAATCTTTCGTACTAAAAAAAAAGACAAAGAACAACAAGATGGTGAAACGACACCTGTCCTCGCACAGTTTCCCTGCTCGATTGTTTATACCAGGTGCTGCGAACGACACCAAACCTGTCCAGCATGCTTGCAATATAGTGACATGTTTGATTGATAAACAAAAACCTTGTTCAAAATGACAAACGGACGTCGAAACGGCACGGCGTCTCGCACATGCCTATCCTTGCAATATTTTCCTTGCTCAGTTGTTCGAAACAGCATATCTTCCTACCAGATGTTGCGAATGGCAACAAACTTGTCCTGCATGCTTGCAATATACTAGAATGTTTGAATCGTAAAAAAAAACATTGTTTAGATCAACAAACGGATGGCGAAACGGCATGACGTCTCGCACATGCCTATCCTTGCGCAGTTTTCCCTGCTCAGTTGTTTGAAACAGCCTATCTTCCTCCTTGATGCTGCGAATGGCACCAAACTTGTCCTTAATGCTTGTAGTATAATAGAATGCTTGAATGATCATAAAAAACCTTGTTCAAAACAACAAACGGACATCGAAACGGCACGACGTCTCGCACAGGCCTATCGTTGCACAGATTTCCCTCCGCAGCTGTTCGACACTGCATATCTTCCTGCTAGATGTTGCGAATGGCACCAAACTTGTCTTGCATTCTTGAAATATGCTAGAATGCTTGAATGATCAAAATAAAGCTTTTTTAAAATAGCAAACAGACGTCGAAACGACACCACATCTCGCACAGGCCTATCCTTGCACCGTTTTCCCTGCTCGATCGTTCAAAACAGCATATCTTCCTACCTGATGCGGCGAATGGCACCCCACTTGTCCCAAATGCTTACAATATACTAGAATGCTCGAATTATCAAAAGAAACCCTGTTCAAAATAACAAACGGACGTCGAAACGACACCACGTGTCGCACAGGCTTATCCTTGCACAGTTTTCCCTGCTCGATTGTTTGAAACACCATATCTCCCTACCAAGTGCGGCGAATGACACCAAACCTGTCCAGCATGCTTAGAGTGTCCTACTTGCTTGGATGATAACAACAAACCATGTTTAAAACAACAAACAAACATGAATTCGGCACCAGGTTTTGCACAGGCCTATCCTTGCACAGTACTCCCTGCTTGCATGTTTGGAACATCATATCTCCCTACCAGATGTTGCGAATGAAACCACCCATGTCTGGCATGCTCACAATATAGTAATTGCTTGAATGATACCAAGAAACCTTGTTCAAAACGACAAACGAACATTAATTCGGCACCACGTCTCGCACAAGCCTATCCTTGCACAGTTTTCCCTGCTATCATGTCACTGCGCCAACGTCTGAATGCCTTTTTTACCACTATTTATTCACACAGTTCTCTACTAAATCCTATTACCTAGCCATAGGAACTGATTTCATCTCGTTAGCACAACTACGCAGCTCGTGGCGCATGTTTGTGCGTTTGCTGGCCTGAATCTGTGCAAGGATAGGCCTATGCGCAACATGTCACTGCGCCAACGTCTGAATGAATTTTTTACCACTGTTTCTTCACGCAGTTCTCTACTAAATCCTATTCCCTAGCCATAGGAACTGATTTCATCTCGTTAGCACAACTCGTGGCGCATGTTTGTGCGTTTGCTGGCCTGAATCTGTGCAAGGATAGGCCTATGCGCAACATGTCACTGCGCCAACGTCTGAATGAATTTTTTACCACTGTTTCTTCACGCAGTTCTCTACTACATCCTATTCCCTAGCCATAGGAACTGATTTCATCTCGTTAGCACAACTACGCTGCTCGTGGTGCATGTTTGTGCGTTTGCTGGCCTGAATCTGTGCAAGGATAGGCCTGTGCGCAACATGTCACTGCGCCAACGTCTGAATGCCTTTTTACCTCTGTTTCTTCACACAGTTCTCTACAACATCCTATTACCTATCCATAGGAACTGATTTCATATCGTTAGCACAACTACGCAGCTCGTGGTGCATGTTTGTGCGTTTGCTGGCCTGAATCTGTGCAAGAATAGGCCTGTGCGCAACATGTCACTGCGCCAACGTCTGAATGCCTTTTTTACCACTGTTTCTTCACACGGTTCTCTACTACATCCTATTCCCTAGCCATAGGAACTGATTTCATCTCGTTAGCACAACTACGCAGCTCGTGGTGCATGTTTGTGCGTTTGCTGGCCTTAATCTGTGCAAAGATAGGCCTGTGCGCAACATGTCACTGCGCCAACGTCTGAATGACTTTTTTACCACTGTTTCTTCACACAATTCTCTACGACATCCTATTCCCTAGCCATAGGTGTCAGATTTATATGACATAGCTACTGTAGGCTATAGTGGGGTGGCACATATGGGGTACAGTTTTCTAGGGTTTGCTTTTTGTACCCAACTTTCACTTAGTCATTTCATTCCTCGTTTCTTCTCATGGTATCGAGCAGGTTCCCTAGTGGGAACGATTCCTAGGGCCCACCACCACGAAAATTTTTTTTTTTCCTGCCCGGAGCGCGTTTTGCTCCGGCCCGAGTCGCGCCGCCCCTACGGCCCTTCGCGCCGCCCTTTAGGCCCGTCGCGCCCGTCGCGCCTGTCGCGCCCGTCGCGCCCGTCGCGCCCGTCGCGCCTATCGCCACCTTACGCGGCCCCGCCACCTACCTTCGCGGCCCCGCCACCTACCTGTGCGGCCCCGCCACCTACCTCCGCGGCCCCGCCAACTACCTTCGCGGCCCCGCTATCTAACTGTGCGGCCCCGCCACCTACCTCCGCGGCCCCGCCACCTACCTGTGCGGCCCCGCCACCTACCTTCGCGGCCCCGCCACCTACCTGTGCAGCCCCGCCAACTACCTCCGCGGCCCCGCCACCTACCTGTGCGGCCCCGCCACCTACCTTCGCGGCCCCGCCACCTCACTGTGCGGCCCCGCCACCTACCTCCGCGGCCCCGCCACCTACCTGTGTGGCCCCGCCACCTACCTCCGCGGCCCCGCCACTTGCCTGTGCGGCCCCGCCATCTACCAGCGGCCCCGCCACCTACATGCAGCCCCGCCACCTACTAGCGGCCCCGCCACCTACCTGCGGCCCCGCCACCTACCTTTGCGGCCCCGCCGCCTCCTCTCAGCGGCCCCGCCGCCTCCTCCCAGCGGCCCCGGACGCCGCCCTCTCAGCGGCCCCGCCGAGCCGCCCAGCAGCCAAGCCGCCCAGCCGCCGAGCCGCCCAGCAGTCGAGCCGCCCAGCAGCCGAGCCGCCCAGCAGCCGAGCCGCCCAGCAGCCGAGCCGCCGAGCCGCCCAGCAGCCGAGCCGCCGAGCCGCCCAGCAGCCGAGCCGCCGAGCCGCCCAGCAACCGAGCCGCCGAGCCGCCCTACAGCCGAGCCACCCGAGCCGCCCTGTCCGGTAAGAGCAGCGCCCCTTTCACAGCACTGCCCTCACCCTACTGTTTGCGCTGCTAGTCTACTGCTGTCATGGCTACCCCTAGTGTCCTCGCTTTTGACGCTGAGGGTCGGGCCATTGACTTTGACGTCTGGATAGATGACCTGCAGCTTTTCTTACAGTGCGACAGGGCAGACGGCCTCTCCCTCTTTGACCTCACTTCTGGTGCCTCTCCTGCCCCCGCTGCTGCTGGTGACGCCACTGTTCGCTCCCAGTGGGCCACACGCGATGCTGCTGCACGTCTTGCTGTGCGTCGCCACCTACTTACCTCTGAGCGTGCGCACTTTAGCCAGTACAAGAGTGCTCAGACCTTGTACGACGCTGTAGTTGCGCGCTACTCCTCCCCTGCCACTGCTGCACTTAGCCGCCTCATGCTACCGTACCTCTGTGAAAATAGTAGGAAGAAGAGAGCGCCATAGCTAGGTAAGTCCTAGCTAGGCAAGAGAAGTTTAGGCAAAGAAGAGAGATGCACTAGCAAGAATGAGGATACAAATAGCAAACCCTAGAAGGGTTGTACTCGCTATAGAGCACCCCACTACAGGCTAGAGCATAATATTCTGACACACCCCCATAGCCAAAGTGGGGTGTAATCAGCAGAGCAAGCAAAGCAGTACAAGCTCAGGGTGGATCACAATGTCACCACACATTCTGAGCACAAGTTCAAGAAGCAATAGTTTAAAGTTCACAATTATGAGCAAAGCTAGAGGCTATCGCAGAGGGCAAGTGAGGAGGAGGAGAGACTGTGGGGGAGAGAAGATGGGAGGCGACTGCTGACTCTGCAGACACACAGACGAGCTGCTGGCTCAGTGGCTACCGGAACAACGCTCCGGACTACTGGGGTAACTGGCCCCGCGGCTAAAAGTAGCGGCAGACGAGCAACGGACCCACGGGCGACTGGCGACTACCGGAGATTGTAGCCTCCGGACTGCTGCTGCTGCTGACGACAAGACTGCTGCCTCCACTCGACCTCCCCCAAACAGTACCACCCCTCCTGACACACACCCGCTGCTACACCGCTAGCTCCACTCCCCCTTCACCCCCCCTTAGCACCACTCCAACGGCTCCAACAAGTCCACCCCCCCTCAGCGGCAGCTGCAGCACAGGGAGACGGAGGAGGAGGAGGAGCAGGGAACGGCACACAGTAGTTTCACCCCCATACCCCTCACCCCCAAACCCTAATTCAGGAGAACGGGCTGTAGGAGGGGTGGGGCGCCAGCAGAAGCACGGGGGACAGCGGGGAGGGCAGGGGCAGCGAGGAAAGGGCCGCCCACGGGCCTGGCACAGCCTCCCGAACCGCGCGCAGGCGGCCCGAGCCGCGCGCGGGCCTGGCGCAGCCCGTACGGGCCGCGCGCGGGTCTGGCGCAGCCCGTACGGGCCGCGCGCGGGTCTGGCGCAGCCCGTGCGGGCCGCGCGTAGGCCTGGCGCAGCCCGTACGGGCCGCGCGCCGGCTGTACGGGCCGCGCGCAGGCCACGACGGGCGACGGGGGGCGACGCGCGGGTCCCCGTCGCCCGTCGCAGCGCCTCCTGAGGGCGACGCGGCGAGTGACGGGGTAGAAGCCCGCCGCGCGCCTCGGGGCGCACAGCGGGCAGAGAACCGCCGCGCGCCACGGGGCGCACGGCGGGCAGAAAACCGCCGCGCGCCTCGGGGCGCACGGCGGGAAGAAAAACTGCCGCACGCCACGGGGCGTGCGGCACAGAGGGTAGCAGTGGAAGTTGCAGCGGAAGCAACGAGGTGGTAAGACCACCCACAGGATCGATCCAAGGGGATCGACCTGCTCTGATACCATGTGAAAATAGTAGGAAGAAGAGAGCGCCATAGCTAGGTAAGTCCTAGCTAGGCAAGAGAAGTTTAGGCAAAGAAGAGAGATGCACTAGCAAGAATGAGGATACAAATAGCAAACCCTAGAAGGGTTGTACTCGCTATAGAGCACCCCACTACAGGCTAGAGCATAATATTCTGACAACCTCTTCCCTGACCTTGCTGCCTTTCCCACAGTCGCTGACCTCATTACGCACCTCCGCACTAGTGACACTCGCTACCGCGCTGCGCTTCCTGCAGAGTTCTGCGCCAAGAACCCCCCCCCCATGTACATCACCCTCTACTACATAGTCACCCGGCTCCCTGACTCCCTTCGCGTAGTCAGGGACCACTTCCTCTCTGTTTGCCCCACCACTCTCACCGTTGACCTCCTCGAGAAGTCCCTCCTAGCAGCAGAGAAGAGCATAGTAACTGTAGGAGCCTCTCGTGGTGACCCTCGCACCCCCATCTTTGAGGGGTGTTCCCCCTCCCCCCTTTTGCCCTCTGTTGCCTCTGCTGCTGCGGCCGACCTCGTTGGGCTTGAGTCGGTCAGTGCGGCGTCTGCCCCTAGCGGGAGACGCCGCCCTGGCAAGGGCAAGGGGGGCAGGGGCACTGGAGGAGCTAGCGGGGGCGGTGGAGGCGGCGGTGGAGGCGGTGGAGGGGGTGGGGGTGGCGGTGGGGGTGGTGGCGGGGGTGGAGGTGTCGGTGGTGGCAGTGGAGGCGGAGGCGGCGGCGGCGGTGGCGGTGGGAGCGGAGGTGGCGGCGGTGGAGGAGGAGGCGGCGGAGGAGGTGGAGCTGGTCGGGGTGGCGCTGCGCAGAGAGTCGGCTCCGGTGGTGGTCAGCGCCAGCAGCAGCAGCAGCAGCAGCAGCAGCAGCAGCAGCGCACTCGTGGCATCCCCTCCCCTCAGCAGCTCCGTGAGTGGTACGCTGCATGCCAGAGGGGTGGGGGTACTGGTCCGTGCACCTACGTCCTCCGCACCGGCGACCGCGCGGGTGAGCAGTGCGGGGGTGCGCACTCCACCCAGCGCTGCTTTGGCCGCCTGACGGACGCTTGGCGTCACCAGTTCCCTGAGGCCACTGAGATCCCCCGCTGGGGTGAGCTGTCTAGGGCGGGTGTGGCTGTCTTTGACCTTGAATTTGATGCTATTCTTGCTGCCATGTATACTGTGACTATTAGTGATGAGGGTGACTGTTACCGGTGTTTTCCGCCCGACCCGGGCATTGAGACTGCTGCTCTAGGTACTGGTGAGGCTGCTGCTCTAGGTGCTAGCGAGGCTACTGCTCTAGGTGCGTCTGCTCCCTCAGGTGCTGGTGAGTCTGCTCTCTCAGGTTCTGCGTCGGCCTCGGCCTCCCACACCTTCACCCTTGACTCGGGGGCTTCTCGCTCCTTCTTTCGAGACCGCACCACACTCACGCCGCTTGGCCGGCTAGTTGCGGTCTCTCTGGCAGACCCCTCTGGGGGTCCTGTCCTTGCTCACTTCTCCACTGTCCTCCCGTGTCCGGCGGCCCCCTCTGGCACCCTGTCTGGTCTTTACCTCCCCTCGTTCTCTACGAACTTGGTGAGTGGTGCTGACCTACAGGATGCGGGGGTTCACCAGTTCACTCCTGGGAGTCAGCGGGTGACCCACTGCACGGACGCTCGGACTGGCCGACACCTGGCCACGTTTACCCGTCGGCCGGGGTCGAGCCTGTACACCCTGACCACTGCGTCTCCTCCAGTCACTGCGTCTGGTCAGGTAGCTGCGTCAGGTCAGGTGTTTGCTGCAGCGTCCAGGTCTGGTCCTGAGTCTGCCCCCTGTTCGTGTCGCCTCCTGTCTCACGAGACTCTCCTCTGGCACCACCGCCTTGGTCACCCCTCCCTGCTTCGTCTCCGAGGCATGGCCTCCCGTGTCCTTGTCTCTGGTCTTCCCCGGTCCCTCCCTCCCCTTCCTCCGGGGCCTGGCCCTACCTGCGTCCCCTGTGTCGAGGGGCGGCAGCGGGCTGCCCCTCACTCCTCCCAGTTTCCTCCGACAGAGGCCCCGCTGCAGACGCTTCACATGGACGTGTGGGGCCCGGCCCGCGTCCGTGGACAGGGTCACGAGCGCTACTTCCTGCTGGTGGTTGACGACTACTCGCGTTACACCACAGTCTTCCCCTTGCGCAGCAAGGGTGATGTCACTGAGGTGTTGATCGACTGGATCCACGCAGCTCGTCTCCAGCTCAGGCAGAGCTTCGGTTCGGACTTTCCTGTTCTGCGTCTGCACTCTGACAGAGGTGGAGAGTTCTCCTCTGGCCTTCTGCGAGCCTACTGTCGAGCACGAGGCATCCGCCAGACCTTCACGCTTCCGGACTCTCCACAGCAAAATGGGATTGCTGAGCGCCGCATTGGCATGGTCATGGACGTCGCCCGTACGTCCATGATGCATGCGGCTGCCCCCCATTTTCTGTGGCCGTTTGCGGTTCGGTACGCGGCGCATCAGATCAACCTTCACCCTAGGGTCTCCAGACCGGAGACCTCCCCTGCTTTGCTGTGGACGGGGAAGGTTGGCGATGCGTCTGCGTTCCGTGTCTGGGGATCTCGGGCGTTTGTCCGCGACTTGTCTGCGGACAAGCTGTCCCCTCGTGCTGCTCCTTGCGTCTTCCTTGGCTTCCCCCCTGACGCGCCAGGGTGGCAGTTCTACCACCCCACCTCTCGCCGTGTTCTGTCCTCCCAGGACGTCACGTTTGACGAGTCGGTCCCCTACTACCGCCTCTTCCCCTACCGCACTCCGTCCCTCCCCCCACCACCGCTCTTCCTTGTGCCAGGTCCCCCCCCGGTAGACCCCCTCCCCCCTCAGGGTCCTGCCCCTTCAGGTGTGTCCCAGGTAGACGCAGTCGAGCCTGTCGAGGTTACTGGTGACTCTGGTGCTGCTGAGGGTGCTGAGCCTGGGGGTGCTGACTCTGGGGGTGCTGAGCGTGTGGGTGCTACGCCTGGGGGTGCTGAGCCTGAGGGTGCTACTACTGGGGGTGCTGAGCCTGGGGGTGCTGAGCCTGGAGGTGCTACTACTGGAGGTGCTGAGCCTGGGGGTGCTGAGCCTGGGGGTGCTGAGCCTGGGGGTGCTACGCCTGGAGGTGCTGGGCCTGGGGGTGTGGAGCCTGAGGGAGCTGGGCCTGCTTGTGTGGCGTCTGGCGGTGCTGAGCCTGGAGGTTCTCCGGGTACTTCGTCTCGGCGGGAGCCACTCTCTCCACAGGAGCTGCGCGAGTGGTTTGCCCGGCGCTGGAGGCGTGCTGCTGGAGCTGGAGGTTCTTCGGCTACTGAGGGTGTTGGTGCCGCGGGTCCCGGAGGTGCTCGTACTGGGAGTACTGGAGCTGCTGGGCCTGCGGGTACGACTGGAGCTGGAGCTGCTGAGGGTGTTGACGCTGAGGCTACTGCTGTCGGTCCTGGAGGCGGGCCTGCTGGGGTGCTACTGGTGCTGCTGGAGGTACTGGAGCTGGAGTTGCTGCTGGCGCTGGTGCTGCCGCTTGGGGTACTGGTGCTGTCCCTGCTGTGTCTGGAGTCGCCGCGCGGCCTCGGCCGTACTTCGTTCCGCTCCTTCAGCAGGTTCTTGGTCTCCCGCCTTCTACTGGCCCTCCTCCTCCCTTAGAGAGTCCACAGCCTGTCCTGTCACAGTTACAGTTACAGCCGGCCTCCCCACTGCCCGCTCCTTCTCCCTACACTGGTCCTACTGGAGGTCTTGCTGAGCGTCGTGAGCCTGCGTCGCGTCCTGCGTCGCCTGTCCGTACTGCTCGCGCTAGTGGTCGTGGTTCGCGTCAGCGTCCTCCTCCTGTCCCTGGCACGCACCGGATGTCTCTGCGTCCGTCCACTGCTCCTCTGCGTGCCCCTTTGCCTTCTCCTCCTGAGTCCTCTCTTCCTGCTCTTCCCGACCCGGAGTCGGACTCTCTTCGTGCTGCCAGTCCTACTGTCACGCGCCTCCTTGCTACTGTCGTCACTGACCCTTCCTTTGCGTCCACTGCTGCGTCTGCCCTAGTTGCTGAGCTCGTTGACTTTGCTGCTCGCTGTCGTCTAGACTACGCTGCTTGTCTTGTCGCTGAGTTTGAGTCTGTCTGTCCTCCGTCCGTCGGGGGTGAGTGTGCCCTTGGCACGGACGTCCTTGAGGACAGGCAGGAGGAGTTCCAATGTTTGGCTGCTGCTTCACCTCATCTCGTGTCCGTACTGCTTACCCCTGAGGGAGACCCGGATGCACTTGACATCCCGACTCCGCGCTCTTACGCGGAGGCGATAGAGGGTCCCTACTCCTCTCAGTGGCAGGCAGCTATGGACACAGAGATGGCTTCCTAGAAGTCCACAGGTACCTACGTTGACGAGGTTCCCCCGCCTGGGGCGAACATCGTCAGTGGCATGTGGATTTTCAGGGTGAAGCGGCCGCCGGGTTCTCCGCCTGTCTTCAAGGCGCGTTACGTGGCTCGTGGCTTCAGTCAGCGGCAGGGAGTTGACTACTTTCAGACCTTCTCTCCCACCCTGAAGATGACCACTCTTCGGGTACTGCTGCACATAGCTGCTCACCGCGACTACGAGCTGCACTCTCTTGACTTCAGCACTGCTTTCTTGCAGGGCAGCCTGCACGAGGAGATCTGGCTGCGTCGCCCACCTGGCTTCACTGGGTCTTTTCCTCCTGGCACCCAGTGGAGCCTCCGGCGGCCAGTCTACGGTCTCCGCCAGGCACCGCGTGAGTGGCACGACACACTGAGGACTACACTTGCGGCTCTTGGGTTTGCTCCCTCTACTGCCGACCCGTCGCTGTTTCTGCGCACCGACACTTCTTTGCCGCCGTTCTACATCCTCGTGTACGTCGACGACTTGGTCTTTGCCACAGCTGACACTGCTGGACTCGCCCACGTGAAGTCCGAGCTGCAGAAGAGACACACGTGCACAGACCTGGGTGAACTGCGCAGCTACCTTGGCTTGCAGATCACCCGGGACAGAGCACGCCGCACCATTACCCTGACTCAGTCACACATGGTGCAGCAGGTCCTTCAGCGCTTCGGCTTCACGTACTCCTCGCCTCAGGCCACTCCTCTGCCTACTCGCCACTCGCTCTTAGCTCTGCCTTCGGATGAGTCCGTAGAGTCGAGTGGCCCGTACCCAGAGCTTGTTGGCTGCCTCATGTACCTGATGACCTGCACACGACCTGACCTCGCATACCCTCTTAGCATTCTCGCATGCTATGTTGCTCCTGGGAGACACAGACCGGAGCACATGGCTGCAGCGAAGAGGGTGTTGCGTTACTTGTGCAGTACGTCGGGCATGGGGCTTGTGCTTGGAGGGCAGAGTCCAGTGGTCCTCACTGGGCATGCAGACGCTTCTTGGGCTGACGACCAGGCTACGCAGCGGACGTCACAGGGTTACACCTTCAGCCTTGGTTCCGGCTCTGTTTCGTGGCGGGCTACCCGCTCGTCTTCTGTTCTCGGCTCCAGTTGTGAGGCTGAGATCTACGCCGGGGCCATGGCTGCACAGGAGCTTCGCTGGCTCACCTACCTGCTGACTGACCTCGGAGAGCCGCCT